>JANHMN010000006.1:95028236-95047763 GCA_030674055.1 Rhabdomys pumilio
TGTGTGTGTGTGTGTGTGTGTGTGTGTGTGTGTGTGTGTGTGTGTGTAGGGAAACCATGCTATCAGTAAAGGCAGCATTAAGTAACATAGGGATGACAGTCCACCAGCTTAGACCTTCACTTTTGTGACAGATCTCAGAAGATGCAAGAGCCACCCTCAAGATCATCCACTCATACATGACACAGCAAATGGTAGTGGCTTAGCACTCACACAACAGATACTGGCATTACCCCTCAACTGGCTGGCTTCTTTCAACCTGACTCTGTATCTCTCTGCCCGTCTGTCTTACTGCTTTCTTTATTGAACACTGTGATCAGGATCCTAACAGACTGAAGCTAACTGCTCCTAGGCACTGCCAATGGGTGAATAGTTAGGAGACTGCTTCACTACCAATGTGGAGCTCACTTGGCTCCCGGTACCTGGAGCGTGAGCTACCCTGCCCCAATGGAACATCAGCATCTTAGAAGATGCTGATTACTTATTTAATGTATGTGAATGCTCTATCTGCATGTCCACCTGCACGGCAGAAGAAGAGATGGTGCTATAGACGGTCATGGGCCACCATGTAGGTGCTGAGAATTGAATTGAGGACCACTGAGAGAACAGTGGTGTGTTCTTCATCACTGAGCCATCTATCCAGCCCCAGAATATCTATTCTTTAACAGTTAATTTTTTTTTCCAGTCTTAAGCTTCTGAATTACTATATGTTACTGACAACGGGCTGCTAATTGCTTCTCCTCATGGAGGCCTTAATTAGCGTAACTTCCTTGCCTCAATTTTGTTGAGGTTTTTTACAAAAGAAACTTAAAAGGGCTCCTATACAGTATCATTACTACCATGCAAAGCACCGGCTAGGAACACAGGATTCCTCCTCCATTATACTTAACCAAAACAAGGGTGCAATTTCTACTCCAAATATAATTGGAAGAAATGCTTGATTCTTTTACTACTCCAAAATATAAATAGAAAAAAATCCAGTTTCACCTGAGTGGCACATTGTTAATTATTTACAAAAATCTCTTTAGTTTAGAGAGAAGAGAGATTGTGATCCAACTATAAATGATTTCTATTAGTTTGTAAAATCATGAGCATCCCCTCATCACTTGTATTGAAATAGCCCATGAATCCAATCCTAGAGAACTATTAGGAACTATTAAGCAATGCCACTGCATTGTTTTAAAATAAAATTAAAACCATATATTAAAATGGATTAAAATTTATTCTCAAACAACTTACAATGCTTTTATTGTTACAGTCAGAAAAGGGTCAGGAGCTGGAGAGATGGCTCGGTGGCTAAGAGCACTGGCTGCTCTTCCAGAGGACCCTGGTTCAATTCCCAGCACCCATACGGACAACTCAAAACCACCTGTAACTCTAGTTCCAGGGAATCTGACTCCATCACACAGATATATATGCAGACAAAACACAAATGCACATAAAAATAATAAAAAGTAAAATCATTAAAGAAAAAGTAAAGTAATATGGGCCAAGACAGCGAGATGCTTTGCTTTCTGCTCATATCTTATCCAAGGTTTAAAGTTAGTGAATAGGAGTCCCACATATTTATGGAAACATTAAAAAGCTGTATTGTGAAAACAGGATTCTACCACATTTCACTGTCTAACATTTTTGATAAAATTCTTTCTCATGCTCATAAAATCGAAAGATATTCACTGAACATTTACACAACCAATTGCACTTAATATATCCACGGGTTTTCCCTGTGTCCCAAAACTAACTTTACATAATTTCTTATTTAAAAACACATAATAATTTGTAGTTAAGATGCGCCTGCAGTCTACACATAGATTCAATTCAGTCTCTAGTTGTTACTTCTGAAATGACCATATAATAGTTATTGTCTGAAACACTAAAATTCTAAACCACCAAAAGTAATTAAATGTATTATGTTACATTTCACGGCCTTTAAAACTTCACAGACTAAACACGGCATGGCAGGTAATTCCCCACCCCCACCCCCCGTAGATCCTCGACTGGTATGAACTAGAACAAAAATATCATATCATTCTTGGGAGCTCCTGCAAGAACCCAGATCATCAAAAAGAAGTAATTATTAACATATAAAATTGTATTTATTAATTGAGCTAGTAACACACAGACATTAACTGTACAGCATCACCATGTAATTGGCAGGAGGGGCAGATAGTGGGACCCTCCAGGAGGGCTGGGGACAAAGCAGGACACAGAAGGGAAGACGTGTAGAAGGCAGGAGGGAGGGGACCACAGGGAGAGAACATGCAAGGAGGAGAGGAGGATACAGGGAAGCGGAGTGGAAAGACAGAAAACAAAGTTGCCAATCTCATGTCTCCTTATTTAAATGTTCAGCTTGAGTCCTGGAAAAACAGGCTATTGTAGATTGCTACTGGCGTTCATAAATAATTTTCCGTGATTATTCTGTTCTAAAAAGGAGAGTGGCTGAAACTGACGGATTCTTTGCACCAATGAACATACATTATCATAGTTTAAATACTGGCAGAGTACAAAGTAAAATAGACTTTTACCCACAGTGTGTCATATATCCAAGGGACATGAGGCGTTGCAAGACAGGATTAAAAATAACTTAAGTGCTATCAAAACATTCTAAAAACTAACTTAGACAAACTTCACTTTGTACTTTATCCACATATAAGTAATATATATTGGGAAAGAATCTGCTAGTATCTTGAGATGAAAGATAAGATACTTTATCAGAAATAGTAATAATCTTTATTTATAGCAAGTAAAACAAAATGTCAAAAGGGCCATTTAACCAACCAGAGCTCGGCACAGAATCCGCACAAAGCACACGTACTGCTCTTCTTGACTTCAGGGCCCTGGTTTGGAGCACATACTTTTTGCTTAAGAGGTTCCTGAACTCTGCAAACAGTACAATCAAGGGCCTACACTTAAATTTTACAAGAAAGGCTTCTCACGGGTTTCTTCTTTGCTGTTGTTTTTTTTTTTTTTTTTTAAATAAGATAGTTATATGTTGGTTGTCTGAGGAAATTAAAATTAGAAATGCTAATTTTCAAATTTTATACAATTACATACATTAGAACATATTGGATATTCCTGTTGTTTTTATTGTTTTTCTTTGTACAAAATATTCTTGCTAATGTTTATATTATCGTGACTTTCAAAACTCCTGATAAGTAAAAAGAAAATAACAAATGTAATTTACAAAATAAACTACGGCAGTATTTGACAGGTGCAGGTTCGGGAATACTCTCTCATGAAATCAATTCAGTGGATCTTGCCTATTGTTAAAACACCAGAGCGCAAGAAGAACAATACTGCTTTCTGGAGCTTTTCCTTCGGGAGTCTTGATGCTTATAAATACATGTATGTGCTCATCTGGTCATGCTGTAAAATCTAACCTTAACATAAACTACCTTGATAAAGTAAAGTCCTAATAAAAGGGCCTTGAAAGGGCAGTAGCATGTGTGGGAGTTGCAGCAGTGAACATTTTATATAACTGCAATGTTTATTTATTATTGTGCGTGATCTTTATCTCCATCCCAGGGCTTCCAGTCTGCATCCTTGGGTCCTTGGGACTGCAATCATAATTGGATCAGGTTTCTAAGGCAGGCAAGCACACTTCCAGGCCGCTCCGCCCACACTCACTCTCTTACCTGTGGGCAATCCTTTTCCTCTCAGTCGGTCTCGAATGGCCTGGCTCCTGTCCGGCTTTTGTTCACTGCTACGGGAGAGCGGATCCGTCTGTACACAGGTAATCAAAGGTCAAGTTTGATAAAATAATCTTTTTTTTTTTAATCAGTGACTGTCCACAGAATAGCACATTACCCAACCTTGAGGGTTTAGTACCAAGTAAGGAGATCGCATGCCTGACTGTATATAATCTTTACGGCTTAAACTTACATGGATCAGGGCTGGCCAGTCTATCTTCAGAAAGTTAAAAGGCAACGAAACACAAGGTGAGCTGTACCTGGGGACTCAGGGCTAAAAGTGGCTCCATTTGAAAGCAGTAACTTCTGTTTTCCTCTTTCTGATAACTACTTTCATCTCTCAAATTAGACTTATACAATTTTAAGGCTACAATAATTTTGTATAATAAAACTTTTTTCCTGGCTGCAGCTATACGTTGGGAATAGCAGCCTACATTATTTCAGAAGTAATTTCCTAGATACTGCTTGTCTGCTAATGTTTTAAACTGGATAGGCTGGCAAGTGACAACTTAAATTGGTGCTGTATGGAATCCTCTTTACAACAACATGTTTCAGTGATCTGAAATTTCAGTGACTGTAACCATAAATACTTATATAAAATAAGCCATGTCAAATTAGGTCAAGCTCTGTATTACACAGGATGAAAGTCAGAACACTAGCTTACTTTGATGAGAAAACCAGGATAAATACAGGCTTAAAGTAAGCGCTCTGACCATCACAGTGCCCACTGAAGACAGGAAGAGCAAGACCTTGTGGTCAGAGACATGCAACTCCTGACTGTGTCTCTACTATATAACAGTTTAGTGGCTTTCATTTTGCTTTCCAAAAGGACATACGAACATAAAATGGGAGCAGCTGGAACAAGAGAACTTCATTCATCAGCTCCATTACCCACACCCCCGTCACAGGATCATTAAAATTTAGTGAAAGACAATTCACGTTTTGACTAGGAGACCTCTGAGCCTACTTCTCACCATACAGCAAAGCGTGTGGAATATGTATATACTTCATTTTCCAGGACAAAGAATGAAGAAGAAGCCAGGAAGAACACCACGTGACAGCACAAGACTGTGGCCCACAGAGGGAAGGGACAAGCACTGAATGAAGGCTGTCACACAGCAAGGGTGGGTAAGTATAAATACTGATCAGAAAGTCACAGACAGTGACAGACCCAGCCAGAGAGAACAGGATAGGACAGTTGAAGGGAAGAAGAATAGAGGTCAGATTATTAGATACAGATTTTATTCTTGAGTTTTTTCCATCCTGGATGAGAGAATGGAGGCACTCGAGTGTCAGGCACCAACAGTCATGGATTCCTTCACACTGAAGAATGAGAGGAAGGCTGAGAAGCTCACAGGGGATCCTGACAAATGAGGACAAGAAAGAAGTCTGCAAACAGGAGGCACGTTAGGTATTTCTGAAATCTCTCTGGGTGTGAATGCATTTCCTCAGGGTGCTCACTGTGGCCTGCTCAGAGCTCTCTGGGGAGGATCAGAGGAGGAACGTACGGTGGACAGACTGCTACAGCCTGAAAATGTTAATGTTCTACAATCTTTTCTAGAATAAAGTTCTTTAAAGGCTTTCATAAAACATGGAAGTCTAATGAACTTCAACAGAAATACTAAATTTTAAAAGAATTGTTTGTAGTAAACAACATTAAACCAATAAATCTCATTTTTTATTCCTTATCTTGAAAAACTGTACTATACATTTAAAAAGAAGTTGTGATACTACTGATTTTCAAACTATGACTATACTTACAAGTTAAAACCGTAGCTTACCCCAGAAATATTTCCCAGAACCAGCTTTACCAACTGCTTCACATAGGAAAATGAAGGCGCACAATTACTGTTCCTGATGTGGGCACTGCAGGCATCCAGGACGGTCCGAACCGACACCCGAGCATAAACAACATCCTCGCACATGCCCAGCAGAATGCTATTGAGATGATCTCCCAGCTTGATGGGCTAAAATGAAAGCAAAGGCCACATTAATAAATGTAACAAACGACCTTTATGGCATCTCAGGAACACAGCGAATGTTCATAGGAAATGAATTATTTTCTATTGGCAATTATGTCTCATTGATATACTTGATTCAAAAACCATAACAGAAGGAAGTTAGCATGTCTTCCTAGATATAAAATGTAACAACAACAACAACAACCACCAAAAGCTTATGATTCTATAATGAAGAAGTGTGGTTTTTTTCTGTGTTTGTTTGTTTGTTTGACAGGGTCTCACTGAACAACTCTGGCTGACCTGGAACTCTATATAGACCACGCTGGTCTTGAACTCACAGAAACTTCTGCCTCACCTCCCATGCACTGGGATTAAAGAGTGTGTGCCACCATGTCTGGCAGAAGTGCAATTCTTTGATTATTCAAATACATTGAGAAATGGGGACAGTATTTCAATATTCACTGTTCAATAAGACCTTCTCTATATAATTTGGGGTTTATATGATAAGGTAGAAGATTCTAGATGCTGAAATAACTCGAGAGCAGTTAAATGTGATACTCAGTAATCAGATGAAACAAATCAGAATGTGACATTATTTGTTAGTTAAAATAGGTTTTTAAGTTACTGCAATTAAATGACCCATAAGCATAAAGAAGGATGGTAAGCATCATTGATCATTAAGAAATACAGCCGTAAGAAAGGACTTCTGGGCTGGAGTACAGCTCATTTGCAGGAGGCTTGCTTAGCATGTGCGAGGTCCTAGGCTCAATTCTCCAGTGTCCCGAGAATGTATTCAACAAATTAAAAGTCTAATAGCATTACATACTGGCCAGCCACTGTGGATGTGTAAGCTCTCACATCCATTTGGTCTAAACAAAGGCTTCATGTGACATCTCATCTACTGCGGTATCACTTTTCCCCTGGTGTCGCAGTAGATACAATTTCCTTTAAAAACCTACTCTCTCTAACCCTTGGGCTCCAATCAGAAGTCCAACTTTGGTTTTTCTATTTCCCCTAACAGAGCATTCATTACATTATATTGTCATTATCTATTTAGCTCTCTGTATCTTCCAGTAGATTTCAGAGTTATGGTCCATCAGCAGGTCTAAAGTCTAGTGTTTTGTCTGATACAAGATATACTTATTAAATACCTTTAATGTTAAAGTACTTCTAAAATGGTAATACTTTATAATCATAAAGTATAACTTTGATACCTTCTAATTTGTGTTATTTATATTGACTTTTTATTTCAAGTTATTAGTAAAGAATATAAAACAAAATTGTAGACTGCTCCATTTTACATGATAGTTACAGAACAAACAACATCAATATCTCCAGCAACAATTGATTTTCTCATTTATATTTATAGATTTAAAACTAAGGAAAGAAAGAAAATATACAAAAATTTCCAAGAGGTAAATTAGATTGAGCTATGCTGAATAAATAATGTCACTCATCTCATGAATTTTAAGATGTATAAATTATGGATTAAGTGCTATTTGAAAGTATTTAATTCTGCTATTCAATAAAATACAACTGCTTTTGTTTTTGATTTTTGAATGACTAAAATAAACCTATCTTTTCATTCCTCCTCCTCTTCATCTGTGTGTGTGTGTGTGTGTGTGTGTGTGTGTGTGCGCGCGTGCGCGCGCTCACAGGTATGTAAGAATATGTACAGATACACACACATATGCACACATGTGGAGGCCAGAGTCTGACATTGGGTTCTTCTACTATCCTTTCCACACAGCCATTTGAGGCAGGGCCTCTCACTACAACTGCAGCACACGGATTAGTCACCTGGCTGACCACTGAGCTCTAGGAGTATGCCTCTGTCCATCCCTCAGGCACCAGTGTTACATACGTGCTTGATCATGCCCTGCTTTTGTGTGTGACAGAGATCCCAAGTTACACTGCCATGCTCGTGGGGCAAGCGATTTCCTGTCTGAGCCACCTCCCAGTCCTAAATGACATACTGATGTTATAAAGTTGTTTCCAGTGCTTTCACTCCTGTTTTCCATTATGTTTATAACGAGATTCCAGGAAGCAGAATTATTTTAGAACAGAAATGCTAAAACTGGCCTAACAATTTCACCAGAGTGCAGGGTCTGAGAGCTAAGCTCGGGTGTGCGCCTGCCGTTACGGAAGCACTGAAGTAGGATTCTGACATTCCAAGTGCACAACATTATGAAAGCTCCCACAGTCTTAAAGGGCTGAAGCGAGGATAGAGACCCTGCTTTCCCTCCCACAGGCTGACTGGGACAGAGGTGTCATCTCCCCTAACACACTGGTACAGAACTACTGTCAGTGTGAGACTGACTCATCGGACGTTTAGATCCTCCATCAGTAGATAGTGAGAAATAAAGTATTCTAACATCAGCATGTCATCCTTCTAGCAGAGCCCCACTCCATCTCACAGGCTCAGTCATGGACAGTGACCTGGGCAGAGACTGTCCCAGTCCTTAGGACATTGTTAAAGTGATGAGCACTCACTGTTAGTTCACTCTGACTCTGATAGTGCATCCATGAGCAACCAGTATGAAACGCCCGCGTGCCTGGCGGCATGCTGTAGACCACAAGTAATCACACCGAAGACTTTTGTAAAGGTATAGATATGTACCAGTATAAAAAACATCACACACGTGAAATGACTTACCTGGCTTTGAGGTACTTCATGGTCAGCCCCCCAATACAATGTCATTCCAAGAGAATAAATATGGATCTGAGAAAAGAATTTTTATAAAAGTCACTTTATGGTAAAAATTTAAAAAAAATTTAACAAGTATACCTTTTTTGCTCCAAAGGAAGTATAACATATACTTGAGAAAAATCATTTCACACAACTTATATAAAAGTATAGAGAGATTAAAATAAGAAATCGGAGTAGCACTGCATAGACTAGATGCACCATCCCCAGCAGCACGGCACAGTCTCCTTCAGTGAGTGATCACTCTGCTTGCTTTCCCTTAGATTTTCATGCAAACTTAAACAATGTGAGCACATGTTGCAAATCCTACTTCTACATGACATTTATGATGTAGTCTAGCCTTGCTTCCTTAATTCACTGGCAGAGATGTCTATGTTAACTGTTGGAGAGCTCTGCCTTTATTTCATTGTCTACTGCAGTTTTAATAATACTCCATCTGTTATTAATAGACAGCTAAGATTTTCCAAACTTTATGATATGCATTTCAGCAACCTTTTTTTATATGGAGACATTTCTCTTGAGTTGATTCCTAAATTATATGAGAGTTGCACCTATAGACAACCTCCAATACACACACACACACACACACACACACACACCCCACATGCACGTACGCACACGCGATCACACACACTGACCAAATGAAAGAATGGCATTTCCCTATACATTAATTTATCATTTTCACTTCAACTACTGACACAGAAGTTTCCACATAGGACTTAGATTTTTGCCAGTGTGAAAACCAAGGGGGCAAGCTAATTGGAGGACTGATTAGCTTATTTGTGGGTTTGGGAGAGCAGAGAGAAGGAGAATCAAAGAACTATTCTGTCATTGATTTTAAAATAACCTCGTGTAATGTGGGCAGATGCTCCATGGGGACTATTGGAAAGGCTGGAGAGGAGGAGGCACTGGGAGGGATCCTACTGATCCTGCAGGCAGGAGGTGGGCCTGTGGAGTCTCTGCAGGAGGCAGAGACTATAGGAATTTACATAGATGCACTGGCTAAGGGACCTGAAGAAAGGCCTGCCTGCCTGTTCTGCTACTGTTGTTGCTGCCCTTAGCTTTCCAAGGCATGACATACCAGCAACTGCCCCAGGAAATCCAACATATACTACACACGAAATTTCCAATACATACTACATACTAGAGATTGCCCAGGGAGCTTCCAACACACTACATACCAGTGGCTGCCCAGGAAACTTCCAGCACACACTATACAAAACTTCCAAACACACTACATACCAGTGACTGTCCTGAGAACTTCGAGCACACACTACAGGAAACTTCCAATACATACTACATACCAGTGAGTGTCCTGAGAACTTCCAGACTTTAACCCCGGGCTGTGGCTGCTGAAGCCAACTTCGTATCTGAGGACTGAGCAGTTATGAAGTTCTCTGCATCCAGGTGTACAGATGCCCCTTTTTAGAGTCCCAGCCTCTACTTCATGTAAGCCAATCTAGTGAGCCTGCTTTCTAATAAGTATACGTCATATGAGTTCTGTTGTTCACATTTCCCTGCCTAACATCATGTGAGGGTTTTCATTTCTTGGGTTTTTTGGATGCTGGTTTTTTTCTTCTCTTTTTTTTTGGATGGGACACTTAAGCTTTTTCTTATTTTTTTGTTTGTATTTTGATTCCTGTTTTTTAAACTTTGTTTTTAAATTCCATAAGATGGCTTTAGTTCTCTTTAGAAATAGGTGGGGGAAAAAAATCTATGTACAAATAAAACATTTTTACTAAGTCACGGCACTTCCATCTGTTTTTTTTTTTTTTATATTGCCACCTAAAGTTGTTCCCAGTTTGTAACAAAAAATTTCAATTTTCAAATATTTCCAATACTTCCATTTTTTTTAATTGTAAATTATTTCTAATGACTTTTAAGCTCACTCTGATTTACTCCACCTCAACTCTATAGGCAAGCCCTAAGTTCCTCCTACCATGCCTGTGTGCACTGGAACCTAACACTGCATCACCTGGCCCAGCCTCGACTTTTCTTTTTCCCTTTTCTATCTTGTGACCAAACTTTTCTTAAGCACTATTCATTCTACCAAGAATGGTTTATGTTTGTCAATTAAAGTTCTGCCCACTAGTGATAAGCCAGAGATAAGGTTTTAACTATGTAAATCAATTTACACAGGACTAGGGTATTGTTGGCCTGCCCATGCTTTTATTTGAAGGAATGTGAATTTTGGGATTTTGGGTTAGGAAAGCAGTAGATTGCTTTAAGCACTGCTTAATGGGTCATACTAGTAGAAACATGGAAGACAGTAATCCTGAGGGTGATTTGAACTGTGAGGGTCTGGCTCAAGAGGTTTCAGAAGAATTTTAATATATTGCCTAGAGACCATTCTTGTGATATGGAAAGGAACCATTAAAAATAGTGAAGGAAACCATTAAAAACAGAAAGCTAGTAAAGACATAATTGAACAAGGAGCAATATTCCAGCCGCAGCAAGCTGCAGGACCTAGCGGCTTCAGCCACATGATTCTGGCTTTAGAGTCAAGGACAGAAGGGGTTCTCTAGACTCTCCCTCCATGACCAAGGACTGCTGATGAGACTAGGTGTGTGGTAGAAGAGTGGAGGCTCAGAGAGACCGCTATGTGAAGTGAAAAGTGAGGGCTGGACTGTCCTGGAGACCCCAGGATGTTGAAGATGCCAGAGTCTCATGGGATACCTACTCAGGAAAGCTGCTAACAGAAAGTGGAACCAGACCAAGAGAAGGAAGTGTGTTGCAGTCAACAAAGATGAAAGGAGTTGGAGATCTAAAGAGCATTTGACATGAAACATGGAGGTGCAGAGTTTGGAGAATCCCAACTGGGTTTGGTCCCATATTTCTTCATAATCTCCCTTTAATCCATTTTGGAATTGTGACATACATATGTACACACACACACACACACACGCGCGCGCGCACATGTGTGTGTGTGTGTATGTGTGTGTGTACATATCCTGAAACCATTTTATGTTGCAAGTATATGATCTGCTTTTTGACTTTACAGAGGATTACAATTAAGAGATTGCATGAATCTCAAAATTTGAGAATTTGAACATTAAACTTTTAAAACAAGTTTGAGACTGTTATAGACCATGAGAACTTATGAAGTTGGATTAAATGCATTTCTGAATTATGCTATATCCACAAGCCTATGGGGGCTGGGGGCTAGGTGGTAGAATGTGGTGGTCTGAATAGGGATGGCCCCCATAGACTCAGGTGTTTCAATCTTGGCCCATAGGGAGTGGCACTATTAGGAGGTGTGGCCTTGTTGAAGGAAGTGAGTCACTGTGGGGGCGGGGACTTTGTGGTTTCATATGCTCAAGCTATACCCATTATATCACACAGTCTCCTGCTGCCTTTGAATCAAGATATAAAACTCTCAGCTCCTTCTCCAGCACCATGTCTACCTGCATGCTGCCATGCTTCTCTCCATGATGATAATGGACTAAACCTCTGAAACTGTAAGCCAGCCCCTATTAAATAGAAAACTTTGTTTAGAGTTGCCTTGGTCATGGTGTCTCTTCACAACAATAAAGCCCTTAGACATCTGCACGCCCCCTTTTTTTTGGTATTAAAACTGAAGTAACAAACAAGAGAGGTGTTTGAGTTATTCTCACAAGTTTCAAGCGTGACAGTGACCTTCCCACACCCCCTTATCCCCGGCACTGGCCCCTGAGCATAGAGCACACTGCAACCAGTGCTTGGAATGTGATCTCTTAAGACACGGCAGTTTTTACCTATTTGGGAATTTTTATTTGGTTTTGTTTTTATTGTTGTTGTTATTATTTTTTATTTTATTTTTGAGATTATAATATAACATAATTTCCTCCTTCCTTTTCCTCCCTTTAAATTGTCCTATATATCTTCTTTGTTCTCAATTTCTTGGCCTCTTTTTCATTAACTGTTATTTGATTTTTTTTTCCTTTTTTTTAGAAAGGGTCTCATGTAGCTCAGGCTAGCTTCAGACTAGACTTACAATAGACCTGAAGATGACACTGAGTTTCTGAGCCTCCTGCCTCTATCTCCATGTGCTGGAGTTACAGGTGTGCTCCCTTATATCTGCTTATGTCAAATTGTGAATTAAACCAAGAACCTCAGAAGGGCTAAGCAAGCCCCCATTGACGGAACTGTAGCCCCAGCAAGTACCTGAAACTCTTATTGAGAAAACTCACAGATATCTACAAAAATTATTGAAGAGAAAGGGGTGATATTCTCATACAATTTAGAAGAGTTCTCAAAAACTACACACTATTCACTATTCATGGTAATATTGTAGTTCTTATGTCTCCCTGAAGTCACTGTGATCACTTAAGAGACTAGTGATGCTAGGGACACCCTCTCCCTGAAGTGCCCACTCACAACTCAGCATGCCACTTCATTAGTTTGTAGGCACTTGGAATCAATTTAAACCAGAAACCTCAAAGGGTTAAGTGATTTGCATTTATCGTACCAAATCTTTAAAAACCACATAAATAAATGAATTGTGTAGGGTACTTAATGAATGTATACCATGAAAATAAAGTAAAAATGAGAATGTATAAACTAATCATCTTAAGAAACATTACAGTACGCCTGAACATATGTTCACTGTTGTAGACAGAGTGTGGCCTGACCTCTGTCATGTAGTGCGGACTGTCTCAAGCTACACCTCAAGCACCAGCCCTACTTCAGCGCTGCAATCTTTTGTCTCTGGATGCTTAACTCTCACAAATGTCTTAAATGACTCCTAGGACATTAAAGTCATAGAAACTTCACCCACCAAGCCTTCTCAAGAGGGCTCAGTTCTCGCTTTCTCCTACTGAAAACTCTCCGTTCCTCTCTCTTAGGGATCAATCATCAGAATGGTTAATGCACAATTCTTTTCCATCACAAATGTGTATCAAAACACGAATGCTTTCAAAGTTTTATCAAGAGAAAATTATTAGGTTACTTTTACACTTGCATGGATGATGTATGAGAAAGTATGTTCACAGCTAATTTAGAAGCCCCAGCGTCTCAGAGCTGAACTAGTGAGTTTGCTGTATGATACAATGTGTATGCCAATGTCATTAGATTTGATCTAGTCAATGACATCACCATATATGTCTATCATGAACTGTTTTCACTGTTCCATTAAATGAGGTGTCAGTCCATGAGTTTGCTCCTCTGTGTCCCCCTCTCCCTTCTTTATAGAGCCAATGTATGATACAATTTCCCTCTTTTCCCTCCAGATTATGAAGTGCCCTAAAGCATTCACATAAAATGCTGTAGTTCTCAAGAGTATCAATGTCTGTCTAGTTTAACTATAAAGTGATACATCACATTGTTTCATAACCCCATAAATAGCACAGGCTCCTGCAGCCTTACAAGAACTCCTCAGCCCTGGTGTCAGCTGGTTTACTCATGTTGACCTATAGGGCTCTTCCAATGCACATGGCTGCCTGTTCTGATTTGCCATTTCCAACTGCAATGGACAACTTCTTTTCTCTTGCCACAATCCATGCCCATAACCTTGAATGGCATACCCTTTTAATACATTTTGATTTATATAAATTAAGTTTATTCTTCATAGCAAATGCTACCATCTTTGGGAATAAAAATTAACAGTCCTGTTATAGACTCACCTATACTTTGCTCTCCTGCACAGCATTTGTTTATTCTGCCATATAACATGGATTGTTCTGTGCCTATTACTCAAGGTCCACTTTGTAGTTATTTCTGTAGCTTTCTCTCTAGCACTGTTTAATAGATAGCAGGCAATTAATAACTACTTGTAAATAAGAATTAATAATGATTCACCTTTAAAGTATTTTTTCCTAGGTCCATATGTTTGCCTGAAATTACTCTGAAATAAATAAATATATATATACATATATATATGTATGTATGTATGTATGTATGTATATATACACACACACACACACATACATACACACACATATGTATATATATGTAATAAATTCTGATTTATAATATATATGTAAAATTTTAAAACACTGTAAAATTCTGAATTATATGATATATATATATATATATATATATATATATATATATATATATCATAAAGCATATAGTTATTTTAAATTCGGAGGAATTTTCCATGGGCTGAGTAAGGGTAGTCTTTTGTTTTGACTTGCCTTACTTCTACAAAAGATTTAAAAAACAGAATGAAAATAAAATAGAAGACTTAACATTTACCTTTTCTACATCTGAGAGAGAAGTCAGTGAATGGCTCTGAAGAACCTCCGGTGCGGTGAACGCTCGCAGGTCCTGATTGGAGACATTTTCATCTGTAAAGGACACACTGCCAGACGGCAGCAACAGCAGTGACCACGGAGAGATGATGAAGCCAAGTGCAGCAGGGTCAGCAATGCTCACTGGTTGTACGCGCACCAAACCAAAAAGAAGAAATGAAGATTAAGATGAGGATTCAATGAATCTATAACCACTTCAATAGACACCCCAGCCTAACTGTGCAGACATTAATGCAGTCTCATATACAAAACTAATGTGGCGTGCGAGTGCATGTCACCTACGCATAGCCACGGTCACTGTTCACAGTCATGCCCTTAACTGGCTTCATCACTTAACATCTGGAAGGCAGGTCTTAGGAACTGCTCATACAAGCTAAACTCTGGTTTGATAGATAGGAATGGAGCAGGCCCCGGACTTCCCCATCATGGATTCTTTTGAGTACTCAGTGGAAACTACAGTTTCCAGACACTGTCTATACACGTACAACTCTTGTGTCTAAATTCCGAGTTCCCTGACCTTCCCATCGCCCATTTGTGGATGTCACATTGGAGGACTAAGAACACTTGGTTTGGGTATGTGGCTAGGGTGTGAGGGACAGGAATAGAAGCAGACATCTTTCTCTGTGGCCCTCTCCACCCTGACTTCTGAACAGTGTCTCTCGGTGAGCAGCTCATCCACTGGTTGAGAGGGCTGGCCAGTCCACCCAGGGCTCTCCTGTCATGCTGGGATTTCAGGTGTGTGCAGCAAGCTTTCACATGGATGCTGGGAATTGAAACTTCGGCTCTCATGCTTCAGTGTTTCAAAGGAACCAAACAACAGGGCAATCTACATATATAGTTGCCTTTCACAAATAATTTACATATTAATAAACAAAAATTAAGGACAGTGAGAGGACTCACTGAGTAAAAACCCTTGTGCCAAGCCAGATAAACTGAGGTGAATCCCTGGGTTCCACCTGGTGGAAGGAGAGAATCAACTCCTGCAAGTTAGCCTCTGACCTCCAAACACAGACTGTGTGGCACATGCAAGCTCTACATATACATATAAACACACACATAAATAAAATGTAATTTAAAAATAAAAAATAAATATAAGCGGCTTTACACGTTTTGTTGTCGTTGTTAAAAGCTTTCTCTTTGGTGTGAACAATCAGAACACACTCCAGCTAGAAGACTACTGATTCAAACAAGGTCAAGATGTGTCTCAGAACCTTAAGGTGTTGGAGACACTCACTATTAAAGCAGTCTAAGTAAATCTCTTCAGATCACCCACGTGGGGAACAGGCTGGCAGTGGCTGGAGCCAAGGCATTGCTATGTACAAGGAGGCCTGCAGCCAGGCTGGCAGCAGCAGACCAGTGTGGAGTGTATTTCAGAAGTAGTGATAACCGAAATTTTAGAAAATTAGAGAGAAGCAGCAAAGTCTGCGTGATGCTACGGTTTGGATTTGAGTGCCTGAGAACTGTTGTTGCTCACCTTAACAGAGGAGAGCCGGTGTAAGGGGCGAGCAGTGGTGCCTGGGAGGTGGCGGTGGAAATGAGCTCTCTCCTGGGGACTTACTAACAGCAAGGCTATGCGATACATTCAAATGGAGACTCCAAATAGGCAGTTGAGTTTGGAGCGTGAGATAGTCAGGGCTGGACAGACGTTTTTTGGGAATTGTTGGGATAAAGGATGGAACTGAAAGCCATGAGATTTGATCAGTGATTAATACATTGAGACAGAAATTGAAGATCCAGGGCTAAGTCTTGAGGTCTTCCCACCACGGACTCTCTGTTTCTTCTCTGCCTTTCTTCAGCAGATCCTGGATGGGTGCTGTCACACTCCTAACACCATTCATTAAAACTGCCTGTCTTCTCATTGCTGCCGCAGGCCTTCACACAGGCCATTCTGTCCAGCTCCACAGTACCTGTGCTTGAATGTGAACTGGGAGACTGGGAGTCTAATCCTCAGGGCCAATTCTATTTTAAAATATTGTTATTTACTCTTTGAAATCTTCATACATGTAAGCCATGCATTTATAATCTTGTATGTGTAAACAATCTTACCTAAGCCTGTTCTCAGCTTCACCCAATACCCTGTGGAACCCACCAGCCTGTCTTCCCCTCTTCATGCCTACTTTCCTATTCCTACCAATCTTCTCATTATTATTATAATCACTAGCCTCAGCTCCAGCTAGTGCTCACCATACGTGTGGTCATTCACTGAGGTATGGGGAACCTACCTGGAGCACAGGGCCAGTTCTCAAAAGCCCTTAGTTTAGAAACAGTTCTTATAATTTCTGGATGCCTGCTACCATTTTGAACTTAAAGATTACAGAGGATCAGAACTAACACAGAGCCATGAATGCTACCCAGAAATCTATGTGCTGTCTTGCTATCCTGATGCTGGGTTGCACACACAGCAGAAGAGGGCTTGCTCTCCTTATTCTCTGTATGTCTGACCATAGACCAGCTCTGCTCTGTCTTCAGTACTAGACTAAATTCAAAAGGGCTGAAGATGAAACAAGCCACTGCCAGTGCAGGGCCTGGGGTGGCTGGGAGGGGGCTGAGGCAGGAAAACTAAATGTAAAATCGCATTATTGAACAGGTGAGATGGCTCAGCAGGTAAAGGCACTTATTACCAAGCCTAAGGAGCTGGGTTCAATCTCAGTTCCATGGTGGAGAGAGAGCAGACTCCCGAATGCTGTCCTCTGACCTCCACACCTGTGTCTCAACATGCACAGGTTCACACACATTAAATAAAAACTAACTAAATAAATATGTAATGTACTAATCTTTAAAATTCTTTATTGCTTATCACTCTGAGATTAAATTTGTCAGCACAGCCAAGGTCACCACAACTATTACTATGGGAAAAAAAAATAAGGATTTTAACTTCTGCCTTATACAATTGCTGTTTACAAGTGTTTATAAACTAGCTAATGTGTATTAGCTATTTTAATGACTTTAAGCCTAATATTTTAATATAATATGATCAGCAGTGCAACATATTTGCTACTAGACTCCAAAGTACTACCAGGGAGACAGAAGAGATACATAAACAAACAGAAGTCAGAATGCATAAAGCATCTGAAAAACAGGTAATACAAAAGATGATTCTGTAGATTAAAGAGGAAGGCAACCGTAACACAGACAAAACGTTTCTCTCTTTCTTAACTACATGCGGCCCTTTAAAAGGAAAGTGACCACTTGAATATGGTGATGGTTAGCTTCCAAAGAGAAAGAGCCAACTCAAAGGCAGTCAGGAAATTAAGTCTGGACAGGGAATAGCAAGAATTTTGGCAGAGAAATGGTACCGAATGCAGAGAAATCAAATTATAAAGTGTGTGTGGGGGGGGAGCATGATTTTTCTCTTTCAAAAACACACAGAAATGCCACAAATGTTTTCAAAGTGGTTTTAAAGTGCCATGTAATAAATCTAGAGCAACTGTGACCACGAAATGCATTGCTTTCAATTTCCAAAACATATACATGACATTTAAGTACTGGATTCTTGAGGTAATGTAGTCAAACCACAGAATATATTTTTAAATAATTATGAAGGCTTATGCAAACCTACAAGTGAGGGGATTTAAGAGTTGTGGCTGGAATCAGTCTTTAATTCCCACTTCCTGACAACTGAACGGAAGGAACTCAAAGCAAATGTTTTCAAAAAACCTTCAAAGAATGTTGGCCAAAGAGAATTTAGAAGGTCGGTTCCAGAAGCTTAGAGTGAGAGCAAAGGCCTGTGCTTCGGCTGTGCACTAACCACGCTCCAAGAAGACTATTATTATGAAAAAGTAAACCTGATACGAACCAATTCCATTAGTCAATGTGGCTCGTTCTGGAGACTTTACTAACATTCCATGGGAGGGGTTGCTAGTCAGTCCCAAGTAGCTAGGGGTGAGGTTAGAAACATTCACAAACTTGATGTGTGAAAGAACAAGCTAAAGCACATTTCAGTGTTCTCTCAACCGAAAAACCCATGCACAACTTGATAGCCATTCTTTCTTCTCGGGTCCTGCCCTTTCCTTTAGAGTTCAACCTTCGACTATGTGACTGTAATCCCAGCACTCAGGATGCTGAAGCTGGAGGGCAGGCAGGTTACTAGCTTGAAGACAATCTGGACTATTTAGTAGTTTAAGGACATTTTGGGTTACAAAGCAAGACTCTTGTCTCCAAAAAAATAATAAAAGAAAAAGGTAAATTATTACAATTGGGTTAAAAACATGGTACAAGGGAACAGTCAACAAAAGCAACAGGGACTAATGTAGAAACTCAGAATAAAACCATTTCATGTACAAGCTCCTGTTCCAGTTCAAGTAGAGAATTTACAGCCCTCTTGGTTCTGTGTTCTATTAGAGTAGTTGACAAAAATCTATGCAGAAGTTACTGTCCACAACTCTGAAGAATTTGATAAAGTTACTCATAATACAGAATTCTGTAACTATTCAAGTTCTTTTCATATGTGCATTAGAATCAATATACTGATAAATTAATCACCTGATAGAGCTTCATACTGAAACAAAAACTGCTTAGGACAGCTATTCTCCAATTTTGTTCTTTTCCTGTCATCTTCTCCACTGTCTTGGCCTCTTCCTTTCCCACTTCCCCTCCCTCCATCACCTTATCTCCCCTCCCCTTTCCTCATAGTAGCATTTTGTGATAAATTATGATCTTCTGAAATTATAGTACATACTACAGGGTGATTAATCATAAATCGAGAACTCATTTACTCCTAAGTTTTGTTCCTACTTTTAAAGTGTTACTTTCTCTAATATGAAGCAGGATAAAATAACATTCCCGTTTTGAAAATGAAAGTGGATGAATGTTCTCAATGCACCTGTAACAACACAAACTGTGTGGGTTCTCGAAGTGTACCTGTACCAAGACCAACTGCACGGAGCATGGACCTGCAACACTGATGCTCTCAGTGTACCTGTAACACAGATGCTCTCAGTGTA
>JANHMN010000006.1:95057517-95104686 GCA_030674055.1 Rhabdomys pumilio
ATAGATAGATAGATAGATAGATAGATAGATAGATAGATAGATAGATAGAGATAGATAGATAGAGTAGTCTTCGCCCCTCATCAAGGAATCTTGTCTTTGCAACAGAGATTAAAATGCAAGGTTGTGGAGTCAGTCCCAACTGATACATCTACAACACAATGCCTGAACAAGAGTAGGGCTCAGGGATCAAAAGGTGGCGAAGGTCAAAGAGACAGAGAGGAACAGGGAGTCTGTGTGAGATTGTGTCTCTTATAAATGTCAAAAGGTGAGGGGAGGGGGGCAGCAGAGATGGCTCAATGGTTAAGAGCACTGGCTGCTCTTCCAAAAGGTCATGAGTTTGATTCCCTGTGGTTACATGGTAGTCTGTAATGGGATCTGGTCCCTCTTCTGGTGTGTCAAGGACAATGTGCTAATATACATTAAATAAATAAATAAATCTTTTTTTTAAGAAATGTCAAAAGGCTACACCCAGAAACACTCACCAACACTGATGCTTTAATGAGCCAAACAAGCACACCAACAGACGTGCTAACATGGAAGGTGGAGAACTCAAGAGGCCTCAAAATATTTAAAGGTTTATATATTTATCATCTAATCTGAAGTAAAGCAAGTCCAGCTACAAGTGAGGCCAGCCTTGTCTTCTCACCTGTCTGTGTATATGTATAATGTGGAAACTAAAAGGGAAGAGAGAAGAGTCTGCTGAGAAAGGTAGTGATTACTCAGCTTGGATAAGGAATGAGGCTGTTTACCCAGACACTGTTTCTAGGTTTCCATGTGCTTCTTCTTCGTAACAGCAGCATATCATTAGAATAGGAGATGCATTGCTAAGAGATATGAGTTATTATCGTCCTCATGAGATATTTTAATAAACTGATATTTCAACAGAGGCATCGAGATCCTATTAGCAATCAGATACTAGCATGGCTTGTGAGACGGAATGCCCTGCGGCGAGTTTCCAAAGTGTCTGAGAACCAGTCGGATGACTCCTGAGCCTACACCACCCTTCAGAGAGACATTGCACAAGCAGGGATTCTTTGAAGAGAGTCATGCTGGTTTTCATGTCTTCCCTAGAGCTGAAGGGGTGTGGGAAGAGGCCTTTCTTTCAACCTGAAGGAAGTGAAAGATGTTTCATCTAGACCACTTGAAGTGCTTAATGCATTCTCTGGCGCTAGATCAGTATCTGGTAAGACAGTGGTTATCACCCTGAGGTCCCCCAAGAGGAAGGGGGCCACAGTTCTATGGGTGGGAGAGGTGAAAGGCAGGGCAGCAGAACGCAGGGAGCGAGTCTGCACAGTGGACACAATGGACACCCCTCCTAGAGGGTGAGAGTGAGTGAGCCAGAATGTAGGCAGCGACTGCAGCTGCACAACTCTGTGGAGTTGTACTACACAGCCCCTAACGGAACTACACCACTGAGGGGATATACTAAACGTTGACTTGAATGGTCTGTGAATTTCATGTCAAAAGTTGTTTACAAAGCAGGTTCCTCCCCCGGCATTGGGTCAAGTACTTACCCAAAGTACTAGCATAAGCATGCAGAGAAGAGCCAAACTGGGTAAGAACAAGGAGAAGAATAAAGGGAGAAGAGAAGAAAAGGGAAGGAAGAACAAAGACTACAATCACTACTAGAGAGTGGCCTGAGAGAGAGGCAGGCTGAAGCCCTCCAGGATCAGGAGACTGGCTAGCTGGAGGGACAGGTGTCCTTTCTAGACTGTCACAGGCAGTGTCATTCCAGTGAAAGACTTGAAAGCCATTCAAAACAGCACGGGATACCACAGCATTCCCAGTTCAGAACCAAGGAGTCAGGGGAAAACTGCCTGATTTCTCTCTTGATTCTCCGTTAAGTATGATGTGGACAGACAGAGCAACCAACCAGTGAGGACAACAGCCGCCGTTCGTCAGCACTGTCTGCCAGCACAGGCGTCTAACTAGGGAAAGAGAAGCTCAAGCCTGTGGTGCAAGCTTGAGACGTTGACCTGTGATATGCTGAGGAGGCAATTTTAATTAGGGACTCCACTGTGCCTTTTAACTTAAGTAACTGTAATTATTTCTGCTATCAAAGAGTAACGAGAGAAAGATGAACCTAGGGTTTCATATGGAGAGACAGAGAAACCGCCTTTGAGAAATAAAGACAAAGAGAAAGAATGTTATACAAAGTTGCCTATGATCCTACCTTCGGCATACCTTGCGATTGCAATGTGCTGTGTATGCATGTGCACACCATATATTCACTGAAATTAAAATAGTAAAGCTTTTGTTTATATTTTTTAAAAAATTGGTTTTCAAAACTTCACTAATTTATTCCTTATATAGAAGAAAAATAATTTTTAAAACAAAAGGTATCTTTTTGTGTAACTTTTCCAATGCTTGGTTTGATGCTGACCCAAAGGGTTCTGAACTATATTATACTAACTATCTGTTAAATTTTATTTGAAGTAATATGTTCGTTTTTTTCAGTATAAAATTTCTAGGCATTCTTGTGGCTAAATTTAAAACCAGAAAAATATTTGATTTTCAATATAGTATTAAGATAACACAATGGATTTTATTTAGTTTACATCTTCACTAGAAAAAAAGAAGATTTAAGATTTTTTTAATAACTACCTCACCTGGTCACCCAATCTGAGGATAAAGGGTTGTGGAAATGTTTAAGACAGTCAACAGATGAAGGGAAGAATAAGTCAGGAAAAGCGTAAAGTTCAGCGTTTCAAGTATCACCTTTAGAGACCGTGTCAGACCCTGGGCAGGGGACATGTAGATGAGTGACCATAGAAACATGTATGTGAGTGACCACAGGAACATGTAGGTGTCTGCCGCTATTTGCCTATGGTACTCTTTTTCCCATAAGCAAATCAATTTTATTTCATTTATGTTCTTGGTATATGATATATGACAGCTACAAAGTTGGTGTTTGCTTTGTTTGTTGTTGCTTTAATTCTCTCCAGGCAGCACAAAAGAATTAGCTCTCATGAAAGGCTATTAACTAAGAACAACCTTAAGAAACCTCAGAAATCTAGGCTGGGCAGTGGTGGCGCATGCCTTTAATCTCAGCACTTGGGAGGCAGAGGCAAGCAGATTTCTGAGTTCAAGACCAGCCTGGTCTACAGAGTGAGTTCCAGGTCAGCCAGGACTACACAGAGAAACCCTGTCTGGGGGAGGGGGGTGAAAATTCCAAAGAATCCAAAACTATCTGATTTTTAAAATTTTCAATGACTTCACAGACGTGAGGTCATTCATTAAAAAAAGAAAAAGGCCAGGTGGTGGTGGCGCACGCCTTTAATCCCAGCACTTGGGAGGCAGAGGCAGGTGGATTTCTGAGTTCGAGGCCAGCCTGGTCTACCAAGTGAGTTCCAGGACAGCCAGGGCTACACAGAGAAACCCTGTCTCGAGAAAAAAAAAAAAAAAAAAAAAAAAAAAAAAGAAAAAGGTAATTCAAAGTAAAGTAATCTTTTGATTGATTTTTGTCAATTGAAGATTTTTGAGCAAAGAAAAAAATGAACTAAAAAGATTCAACAACAACAAAACAGCTATTAAAAAGTTCAATAAATCAAATGCAGTGGAAAGCAGTTACCAAGATAAACCCAGATGGCAGCGGAGTCCCAGGAAGTGAAGACAAAGTTGAGCAATAACATTAAGGTAACATCATCCATCAAAGCAAACACATGCACACTAGCACCCAAGCCCTCTGGAGGGTGCTGGGAGTGTGGCTCAGGTAGTAGAGTGCTTGTCTTGTACATGTCAAGTCCTGAATTTGATCCGCATAAAAGACCAGATCTAGTGTGCCTGCAATCTTTCATGTGGGACAGAGGCTGAACCATCAGAACTTAAGTTCATCCTTAGTTATGTAACTGGCTGAAGCAAAAGCTGAGATAATAACCAGGTGGTGGTGGCACATGCCTCCAGAAGCAGACAGATCTCTGTGAGCTCCAAGGCCAGCATGTTTACAAAGTCAGTTAGTTCCAGGACAGTGAGGGCTACACAGAGAATCCATCTTGAAAAACCAACAAACAACAACAACAACAACAAAAAAAAAAAAAAAAAAAAAAAAAACTGAGATTACAGAGATCCTGTCTCAAAAACAAATAACAAACAAAACCAAAAATTTATTTTTTAAAAGAATTATATATTTAATGTATGTGAGTACACTTTAGCTGTCTTTAGACACACCAGAAGAGGGCATCAGATCCCATTACAGATGGTTGTAAGTCACGTTGTTGGGACTTGAACTCAGGACTTCTGGAAAAGCATGTTTTTAACTGCTGAGCCATCTCTCCAGCCCCCAAACCAAAAATTATTAAGAAGCTAAATTTACAACTTTCTGTTATAAGAAAGAGAACTAAGATATAAACTAAACGCACAGAAAACCTAATCATAGAAACTATCATAAAATTTCCCAAATCTAAGAAACAAAATAGACATCTAAGTACAGCAAGCATTTAGCATGGGCAGGAAATCTATGCCATATTATAGATGAAATGCCACCAAGAGCAAGGAATAAATAAAATTACAAGACAGTAGAGAGCTGTCAAGTTACAAAAACTAAGTAAAACAACAGCAGAAACATAAAGCCCAGAAGAACCCAGACCAACATATTTCGTGCCCTGAAATGAAATAACTGCCAACTAAGGTTATTATACCCAACAAAAATATCCTACCCTCAATGAAGACTATTATACCCAACAAAAATATCCTTTAAAAGTTAAAAGAAGAATAAAGATTTGATGATGATGATGAGTATAACCAAAGCAATTAATGGCCATTACCTGAGCACATCAAATGACACATAAGGGAAGCCTATTGAGGACAGACAAATTATCTCAAAAGTTTGCCGAGGAGCAAATCTCACTAGTTGAAGAAATAAATAAGAATTGAGAAAGGCAGACATTATTAACTCAGTAAAGCAACAAATCTACAAACTGATGGGAAAAATCATTATAGACCTTCCAGTAACTAAGTGTAAGTAATCTTTAATGCTCCAGTTAAAAGACACATTATTTGAACAGATTCAAATACAAGATCCAACTATTTGCTGTTTTCAAAGAGCTTGTCTCCTCGGCAGATACAGATAGACTGAGAAGGAAAGAACAGAAAATTATATCAAATAAGTGAAATCTTAAAGCAAAGAGGAGCAAATATATTGGCAAATCAAACTTCAAATAATTAAAATTGATAAAGCTTACTGCATTATGATGAAGGCAACAAGCTAATAAAATAGTTGACTAGGCTTCAAATATTGATGCATTAATTTTAGGTAACAAACCATAGAGAAAGGTCCAAATATAGTGGTAACTGGCAACTTCAACAACCAATTCTCATCACTGCTGAATTCTATCAGACCTGAAAGGACTACCTTCAATACTTCCCAAAATGCCTTGAGAAAAAAGAAAGGCGGAAGCATATCTGAATCATTCTCAAGTCAACATTACTTCTATTCCAAACTATATAAGGATACAATAAGGAGCCGGGCGGTGGTGGCGCATGCCTTTAATCCCAGCACTTGGGAGGCAGAGGCAGGCGGATTTCTGAGTTCGAGGCCAGCCTGGTCTACAGAGTGAGTTCCAGGACAGCCAGGGCTACACAGAGAAACCCTGTCTTAAAAAACTAAAAAAAAAAAAAAGGATACAATAAGGAAAAAAACTATAGGTCAGTTTTCTTCATGAATACAGATATAAAATTCCTCAACAAAATGTTTGTGAACTGGAGTTAGAGAGGTAGCTCAGCATTTAGGAGCACTTGCTCAAAGACTTCCTGAAAAGGATCCAGGAACACAGAGAACAGCCACAAAAATCAACAAATTATTGCATGAATTTCAGCAGCTCTGGAACAGCAAAGGAAACCACGACAGTCAGAGACCACAACAAAATAAGTGAAAACTTTTGCCAACTATTATGAGAAAAGATTAGGGGCTAGAGAGGTGGCTCAGCAGTTGACAATATGTGTTGTTCTTGCAAAGGACCTACATGGTAGCTCACAACCGTCTATAATCCCAGTTCCGGTGTATCCAACAGGCACACATGTGATACACATATATGCAAACAGGCAAAATATTCATACACATTTCAAAAAGTAAAAATAAACAAAAAAAGTTTAAAAAAGAAAAAAGGTTAATATCTACATTCTATTAAAAACAAACAAAAAACCTAAACACTAAACACACCATGAATCAGGCTACTAATAAAAGGGCAAAAAAGGAACAAAAATTTTTCAAAGGAAAACCAGCAATATGGGTAGGGGTGCTTGCTGCCAAGCCTGACAATTTGAGCTCGATCCACAGAACCCACAGGGTAGGGGACCTTGTAGGTTGTCCTCTGACCTTCGTATGTAAGTAGCTGAAGCATGTCTATGGCTACATACATGTATACATGCGCATATAAAAAATGTCAACATATTACAAATGACTAGTAAGTGATGAAAAAGTTCAACAGCTTTAGTCACCAGAACAATGCAATGCAAAACTACACCAGGGCTCCGTCTCATCCATCAAGAATGAATGGAAAAGAAATGTAAACATCATAGTTTTTAGTCATTAAAAAAATAAAATAAAACCAAAATCTGGGGGATGGACAGATAGCTCAGTGGCTAAGAGCACTGGCTGCTCTTCCAGAGGACCTGGGTTCAATATTTAGCACCCACAGAGGCTCACAACTCGGACTCTAGTTCCAGAAGATCTGACGCCCTCTTCTGGCTGCTACAGGCACTGCATGCTCACGGTGCCTGCATACATGTGCAACTCAAACATTCATACACATAAAAGAAAAATAATTTCAATTGTTTAAAAAAACAAGAGTATGTTGTTTTCAAGAAAAAGAGAACTAGAGATCATCGTTTTAAGGGAAATAAGCCAGACTCAAAGAACACAAACCAACAACAACAATAAAAAAAACAACCAAGTAGTTCTTGCTTTATTTGTGGAAACTCAAGAATGAAAGCAGAAGATACAACTTGGGCGGAGGTGATGAGGAGGAGGTAATGAACAAATACATAGTCAGGAACTATTTGCATTCATATGAGGATGTCCTCACAAAACCTGATATACTGTACCATCAAAAGAATGTTTCATAAAAGAGCAAGAAAACGGAAATGTAAGCAGCCTAATATGTGTTACATATAATCTTCTTCCCAGACAAGATAGCGCTACTAAAGACCCACCAGTTATGTGGTGGATTAGGGCATGCTGCCCAGAACTCTGATGAGCTTGTGCTAATTTTTTAATCCAAGAAACTGTTACTATTGAAGCGCAGACAGTCCAGAGATATGAGCAACAGAGCCTACGTGAAGGAAGCAGCCTAAGAAACACCCGTGTTCTCATCAATACAGGGCTCTCTATCTAGATGTATGAAATGCTGGGTCATGTATTAACTTGTAGTTTATACTGCAACCATGCAAAAGCAAAAGGGTATCCACATAGAAGGATTTCTCCATTTCATAATCCAAACATTTCACTTAAAATCAAGCTTTTAAGAAGGTG
The DNA here is from genome assembly GCA_030674055.1 of Rhabdomys pumilio. NCBI lineage: Eukaryota > Metazoa > Chordata > Mammalia > Rodentia > Muridae > Rhabdomys > Rhabdomys pumilio. The sequence continues at coordinate 95,064,986 of JANHMN010000006.1, forward strand.
AGCCCTGATCCTCAAGGTTGTTTCATACACGTGCTATTCATAAACAACGTGTCTCCACAAATACAACTGCTTCATACATCATGCCTCCACAAATACAACTGCTTCATATATCATGTACACACATACATTAAGAAGGAGGAGGAGGGGGAGGGAAGGAGAAAGGGAGAAAGGGAAAGAGAGAAATAGTGTTTTGGTTAGTCTTAATTTTGTTACTTCATTTACCCAGGATCATGTACAGAATTACTGACATCGGTTTTTGAAAATATCTACTGGTGTTACTATTATAAAATCATAAGATAATCCCCACCAGACTTTAGGTCTCTTTACTCATGTGTGCGTGCGTGCGTTCGAGGGAGGGGGAGGAAGGGGGTGGGAGAGAGGGAGAGACAGACAGAAAGACAGAACCAACTACTCAAAAAGGCTTATGAGGAATTTTTTTTCCAGTATTGCCAAAAACAGGGAAATAAAGTAGTTGTATTTCCTCTGTCCTTTTTTTTTTTTTTTTTTTTTTTTTTTTTTTGGTTTTTTGGTTTTTTGAGACAGGGTTTCTCTGAGTAACCCTGGCTGTCCTGGAACTCACTCTGTAGACCAGGCTAGCCTCTGCCTGGTCAGAAATCCGCCTGCCTCTGCCTCCCAAGTGCTGGGATTAAAGGCATGCGCCACCACTGCCCGGCTATATAAGACCTTATATTAGTTTGCTTGCTTGTTTGTTTCTCTAATGACAAATTGTAAGCCAGGCCTCAATCAAATGTTTTAACTTATAATAATTGTCTTGGTCATCTCTTCACACAACAGAATAGTGACTTAGATACCATCAAAGTCCAACTTAGTGAAATACGGAGGTTTTCTTTGAGGAAGGGGCGTTATTTACAGGAATATGGGTGAGAGGTTACTCACATTAGTAGCAATGACTGAAAGATAACTGAATCACCACAGCTCACCACAGCATGGGTGACAGACAGCTCACAAAGCTGGGAGCCTGGAGCACACTGCACAACCTGCAGGCAGCTTAACAGGTTGGAGAGTGTCCTTTCCAGGTGCCTTAGTTGGTCTACACCTCTTCCAGACAGCTCCACAGGTTTTTGCTTCTCCCAGGCAGCTGCTCTGGTCTCAGAATTTTTGCATCTTGGCTTGTCTGAGAGAGACTTTCAGCATTTACTGCTTGCTCTGTCAGGGTGTAGTGAATCTGCTCAGTTTCAGGGACTTCCTAAAGATATTTTGAGTTGTTTACCTTTCCACTTAAGGAGCTTCCCTGGAGAAGACTATTATGCTACAGACTGAAAAGTAGCCAAGGAATGGGCAAAACCTAAATGTGAATTCTTATCACCACGCTACACTTTTCTAACATGTATGATTATCACCTTTGGCTTGAACTACAGCTTTTCTTAGAGTGATACTAATGATAAGAGATCATTTCTTACTAAATTCTAGACAAGCTTGCCAACAATAAGCAAGCTACTCTCTTAATTCCCTCCTGGGTCTTCTGATTGGGTAACAGAGGAACTCCCAGTTTGTGGTTGCTATTGCTAATCTCCTCTTTGAACAAATACAGACACGTCCCAGGTCAGAGTTGCTGCACAGACAGGCTGCCCTCCCACAGCTCTCATCTATGGTAGTGACTTTGTACTTACCCTCTATTTACAGAACATTTACTTCTTTTCCATCCAGAGTAATAATATAATATCCTTTCATTGAAATAATTTCAAGTGTGTAAATGAGTCATTTCAAAAATACCAAATATGTGTTATTTGTGCAAGAAATACAGCTTAAGAAAACCCCATTCTCAAGACAAGATAAAGATGGCAGGATGGCTCACTAATGCAGTGTATACACGGATGCAGAGAAATACATGAATCCTTTCTTCCAAGGGTCACGACCCAGAACTACATCAAGACCTCACGTCCAAACAGCCAATGTTGCTGATAGCATGGACATATACCCCATACCTCAACCACAGTTAAATTTCAAGTTTCCTCACAAAGTCTGCTTTATTTATGCACATTTTTTACTTAACAAATGAAATAGTATATTACAATGTATTTTTTGCTAAATCTCCCTACCTTCTAGTGGTCCTAAACAGTTGGATTTTAGGCTATCCTATTCTACCACTGGGATTAGAGAAAGAATAAAGGAAAAAAAAGAGATGATGGATTATAATGGATTTTCCATGTGGTACAAAAGGCAATTCCTTAAGCGGTAATAGAGGAATATCTTGGAAACAACTTCAATGTTTAGTATTTCATGGCAATTTCCTCCACCATAATTCTCCCATTACATGGGGTGTTTTAGTTTGGCTCCTGTTGCTGTGATAAAGGCTATGACCAAAAGCACCTTGGGAGGAGACAGTTACACATTCATATTGCAGCCCATCTCTGAGGGAAGTCAGGGCAGGAACTCAGGCTGGAACCTGGAAGCTGGAGCTGAATCGGAGTCAGTCCACAGGACTGTGTGTTGCTTACTGGCTCACTTTTCATGGCTTGCAGTCTACTCTTAGATCTCCCAGGACCACCTGTCCAGAGTGGCATCACCCTCACATCAACCATTAATCAAGAAAATGTCCCCCAAATGACCATAGGACAACCTTACTAAAGCAAGTCTTCAGTTTAGATGTCCTCTTCAGAGGTATTTAGGCTTGTGTCAAGTTGACCAAAGCTAGCCAGCACAAACTGGGTCTCACTGTGTAGCTCTGGTTGGTCTAGAATGCCCTACATGCACCAGGCTGGCCTCAACATTAACAGTTACCCTCCAGCCTGCGTCTCCTGAGAACTGGGACTACAGGCATTGGCTATTATGCCAGGCTTTCCAATAACATTTCCCACTCTTGATGTCTCTCGTGCCTAGTGCCGCTCATCATAACCTCTTGGGCTTGTGAACGAAACAGGTGTGGCTCTGTGTTGTTTTGCTTTTCTCTCATTCTATATGCACCAAGAATCTCACTCTGCATTTTCTGTACTCAATTTCCTCTGCTTTATTTCCAGCTGTTCCTTAAGCCCACTCGGAAGCTTTTGAAATATCTAGACATAGTATAGTTAGTTACTTCGCTTCTTAATTATGAGTTTCTGTATTATCACTTATAAATCTGCCCAACCTTCTTAAGTGGTTGGAAGTCTGGGGACTTTTCTGATGTATTTACAGACCAAATAGTTGTATCCTCGGTGACAAGGAAAGTCCACAAATGTACAGACCTGGCCTGTTACAGGGAAGATAGTCAATGTAAAACATGTAACTGAAGGTTTTCCAGCACTAAGTTCCATGTAGTTAAATCTAATGATATTCATCTGATAAGCAATCTAACAAGTGCCATTTATCAAACCCAAAAACAGTTTGTTTTTAATTTATTATTTTCTCATACATTATGTCTCAGTGACACGCTCGCTCCCTCCCTCCACTCCTCCCAGCCCTGCCCCATCAGATCCCTCCTCCCTTGAGAAAAGAGCAGGCCTTTCAGAGGTCTCAATCCAACACAGCATTAGAGCAGGAGATTTAACAGTGGCAAAGCATTTGTCTCATATGCAAAAGGATCATTCTCCGGCACCATACAAAGCAAGACAAGACAAAAGCATGTCTCTGAAACCAACCACCAATCTTTCCTCTGCTCTGAGTAGATTTAGTCATTTATTTAACACCTTGCGGTTGTTATTTTCCCTTGTATTCCACAAGCAATCTGTTAGAATTTCCCATTGGCTCTATGTTCAAATTATATCTTAAATACAGCTCCATGCCTCTACTACCAAGTCCTCGACACTCACCTGTCTAGAACAGCTGCCTGACGTGTCTGTGCGGCTCAAACAGGCACAGGATACATATGGCTCGCACACCTATGAAATGTGACTGTGGCCACTGAGAAAATGAAGGTTGGAACTTTATTTAATTTGATTAACGTACATTTCAGTGACCGTGTTTGACTTCTGAGTACCACACCACACATTGTGGGTGCAGACATTATGGTAACAGGACTACTGCAGGTCTCTGCTTTTCTCCTCCACCTCACACCCATCGCGCTGAGGTATCCTTTATCGGTGTTGGCTCATCACGGCATTTCCCAGCTTCATGACGTCCCATCACACTTAAAACAAAGATCCCCATCCCTGCTTTAATCTACAACTCCCTACGTGATTGTTTGTCAGGCGGTCTAACTCCACTGCAATCACTCACTGGCTCTCTCCAGTTTGGGCATGACACACTCAACTCTAGCCATAGAGACCGGCTGGGCTCCCACCTCATTCAGAAATGTGAGATCTGTTGTTCCTCCCAAAGAGGCTTTTCAGTCTAAAGCAGTCACACTATCTGGTCCTCCCAACCCCAATCTCTCTCACGTCGTTATCCAATTACAGATGGCTTCAGAGCATTTTCAATACCTGACAATATGTTACAGTGATGTTTTTCACGTCAAAGCGTAAAGCACATTGAGTGTACAGTTTGCTGCATTAAATGGTGACCCCATGTGCCTAGGGCAGCTCTTAGTATAGATTTTTAACAAGTATGTATTAGATGGTAATAAATTCAAATATCAGTAATTGCTTAGTTTCACATTCGTATGACACATATTCAGACGGTGCTAAGTATCTGAAGGGCCCACGTTAGACAACATGGAGAACTGAGGCTGAAAACAGGTTAGACCTTATAAAGCAGATCAACACTGAACTCCCCTGAAACTTCTTCAGACCGTGAACTAATTCAGTTAAAACAGAAAAGCAGCCTTGAAATTGGCACACTGATGTGTAAGCCCAGGGTGCCTTAAAACTCCTCTTGCCTCAGCCTCTGGGTTTTATGGTCATGAATATGTGGCACCATGGCTTGTGGAGACGTCTGGCACCATGCCAGGATGAGATGTGTCTTTTAGTGGTAAAGCATCTTCCACTGGAAACAGCGGTGTGTCCCGTGTATCCCTGACAGGCTGCAGAACAAAACTGCGCTGTTTTCAGCTCAGTATTGTTTCTTAATACAGAGAAACTAGAGTTGTTGTCCTGGAGAAGTAAAGTAGGGAGAAAAGTGTATTAACTTGTATATAATATTGCTTTGAAAAACCTGCACAGTTAGAGGAGTCACCTAAGTATTGGCTAAATGATACAAAATCAAATCAATAGCATAAGCCTTCAGCAATTTCACTTAAACCTGAGAAACGCAGTGTGAACTCACCAGCAGCAGCTGCCGAGAGTCACTCAAGTTCTTTAACTGATAGGCTGATTACCTGAGATCTTGACAACTTGGCTAAAATGCTAAAATAAACCAGCACCGGACACAGTTCAGTGCCAATTCAAATTTGTCAGGGAACAGTCAGACCCTGGATGGTAACTTACACATTCGAACAGTAACCATGTTTTAGGTAAGTGTGCGGTAGAGGTTGTGTTCCTACCAGGTTGTGTCTCTTTAATTCAAACTGCAAACATAATGGATGAAGACATAGCTATTTACCCTGAGCACAAGTCTGCCCCGATCCCCAGGACTGATGGAAAGAGAGACAGAAATTTGTATGTGCTATTAATAAAGAACATTTCATCTTTCTTAAACCTAAGTCTACACATTTATCTATCACCTGATATTGCAGGTGTTTGCAAACATTGTTATGCCTTCCTAGAATTGGCAGCATCCCTTTAGCACTAAGGTTTTTAAATTAGCAAATTCTACATTCCTCACAGAACTGTTCCAACCTAACCCTGTACAATGTTGCACGGTTTCCCCATGAGGAATGGATTCTGATCACTTACATTTCACTGTCAGTGCTCATTTCAGACATACCTGACAAATACAACTGGGTTTTAGCTTAATTCAAGCTTGGTTAACTGACTACAACAAAAGTAATCTATCCCAGAACAGAAAATCCGTAAAAGTCAAAGGAAGAAATAGTAACTTAGAAACGATGAATGTCCTTATGTTATAAAAGATGGACCACTTAAAACGTAGTACAGACACGTGGCATATGTTCTTCTAGATGGGCTGCCATGTCTGGCCTCAGTGGGAGAGGATGCACCTAGCCTCACAGAGATTTGACTTGCCAGGGTTTGGAGGGATACCCAGAGGGGAGGAGAGAGAGGGGATGAGGGGCAGGACTGTATGAGGGAGTGACCCAAAATGCACAAGGCCCTGGGTTCAATCCCCAGCACCACATTAAACAGGCATGGTCGCTTGTGCTCACACCATCCTATCAGCATAGTGCAGCTATAGGTCAGGAGTCCAAGGGCATTCTCAGCTACAAAGGAAGTGCAAGCCAAGCCCAGGATGCATGGAAGGTTAAAAAACAAAATAGTATTGTCTACAAACCTGTCTTGTATATCTAAACAGAACACACACACACACACACACACACACACACACACACACACACCTACCTTCCTAACAGATATTTCCACCCCCATGTCCTTCTCTTGCTAGCCACATTTATCTTCAGAGTCTCCAGAGGTAGTGGCTGGACAGATGATTCAGCAAATGAAAGCACTTACTGCTCTTCCATAGGACCAAAGTTCAGTTCTGTAACTCTGTAACTCCCAGCACTATACATCTGGCTTTATCTGCATATAACCTACACAGAGACAGTTATACACACACACATAACCCACACAGAAGTAGTTTTACACACACACAAACACACAGAGACAATCTTACATACAGACAGACACACAGACAGACACACAGACAAACACACACAGAGAAATAAACCTGGCACACACTTATAATCCCAATACTCAGGGAAGGAGTAGGCAGATCTCTGAGTTTGAGGCCAGTCCAGTCTACAGAGAGAGTTCCAGGACAGCCAGGACTACACAGAGAAATCATGTCTCAAAAAGAACAAAACATAAACAAACATTCCACAGTCATTACCTCTAGCTAATAGTAGTGAGATAGAATCTAGTGAAGGAAAAAAATATAAAAAACCTTCCTGCTAATAATAAGACATATGAGAAGAAAAGTATTTATTATTCAAACAGCAGCACATAAAAGAGCTAAAACAGAGAGCCTGGTCGCAAATGGTGGCTTCTGGGAAATTAAGAGTTCGTGGGGTTCTCACCACTTCCAGAACCCAACACTGGAACTCTTGAGTGGTTTGCTATGTCTAAATGATTTGTGCAAACAAGGTGGTTTACGCTGGGCGCCAGCACTCCTGGGAATCTGGAATTTAAACATGTGTTAGACCACGCGCACCCACGGAGTCAACTGTGAGTAAAAACCTGGGGTTTGATTCTCAGTGAGACTCCCAGGGAGACAACATTGACACACGCTGTCAACTCTCTGCTGGGAATTAAACATATCCAGTGGCACTCCAGTGGGAGAGGGTTTGTGACTACTTTCTCCAGGCTTTTGCCCAATTGCTTTTTCTCTTTGCAATCACTTTGTGTTCTTTGTCACTGAAAATTTTGTGTTGAGTCCTCTTAGACAATCATGGAGCACAAGGTTAAACTTGGGGAACTTTAATGCTAGCTAGAATAATATCTCTAGGCAATGCCTGAAAAGTGGCAGCTATATTCACTGTAACTACCAGAGGATAACACATAACAAATTCATGATAACATTTCAGAGCAACAGTGGGGCAGGAAAGCAAGCAAATTAGCCTCTTTCTTTAATTCAATTCTCATAAGTTTCTCTCCTTTTTTCATGTATTGGGAGTTGTGTGTGCATCCGTATGTGCATATCTATGTAATCATTTCTTCATTTTGTTTCATATATCTATTTGGAACCATTGTCTCCCTTCTGTCTGAACAACATGCTTATGGTCAATTCTTTTAAGCTCCTATGTCTTCAAAACAGTTTCTTTTATGGAGAGAAATTCTTCAGTACTCCAGAGGTTTGGCTGCACTCTCTTTTTCTTTAAGATTTACTTATAATGTAAACAGAATTCTGCCTATAAATATGCCTTCAGGTCAGATCTCATTATAAGTGGTTGTGAGCCACCATGTGGTTGCTGAGAATTGAATTCAAGACCTCTGGAAGAACAATCAGTACTCTTAACCTCTGAGCCATCTCTCCAGCCCCTCACTGTCTTCTTGATTTTTTTCCAGCTAAAAGTATCCTGTCATCCTTACTGTTGTTCCTCTGTAAATCAGAGTGTCTCTTCTTTTTGCTGAAAACCTGAAAACTTTCATTCTTTTTTTTTTTTTAACACAGATTTAGAAAATTTATTTACAGATTACCTCAGTGATCCTTTCTTTCTCGTATGTCTGAGGTTCATGAAGGAGGACAGCTATTCTTGGCTGTCGATCTGGCTACATGTGGGATTATCTAATACTTGGAAGTAGCTGGGTATACCTGTGAGGGATCCTTTTTCTTAATTAAATCATTTGAAGTGGAGAGATCCACTTTTAACCCAGACCTTTTGAGGTGCGGAGAGCCACCTTTGATCTGAGCCACACCTCTGCTGGCAGCCATGTACAGGCCATGGAGGAAGGCAACTTTAGTTCTACTTGCTAGCTCTCAGCCTGCAGACATGGCCAGTCCTTCACTGGTGGTACAGCCTACTTCGCTGGGATTCCAGGACGCACTCCACTACCTGTGACATCCAACCTTCTGGAATGAGCAGCTGCTAGACATTTGAACTTTTTGATGGTACACAGCCATTCTGGACTAGCTGGACCCCAGTCGGTAAGCCGTTCTAATAAATACACATGCATGTATGATATGTGTACGTATACATTCATTCTATAAGTTGTATTCCTCTAGAGAATCCTGGCAAATACATGAAGATTCTGAATTTTTAACAATATTTAGAAAATTTTAGCCAATGCTTTCTCAAACTTTCATGTCATGCCTCTCTGCCTTCTTCCTCAAAGATTCATATTTCATATCAATTATTAGGTCACTTAAAGTTTTTATACTCATTGATATTCTGTTCATTTTCAATCTTAATAAATTTGCTGCTCTGTTAATTTTTTGTTGCTTATGGTAAAAAATACCAAAACAACAACAACAACAAAACTTAACAACTTAAAGGAAGAAATGATTAACTTTGGCTCATGGTTTTAGCCCATTGGTTTAGGTCATCGGTTCCACTGACTGAGCTGTGGTGAGGCGCAGCACTGGTAAGGAGCCTATGCTGGGACAAAGGGACTCACCTCACAAAGCGCAGGAAGGGAAAGAGAACAAAAAGGAGAGGGGGTGAGGGGAAGAGGGAAGAGAGGTGAGCACAGGGGAGAGGGAGAACTTCCGGGACCTATGCTCCCAGAGGCCCACAGCCTCAACTAGGCCACACCCTCTAGTAGCTAATTCTGCTAAGAATTTTCGGGGATTAGGCCACCACTGAACTTAGTACCTTCAAAATGTAGTCATCTCAATAGTAAAATCAGTTGATTGGGGACATTTTATACCAAAACCCTAATGTCCCTAACAGTGGGATCTTGGAACGTTTATACAGAACCATAGTTGGTATACAGCATAACATTTATTTTAATCCATCTAACAGTCTGAACATTTGTTATTTATAAATCAGTCTTGATTACTGATTTATCATTATTTTTCTGCTTATTTGACTCTCTGGGCATTTTTTAAATGAATTTTATGTTGTTGAAATTTTCAGTTGTTGGTGAAATCATTTGAGGAATTGGAAGTTTGATTCTTTTAGGTCTCGTTTTAAAGATGACTTAAGCTTCTCTAGGCTAATGCTCAGTTGGGGTAACATCTGTTTCCTACCCAATCTTGGGTACCTCGCGGTTTCCCAGGCTGGACATGGGATTCTGGTTACTCAGCTGGAAACTCAAAGGCTCCTCTGTGGGGCTCCAGCATCTTTCTCCTCGACCCCACAACTCAGTGCCTTGACACCCAGCTTTCTGAACCCAGACAGTCATTTCTCTACCAGGTTTCTCCTCCCTGCTGCCACATCCTGGAAACTCTCTCAATGTAATAAGCTGTAAAATCATAGAGCCCAAGCTGTACCCTCGCCTTGGGGATCGCTGCCTTGTATTACCTGATGTTCACTGCATGGGAAATTGTTTCAGAGTTTATCTGTATTTTAGTTTCTGCAGAAAGTTGGGTAAAGTTCATTCCTGTTATTCCATCTTTGCTAGAAGCAGAATTCTCACAAGATTATTGTATTTATTGCTCTAAAGTAAGTCACAGTAGAAGGCGTCTCAGTCCAACCTCCCCTGATGGACTGGGGTCAGACCTTACACGGTTAAGAGGCTGGCCCTTTAGATTATTTCTGTGGGTCTTTTCATTAACCGTCTTAAAGCTGGCCATTCTTCTGTTTAAAAGGCGCATTTGAAAGGAGTAGTATTAAAGCTAAGGAATGTTAATACTGTGAGGAAGAATGTCTGGAAGTCTGTGCAGCTAAAGTCAATCACAACGCGATTTTCTTTCACAGATTCTCTAAGAAGAATTTTTTTTGGTTTTTTTTTTTTTGGGTTTTTTTTTTTTTTTTTTTTACAATTCTTGCCTGCCAATGAAAAGAACATTCATAGAAACAGCCAAGAGATACTGAATGTACAGGCAGAAGAAGAATGGTCCATGAGGAAGAGTGACAACAGAGAAATCCTGGAATCCAAGACCCTGACACATGTACACTTGAGACCTCTCCCTTGTGTTTGAAGACTATCCTGGTCTTTCTACACAAAACCCAGTATCTACTTCAGTGATATGGAAGGGAGAGATGATAATCAGCCACCTGGAATCATTACTATCACTATTATCCTCCAATAAATGTCAAAAATATACACAGTGGATTCATGGGAGAGAAGCCAGGACACGAGCTAGAACCCACTTTGCCAAGTCTTGAACCACACTGCTAGAACCACATTGTTTTGGTTTGGCCTATAGGCTTGCTTTGGTGGGCATGCAGGGTGACTGGCCACACAATATTTAACAGCGCTATGTATGTTTAAGCCAATATTTAGAATATTTAGAAATTCCACAAATATTTAGAAATTCTACATAAAAAAAAGGAAGCCACATTTGGTTTTAAAATGGCTTTTTTTTTTTTTTAACTCCAGAGCTGGGGATGGAACCCAGGGCCTCAGATATGCCTAGTGGACTCTACCTGCTGAGCCACAACACCAGCAACCTTGGGAAGCCACATTTGAAACACAGATTGAAGTGACAGAAATGCTTTCTGACTCCAGGAAGTATTCTAAAGTGCTTAAACAAGAAAAGGTAAGTTAGATATGGCTTATAGTTGGAACTGTAAGGCCTGCTTGGAAGGTTTACAGTGGAGAGTACATAGAAAAGGCTGAAATGATGTTATCAGAAATTTACGTTGAGATGTGTCCTTTTCAATCCACTGTTATTTAGTAGGTAAAATAATCTGAACTCAAGGCATACAATAAGATAAGTACATACTTAGTCTCCAGTCCTGGTCCTCATGCTTAAACCAACAAAAGCAGGAAAACAAACATGGTTTTAGAAATTGCAGGACTGGTGAGATGGTTCTGTGTGTAAAAGGGCTATTGTGCAAGCCCTGTGACCCGAGTTTGATCCCCAGAATCCACTATAGAAGGAGATAATAAATGACCCTACAGTTGCCTTCTGATTTCAACATGTGCATGGTGGCAAGCAAGCACACATGCACATACATGCATGTCACACGTATCATGTACACACTAATAATAATATAATTTTAATTTTTTAATTAAAAAAATATAAAGCCTGGGTTGCATGTACACCTTTAATCCCAGCACACCAGCAGAGGCAGACAGAGCTCTGTAAAACCGGGGCCTGTCTATAGAGCAAGCTGCAGGCCAGCCAGGTAAGAATACAGTAAAAATATGTATGTATATTAATAAATAAATGAGAATTGTTCAAAGCTCATCTTCCAACCATAAAATGGTCCAGCTTCAGTTTCATATGGTATTTAGTAATACCATTACAAGGAAATTTCTGAGCTAGTGAGATGACTCAGCAGTTAAGAGCACCAACTGCTCTTCAGGGGGTCATGAGTTCAAATCCCAGCAACCACATGGTGGCTTACAACCATCCGTAATCAGATCAGATGCCCTCATATGGGTGTCTGAAGACAGCTACAGTGTATTTTGAGTCAGAAAGAGCAGAGGTGGAATAAGCAGGGCCAGAGTGGGAGGGAAAGGGGAATTGGGGTGGGGGTGGGGGGAATTTCCAACTTAAATTTTGCAATTGGGGTGGGGTGGTAATAGTTCAAAAGTGTCAGAAATTGACTAATTATGTGAGAAAAAAGAAAAATGTCTGATATTCCATGAAAAATCAAAAAGGAAAGAAGGCTTCCTATGTAGAAATTCTTTCCAGCAGCCATATATTTTACTGTCAGGTGACAACAGCAATGATTCCTCCAAGCTTCGACAACCAGGGGAAGGATGCAGAAAGTCACCTCAGGGAGGGACCTAGGTGTAGAGGAAGGAGACAGATTCTGTCACTCAGGGCAGTATTGAATTGAATACAAGTTTCATCTAATCGAGAGATGCCTACAGGTCAGAAGCTACAGAATAAACATCTGTCGCACTTGAGTCTGCACGGCTCCTGCCTTCCTGCAGACAACAGCCCGGCTGCCTTATGAGAGAGCCACATGATCGTGTGAATGCGCTACCTGTGTACACGGTTCCTATGAACGAAAATGAAAGGTAGAAACAGACTGAAGGAAACGGTTAAGAGAGATTAGGGGCAAGAACTCTACCTGCAAACTCCACCTCTCTATCCAATGAGGAGCAAAGAAAGAGCCCAAGCTCCTGGAAAGAGCTGACTCAAGAGGAAAAGAAACTCGTTTGTAGCACAGTCAGTAACAGCTGCCAGGCAAAGCAAGAGACCATTTCAGACGCAAGAAGTGCCCAGTGTGAAGCTGGCCGAAGCTAATGGGCGTACCTTACTAAGTTCCAGCCTCCAACCCAGTTAAGAGATGGTTTTCCCTTGAAATACTTCGTATGCAGTATTCATGTGTGCAGGCTTGGAACCAGACTGTGTAGACACACAGGGTGGTGTTTCCTGCTTACTTCTATATTGCTTTGCACAAATTAATAGTGACATCTCAATTTCCCTATCAGTAAGAAGGAAGACAACGGAATCGTGTGCCATAAATTGCTCTGAAGGATGAAACTTACATTAAGCAGTATATTTCAGAAGCCGATGATAATATTACCATCAAAGCTTCTTTGAATGCAGTCAGCCAGCCTCAGGTACTTCTTGTCTGTGTAGTAAAAGACTGCCTGAATCACACAATACATGGGCATCAATTAACCTACTTCACAATTAAAAGGAAATTTCAGGCCAAATATTATAATCTGCTTCTCAATTCAATAGATTCTTCACAATCTAATATTCTCTTACATAATCACCGTTTTGGGGTATCTCCCGAACTTTCTAACCTTTGCCGGGAAACTTTTCATTTAAACACAGTTCCTTAGTAACAATTCTTGCTGATCACAAGAATTCACATAAGAATTGAAAGACTCTTCCATCACTCCTTTCCTGTAAGCACACTATGTTGTTCCTAACTTTATATCACTATTAAAAAGCACTGTAAGAAGCGCCTGGACATCTGCCATTTTCACAACTTCTTCATGAGCTTTCTCTTGTTCCTAGCTGTGTCCGCACTCAATGCTGTGACCATTGGTGACGTGTTAGTGGGTCAAGACCTTGAAAAGCACACGACAGACCACTCTGGTAACGAGCTGTTGAAAGGCTTGTGGAATGTTTTATAGAGGTAGGTTCTAACTTAGAATGCCCAGACCCCATCCGTCTCTGCAAATTGTGACATCACTTTCGGACCCTATTCAGTCACACTGCTCAACTCAAGACACTAATTACACGAGAAGTTATGGTAAAGACACCTGGCTGGGGAATCAGAGAAACCTGGGTTCAAATCCTTGCCAATGAGCGGTGTGACCTGTGGGGGCTAATTAAGTATTTCTGAGTCTCTGTTCTCATTTATAAAATAGGAATAATGACCAAAAACAACTTGGGTGGGGTGGGGCGGGGCGAGGCTTACAGATTAGTCCATCATCAGGAGAAGCCAAGTCAGGAACTCAAGGAAGAAACCTGAAGGAAGAAACTGAAACAGAGACCATGGCAGACTATGCCTACTGACTTTCTCTCCTTAGCTTGATCAGTCTGCTTTCTTATATTGCCAATGACCACCTCCTCAGGGGTGGCCCCACCCGCAGGCTGAGCTCCCACATCAATCATTAATCAAGAAAATTCCCCACACACTTCCTTACAGGCAGTCTGAAGACACTTTCTCAGTTGAGGTTCCTCTTCCTAGATGACTTTAACTAACCAGGCCAAGAAGCCACCTCACAAGACAGGTACACAAGACAATTAATATAGCCTGTGTTCTTTTTTTAATATATAGAGAGACGTGACTGTCCTCAAACTCCCCCCATGTAACCCATGTTGGAGATAGCTTCAAAATTGCTGCAATCCTCCTGCCTCTGCCCACGTGGGATTACATGCTTAACTCAGATTCTCACAAATGTGCTTGGCTCACATTAACTACCCATAGTTTATCATAATCTTATTGTAACTTTTTCTGTGTCCGTTTCAACACCAGTAGTTTCAAAGGCAATTGACGTCCATTTATGGTGTGTGGGTGTGTGTGTGTGTGTGTGTGTGTGTGTGTGGGTGTGTGTCTGTTCATACTAGCTCAACATATAGATTATGGTGATAGCAAATCATATTTATAGATTTGTTACATCTCAAGGAGAGCTTTCAATATACTAAAGTTAATGGTAATAATATATGTAGCCTGTAACAGTATTTAACTGTCCAGTGCTTATAACAATTGCGATTGGTGACTTCATTTAATGGGACAGCTTACAGAAAAGATAGGACTCAGAGTGGCGTATTTTTTATGCCTCACTAATATGCACAAGACTGGCAGAGAGAAGAACGAGGTAAATAAGTTTAATTCAGTCAATAGCTGGCTTACTGTGTAAATTTACCAAGTACTGGATAAAGCACTTTCCACTTTGCTCAAAACAGCTCCGCAGGCTTCCCTTCATTTCACAGGGGAAAGCTGTCCTGATTACGGGAATACCTTCACCTAAATCTCACTCCTTTCCTTCCAGACAGAGCCTGAGGGGAGGGGACACGGGGGTGTGGGACGGGACAGGAGCCTTTCTTACTCTTTCTGCTCCTTGCAATCTCTCAGAATCAGTTCTAGCACTTCCTTGATAAGAAGGAATACTGTTCTTATCTTCTGTAACCTTCCAAATCATTCAACTCTCCTCAGGGCTCTCAGCGCACACTCCCCTAACAGCTTCCTCCCTCTTCCGCAGCGGCCCATCGCCCATCAGCACGGGATGAGACTCTCTGCTGCCTCAGCCCTGCCAGTCCTTTGTGTCCACTCTGACCTCACTGGCAGCCCGCGCCGGAGAAATCACTGCCCCACCCAACTGCCCAAGGCACTGGCATTAGGCTTCCCTGGTCTTTGACAGAGGGTCTGGCCTTTTCAGTCCTCTCCCTTTCTCCACTTTCTCAAGCTCCCCGCAGCACTTCCGGTCTGACACTTCCTTTCTCCCACATTCTCTAGCATTGCTCTAGGACACAGCAAGCTCATTCCCAGGCAGCTAGCGGTGTGTTCAAGGGCCAGCTCCACAAGCTCCACTTCCCACGTGAGTCCTCTCTTCTCATCAGCCCACGTTTTATTTGTGAGAACTTTTATTGTGCTTACTATTGCACAATAAACAATGGTTTCCTATCTTTTCTTTGCAAAAAACAAAAAACAAGACTTTTGAGTTTTGAGGATTGAAGCCATCTTTTTTCTTCTCTCTCATTCTCCTCTCTCCTTCCTTCCCTCCCCCCTTTCCTTTTTCCCCTCTCTTTCTGTTCTCTCTCTCTTTCTTTTTCCAGTATTTCTCAAATTAAAGTAATCCTAAACACAAAGTGGCCAATGAAAGCCTTCAGTCTTGTAAACTGATTACATAAGGGACAAAATAATTTACAGAAACATTTACAACTGTTGCTGTCTTCACTACAGTCAGATAATACTGCGAGTGGTTTTCTCCTGCTTCAAGGCCTTATGTCACAAAGGTTTACACATCTTGTCTCCTTTTTAATCCTGAAGTAACTGAGGTACAACAGGTACCTCACAGGAAAAAAAACCAATCTGATAGCAAAAGCACAGGCAGGCCTCCTCAAAACAAGGTAACCCAGATCTAAACCTTGAGTGATGAAGAGATAACCCAGGCTCTGGCTCAGCTTTGCGCCATGTTCCTTGGGCTCCCATTTCCTCAGGCAAACAGAAGAATGCAAGATGTCTTACAAACTCAACCTGTAGGCTTGGACAACTGTTTATAAATTTGTCATTCACAAAGCTTACAGAACTTTATGAAGTAGATATTATGTTTTCTACTCTACAAAACAAACTCAGAAGCAATTAGCCAACACTGCTCGACTAAAAGAGCTAAAGCTCAAACCGAAAACTACCTAAACTCAAAAGTGTAAAGTCTGTGCTCTGCTGAGCTTCCTAACTTACCTCCGACTGTGAATAAGAAGGATGACACTCCAGACTCCATTTCCACAAGAACCAAGCATTTATGAATGGCTACAAACAGATGCTAACCTTAAAATGTTAGTACTAACTTATCTTAGTGGGCAGGCGTAGGCTGAGCACTGACTGATCAGCTGCATGAACGAATGATACATTTCCAAGAATGAAATACCAAACAATACGAAAGACAAAGGTACCAAGTGGCCTTGCAGCTGTAAGCTAGACTCCCCAAGGAACACGTGCAGTGTTCAAAGGCCTTCCCCCCACCTCACCCCGACAATTCCTGTGTGGTCCTACAAATGTAATCCTAGCTCTGGTGAGATAACAAAGAACAGTAACTGGATTTCCAATATCTACTATAATTTGTTTCAGGACAAGCAAATGTTTACACCAAAACAAACAAACAAACAAACCCTACAACTTTCAGTTTCTCTAACAAGTAGGAGTTGCCAAAAGAAATGGAAGTCATTGGATGAGAAAGGGCATACTATGTAAGATTTCCCACTTCATCTGAACCATAACTGCCCGTGAGGTTAGCATTTCCAATAGCATGCTGGCAGCCATTTTGAAACCATGAAGCCATTTTGAAGATGAAAGCTACACAGTACAGAAATGAAGAAGGAAAGCAGATGTCTGGAGAGCCTATGACATATTCAGAAGCTGTCAAACCAGCTCCAAAGGATTATGCCCAGATTCTGTGATTAATAAAGAAAAATCCCAGCCTACCAAAGCTCATCATTATTACATTAGGCTTCTTGCATTCTTCTCACTGCCGTATGAAACAGCACAAGTAGTTCACTGAAAAGGATCTTGAGAAGAGTGAGTGCAGTGAGTACCTGGAGCAGTAAGAGCACGCTTGTGTATCAGCAGTGACAGGCAGGGTACCAAACAGGAACAGGTGTATGAGTGAGGGACCATTTAACAGCTGGAGCACTGTGAGAACACTGCGTAGCTAGCCCAAGTCTACCTTACATGGCACAGTGACTGCTCTAGGGAACCCTGAGCCACTCATCCACAGCAATGCTGTCTAGCACACACTTAGGCAGAAGGATGGTGCCCCTATTCCAATGTAATCTTTCTGAATTACATCTGAACTGTGTCTTACTTAGATCCTAGAATTCCTTTGAAGTAGGAGGTTTGGTGTGCTCAAGTAAACTTCAAGAAAGACTTACAGGAAATGTTATTTAGTAGTTGTATAATGAGACATATTATATAACAACATTAAAATACTTTGTTTAAAAGTTTAAGTAGCTAGGCGTGGTAGCACACAGGCCTTTACATTTAAGCATTCTGAAGGCAGAGGTAGGATGGTCTTAGTGAGTTCAAGGCCAGCCTGGTCTTCTACATATTTTATTCTAGGATCTACAGAGGTCATAGTCTCAAAAAAAAAAAAAAAAAAAAAAAAAAAAAAAAAAGTTCAAGTAAATTCCCACTTGTTCCTTAATACTGTGGATCTATTCGAAATCCCTGGGTGGACATTTGTTTACTGTGGCTCCAGGAATTCTGTGCTATAAACATAAACACAGGAGAAAACACTGGCCTGACTTACAACTGGCATTACTGAGAACTATGTGGTAACACCTATCACTCACTTTTACATAGGACACCCACTTAGCCAAGCTGAGCACTTCACAGTGTTCACAGAACAAAACACAGTGTGGTTTGTTCCACTTAGATCTGAATCCCTGAACTAAGCTTTCCTTTACAGTTACTGAATTGCTTTGTTAATTTTTTTTTAAGATTTAAAAAGGCTGCTATTTCCAACCTATTAGATGAATTACAGAAAAGGGATTTTTAAGGCTTTGATAAATTTTTATGGCCTGAGAAAACAAATATATTACACATGAATCCTTCCTGTAAACTCATTTCTTGAGCTACACATAAAAAGCAGTGTAAAAATGAAATAGCCTGTGTGAGAACTGAGTTTGATCAATACTGTCTTCAAATGAGTCCATAATTACAATCAGCTCACACATTAGGGATGTGAAAGATACGAAGAGGATCATGGGTTACCCCAAGCTGAAATGCTTCTTGCAAGTTACTAATTATTCTCTTCCTTTAAAAGCTGGATTACATTGGATTGTTTTAAACACTACTTCCTTCAGTGGATAGCTGAACTATCTCCAAATTATACTTCTCTAGAAGGGAAGCAACACAGTAACAAACTGAACTATGATTCTTTAAAAAGTTCTCTTACTTTACATAGATCCCCATATCATTCTTTTTCAATAAAATACAAAGCAAAATGCAACTTTAAGTGCCTTTGCTATAATGTCATGTGCATAACTGTTCCAACCTAGCTCAATAAGAATGATTCTTTTTTATTCAATGACTATAGTACCTGTGGCAGTATACACTGTAGCTCCATCACGGAGACAGGTGGACCATGAGTTGAAGGTTAATTAAGGATATACACTGAATTTGTAGCCATTGTGGGCTACACTGTAAACAAAATTATCTGAGGTACCCAACATTCTGTATCGCCTGTGGAGCAGTAAAGAGTAAAAGAATGGCCTACCAAGACAGTTGAGTTTTAGTTTATTTTCATTTATACTAAGATCACATTACAACAATGAAACCTTGACCAAGGCCATCCTTCCAGGTGATCCAAGTTTATGTGCAGGAGGGTAAATGAAACCACTTCTTTCAAGCTGGGCATCAGCAGGGGACCCGTGACAGTCACCATTAAACTCAAAGGTTTGGTGTCAGATTCTAACTTCCTAAAATCTTTTGGGAATCTTGTTTTCTCTAAAGGGAAGGATTTGGGGGTGGGGCACAAAGTCACTCTTCAGTCTGTGAATCTGTGTGCTCATGTTAATACCAAGTAAGAGTTTCCTTTTGAAAATCTGATCATGTCATCTGATCACTAAGATTCTTCCTAGGCATAATTAGAAGAGAGAAAGAGATTCCTTCAAAAGGAAAATCTCTAAACTGGTCGCTGTTCCCAAGGCTGGAGGCAGAATGATGACTGCTTCTATTTTTGGTGTTTGGGACACTGCATTCCCACATGTGAAGCTTAGCATCTGAGAGGAGTTAAGCTATTCAGCTGGATTTAGAGCACTCAGAAAACCATTGTAGAACTAGGTACAATGGAAAGAGGTAACGCTGATGTCCAATATATATGTTGTGGAGAGTTGCCTTCAGGGAGAGTCATAGTAGTCGTAGGTAAGATGAGGGGAGAGAGAAAATGCTTCGGGAAGAGTCAAGCAGAGAAACTAAATGATTGGGAGGGTTAATCAAAACAAAGGGATACGAAAAACCATTCAGTAACCTGCTGTCTGGAAACCCAATTTATAAACACAGACAGTTTGAAGGCAACAGAAAGAATAGTCAATGCTAGTTCCAGGTAAGGAGTCCCTAAAACTACCCACTGCCAAATGTAGGATACCTAAGTGGGTCCCAAGGGCTCCCAAAAGTAACACAGATTCTTGCCATTCCTCTTGGTTACTGTGCTAGTTAATTTTTGTTAACTTAGCCCAAGTTGGAGTCACCTGGGAAGAGTACATCTTGATCGAGGATCTGACCTGTGGGCATGTCTTGGGGCATTTCTTCATTAATAATTCTGCAGGAGGACTCCCTGGAGGTGGTACAGTCCTGGGCAGGTAGCCCTAAAGTTGTATTAAAAAGCTGCTGAACAAGCAAATAAGTAGCATTCTTTTTCTCTCTTCAGTCCTGCCTCGACTTCCCTCAATAATTAACTATGAAAGTGTAAGTCAAATAAACCCTTTCCTCCAGTGAGGTTTTTTTGTCAGTGTGTTATACCACAGCAAGAAAGAGCTCACTAGGAAAGTTATTCACCAGAAGTAGTTCATAAGAATCTATGGATGAGACAGGCACATACCTTGGATGTAAGATACAGAGGTATCAAGCTGGAACTGAGCTAGCAGCTTTCTCCCTGCAGTTGGTTTTCATAGAGCGGATTGGTGTTGTACAAGCTACTGGAGAGTAAGAGCATCAATGGTCATATCCAGCAGGAACCTGAGGCAGTACAATACCAGCCTGGTAGGTACCAGACAAGATATACCCATTGAAGCAATAGTGGTACAGCTGTTACAGGGTAGGCGACTGCTTAATGTCAATACTAGAGGTCTGTTCAACAAGAGGGAATCATGCCCTAGTACTATATATACATACCCAGTCCAAAACCAATAACGATGGAGGCCTTACGGCCTGGATGAGAACCTCATACTGATGCTTGGTTGAGTTAACACCTTCAAATCACATTCGAAATATTAATGTTTATACCTACAAAGGCTATTTAGCCTTAATCAGAGAAAGGTCCTGCATCAGTGACTTTTCTATTGCTGTGACAAAACACTGTGGAGGGCGCAGCAACTTAAGAAAGAGTTTATTTGCAGGGGGGAGGGGGGAGGGGGGAGTGGCGCACGCCTTTAATCCCAGCACTTGGGAGGCAGAGGCAGGCAGATTTCTGAGTTCCGAGGCCAGCCTGGTCTACAGAGTGAGTTCCAGGACAGCCAGGGGTACACAGAAAAACACTGTCTCGGAAAAAAAAAAAAAGAAGAAGAAGAGTTTATTTTAGTTTACAGTTGCAGAAAAAGAGAGAGTCCATCAAGCCAAAGGCAGGAGGCACGGTGGCTGGAGCAGCAAGCTGAGGGTTCACATCCTGAATCATAAGCAGGAAACAGAGGGAAAGCACATGGCTTTGGCTTTGAAACCTCAGCCCAGGGACATGCTTCCTCCAGCAAGGTCACACTTCCTATACCTACCCAAAACAAACAGCACCACCAAACAGAATCACACCTCCTATACCTACTCAAACACTACCAAACAGAAAACTCATATTCAAACATCTGAGTATACAAGGACATTCTCACTCAGATGTCATTTTTTTCTTTCGATGCAAAGAAATGCAGAAGCCTCTGGCTGCATAAGATGCTGATGATAAAGGCACATTGAGGACTCAACCTAAACAGTTACATGGCCCTTCTAGGGCTCAATGAACATTGCAGAATAGGGGACAAAGAATGTGAAATCTAGAAGATAAGGAGAGGTAATACACAATGCTGTTTTCTAAGCATGACATGGCAGCTACACCTACTGACAGAGGGCCTATACAAACTGCATCCACCAACAGTCAGTGGTGGGTGAGGAAGGAGTATTACAGGCCTGGGTTTACTGTGGAACTATTAGGCATGGTTCTCCAGAGGAACGGAACTTACAGATGGGAAATATATACATATACACATACCTACATATACATGTGTGTATATATATGTATGCATGTGTTTATATATACATATATATGTATATATGTAGATAGATAGACAGACAGACAGACAGATGAAGGATTTATTAGAATGGCTTATAAACTATAGTCCAGTTAATCCAACAGTGGTGTCTACCTACGAATGGTCTCAGAATCCAGAAGTTCTTCAGTCTATGGGGTTGAATGTCTCAGCTGGTCTTCAGTATACAGCAGCCTAAAGAAGTAGGTTCTAATGCTAGTGAAGGAATGGACTTGCCATTGAGTGCGACAGCAAACAGGCAGAGGAAAAATTTTCTTTTCCCTGTGTCCTTGACTGATACAGACTGTCAGCAGAACATGTGACCCAGATGAAAGGTGGATCTTCTCACCTCAAAAATCTGGATTAGAAGGGGGTCTCCCCACTTAAAATGACTTAATTAAGGGGGAAAAATCCCTTAAAGGTGTGCCCAGCCGTTTGGGTTTTAGTTAGTTCCAGTCAAGTTGAAACATGTAGGGAGCAGGGAAGGCACAGCCGTGAAGGCATAGCCACTGTGAGCTCAGCAGGCTTCAGTGGACAGCTAAAAACCTGTGATCACGTGCACAGCCCTGCTTAAACTCTGTGAGATACAAAACAAAAAGTCACAAAGATGGGAAGCAGGTTAGGAAGGAAAGAGGGACTGGCAGGGGTGTGGGGGGGATAAGACATGAGGGAATCATAACTGGAATGTATTATATACACTAGTGGAATCATCAAGAATGGGATGTATTAATAAAACGACAATTCCCAACCTTCTAAAAACGGCATTTATCCTCTTTTGAAAGGAACCATCCTGGAGGGCTAGAGAGGTGGCTTAGTGGTTACAGCACTGCTTGCTCTTGCCGAGGAGCCAGGTTCAGATCTCAGCACGCAACATGGAAGTTCACAAGTGCCTGGAATACCGGTCTCGTGGTATCCAGGGTCTCCATCTGGACTCCAAGGACCAGACACAAACGTGGTACACATACACACATGCAGGCAAAATGCTCATACACACAGATAAAATAAATGCTAAGAAACAGCATTTCAAAGCTAGTGATGGCGTCAGTGGTAACATGCTTCCTGACGTGAGCAAGCCTACCCCCATGCTGAGAAGACAGTAAATAGCACATAGCTTAAATGATAAATCTGAGGAAACAAGACTCGGAGGCGATGCATGCACATGTAGGTGCTCTCGTGGACAAACATACATATACACAAAGAAGACTATGGCACTAAAATCCTGCTGTCTTCATGAGAATCAGATTTTCTATACCGTGTAGAAGAGGCCAGAGCACTGGTTCCCAAGGTATTGGTGAGGTATAATCAGGTGCCGGGACCTTACTCTAAGGACTGTTTTATTTAATATGGGCTAATGTCCGAGCATACAAAGTATTAAAATCTAAGTGACTCTAAGGTGCGGCATAGCTGGGTACCAGCAGCTAGAAATGAAACATAGGTGCTCATGAAGTAGACATTGTGGCCTTTTGACAACCCAGATTCAAGTAAAAACAAAACAAAACCCTGATGCTAAATGACTTAAGAGTCTAGACCACCGCTCTAGACATTCAGAGTCGACCTGAGGAGACAGTCACAAGCTTCTCAAGTGAGGAGAACTTTCATTCTGTAAGAGGGTAGCAAGGAAGCAAACAGGCTAACCAAGACTATGTCAACTTACACTTAAATTAATCGTGTCTGCACATACTTAATTTCATCTTTAAACTAAGCTGATGGTAGACACTTAAGTTATTGTCAGCTGACGGATGTAAACTTCAGAAGGTCTCTGGGATTTGGAGACCTCTGCCAGACAGCTAGGCACTATGGACTCCTCAGCATGGCTCTGCTCCAGCTGCTTGAAACAAAACCATGGAAAAGCAAGTTTCTTTGGTCAAGTATTTAAATAAGTAACTGACGAGCTCCTGTTTGTCAGAGAGCACACTAAGAGGAAACACATTAAGTCTAAGGGCCACATCTACTTGATACGGCTTATAAGAGATGGCTTAGGAGCTACTATTCTGTTTTGTTGGATTTTGTAAATAACTAAACAACTGGTTTCCTACTGCTTCACAAGCTATCACTGATGGCCAAGCATTCAGGAATGGGGGTGGGCAGAAGACAGAAGTTGCTCAAGACACCAGAACAGAAAGATGGAGAGCAGGCGTGGTGATGCACGCCTTCAGTGTGCACACTACAGTGGCTGGCAAAAGCTGTCAATTCCAGGCTGGCCTGATCTACCTAGTGAGTCTCAGAACAGCAGGGGCTCTGCAGAGAACCTGTCTCAAACAAAACAAGCAGGAGATCTTTAAAAAACAAACAAACAAACAAACAAACAACAACAACAACAACAAAAAAAACATTCACTTTCCTCTAGAGTCAATAATTATTTTAAGGCCTCCACTCCCAATGTAGGTTGCACACACTTCTTATAATACACAAAACATGTAACTTTAACTTAGCTCATTAAAATCAGACATTTCCCCCCCCCAAAAAAAGCAGATATCCACTTTCTTATGAAAACTATCTTTTAAAAATACAGTTCCTGTGTGCAAGACCCACTTAAAGTTTTAAATGGAAAAAAACTTGCAGGAAAGGAGGGCTGGGGTTGGGGAGAACCCAGAGCTGAGTTGCAAATATTCCACCTTTCCCAGTACAGAAGAGCTTTCTACCCTAAGCTGCAGCATTTTTCCTCCTTTCCCAGGCTCCTGCCTTTTAAAGTGACAGGAGCTCAAAGCAGTCATCCGGTTCCCTCAGAGGCCTGATAACAATACTTTCGGCTCACTATTCTAAAGAGAGGCACAGACTTCCCAAAACACATTCCAAAACAACAGCTGACAAATGTACTGGCTTGCAGTATGATTGTGTTTCACTTCGATTTTAAATATGATTATCATTTGATTACACTATAAAAGTATTTCACATCTTATTATTTTTTAATGGCAGAAAGAAATGGGGAAAAAAGAGGAAAAAGAAGTCCAAGTTTCCCCAGATCCTCCCTTTTCTACATTAGCTTTGGGACTACGCAGGAAGATAAGATGTAAAAGCAGCCAGCTATTGAAGTACGAAACAGTGCTCACTCGCCCAGTTCTTAATCTGTTAAAGGTGAAACATGGCTAGACTCATTCCTCTTAAATAAAAGATAAGCTCAGTGAGATAAAGACCTAGGGGCGGGTATGCAGCTCAGTCGTGGGAGCACCCTCCTAGCCTATGCAAGGTCCAGGGTTCTCCCCACCCCCACCCCAATCCCACCCCAATGCTTTCCCTCCCCCATGTGAACACCTATTAAATACCCCAAAACAAATGGCTAGCCAATTCTCCGGGTGAAATCCTGCATTTAAGAGGCATCTCTAAAAACAAACAAAAAGAAGATAAAACAAGTTTTACAACTTTTGACATCCAACTGTGGTATTCAAATCTGCCCTTCAAACTGACCCTGGTTTGTGTGTGTGTGTGTGTGTGTGTGTGTGTATGTGTGTGTTTACAAGCAACATGAAAACTCCTGTTTATTTTTGGATGTTGATAATCATTTTCAAAAGGTGGGGGAGGGGCTTGGATACCTAGGAGGGGCTAGGAAAGTGTTGGTGGGGCAATGTAAATCCAAAGATAAATCTATGTAATGGTAAAAAGGGGCCATGGTTCTCTAACGTTGACAGTGAAAGACACCATAAAGTGTACCCTTCTTCTTAATGAAGCCTTAATAGTTTCTACCTTTAAATTCTAATAGCCGTCCCCTTTCTCCCCACAGGTACTCGCAGGAAACCTGGAGAACACCAAATTTAGAACATGATGTTCCAAAAAAAAAAACACTTCAGAGCACATGTGGCACTGGGTGATATGGTACTTATCTACCAATTTATGAATTTACTGAACCACTATCTTCACGAACTTAGTAAAAAAACAAAAAATGCAAGTGAAAAAATAATTTGCACCTCGTCACCACTACTGGCAGCCAATGAGAATGAAGCAGATTTTCACCCCGACCCTGCCAACCCAGTTCAAGAATTTGGGAAAATACCAACGCCTATTTCATAATACAGGTACTTTTTTCTTCCCGTCTTTTAATAAGCTCTCTAGATAGACCTTTTTAAATCTTCCTAATTAGTTAGCAGCGTCCTTCAACCCACAGATCAGGTGTCCCACATTTTCTGTAGGTCCCGCCTTGAAAACAAACCCGATTGCCCCATTTTCGGAGAGGTAAACTCAGCTCCAGGCAGCTACCTATGAAGTCACCGCGTTTGTTATTTCAAAGATGCAATTAAGCGAAAATGACAGAAGGTTGTCGAAAAGATTAGTCGCAAATACGGGGAGGTGTCGATGTTACACAGGTAAGGCCAAAGAAACCTGCACTGCTGTAACTGGCTCCTGTGTCTCCCCATCCTCGCTTCTCCAATACACAACAGACGAAAATTAAATTTTCAAAGTTCCTTGACTTTGGCTTAACTTTTAACTTTGCAGCTCTCCGCGCTCACGTTATCGAGCAAAGTGGAGAAAGGAAGGCTGGCCTGGAGCGAAGAGAAGCGAACTAGTAAAAAGGCTTGTCTCCGTCTCTACCCCCTTCTCCCAGCTCTTACACAGACACATTCTTCTGGGCGGCTTCTAACCACACCATGTCCACAATCATTTACAGAAATTAGAAACAGACTCCGGGAGCCCTTCCGACCGCGCGCTCGGCGCAGGGTTCTCCGCACCAACTCCACGGGGCAGTGTCACTCACTGTGACCCACAGCCCGTCACTCCCACTCGGGGGTCTCAGCCAGAGTGAGACTGCATGCAGCTCGTGCCCTCCCCCCCCCACCGCCCTCAGCGCACCAGGGATGCCACCACCCGAACTGAGGACAGCCGGGGGGACGTCTGGGAGGCCCGCACATCCCACCGCCCGAGCCGGGCCACGCGTGCTTCTTACCGACGCGTGGAGAGCCCCGGTTCGGCGACTGGAGCGCAGCGCGCGGGCGCCGAGAGCCGCCGCCTCTTCTTCCCCGAGCTGCTTCGGGCGTGCGCGGAGAGGGTCGGCGGCGACAGAAGCAGCATCGCCGGGCGGCGACCCCCGCGGAGCTCCCGCCCGTCCGCCGCGACTTCGCAGCGCCTCAACGACGGCCGCCCGCGCGCGGCGCTGCCCAGGAGGCTGAGGCGGACAGGAGAGCCCGGGAGAGCTGCTCGGCAGCGGCGCGGAGACCTCCGGGAACTGTGACCATGGTGTGTCACCCTCGCCGCGGCGCACCCGGCCGAGCTCCTCGCGGCGCGCAGCTCCTCCTCGGCCCAACGCGCCGGTCCCGCCCCTTGCCCTGTCACTCAACCTCGCCCGCGCGCGGACAGGACCGCGGGTCCGGGACCCTGCGCTCCGCTCCTCCCCATTGGTCCGCCTGGAGCCCCGCCCCGCCGCCTCCCTAGGGACTAAATCTCTCGGGAGACCTGCGCCCCGGTTGCCATGACAACCGGTGCCTTGGGCCCCGACTCCTCACTCTTCTTTTTGCTTAGCCTCGCGCTCCAGTCGATGGCGCCGCGGCCGGGTTCTGCTGTGTGCACTCTCCACTGCGCCGACTTGAGAATAAAGCCTCGAGGGCTCCCCCAACTTCAGACCCAGAACTTTCGCGCAGCGGAGTGACAGACGCGAGGCTGCCGGCCCCTCCCCCTCCCCGCAGCCTCGCTCCCAGATTCCGGGCGACCCGGGCTTTGAAAGAAGGTGGAGAGAGAGGGAGCGTCGCCCTGCCAGCTCCCCCAGCTACACAGCAACCGAGAAATGGTGTGGGCAGTGAATGGGCTCCGCGAGGCTCCCACAGCTGTGAAGAGACTTTCAAAGGTGTGCTGCGACAGCACGGTCTCAAAGGTCCCCCCGAAAAACTCAAACACTCGTGTCTTCGTGAAAAACAAGATTTTTGTCTTGTTATTTTGTGAAATTGGCAACCCCAGCGTTTAAAGTTTTACAGTAAAAGCACATAATTAATAAACCATTTCTCTAAACACAGAGCAGGTTGGCGAAGATGTATCCTCGTAGCGATTTTTTTTTCCTGCAAACTAAAACATTCTAAATTCATTTATTTGCAAGGAACCTTGCAGAATTCACCAGCAGAATAGCATCTGGTAATTTGGGTTTTAAAGAGTTTTGTTGCTGGTGTTCTCTGAGGTACTATGCGAGAACACTGAAACATTCAGTAACACACACAGGGTTAATTTTGTCTGAGATCCTAAATGGACCTTTATTTACTGTGAGGATTTCTTCAAAATGGAGAGAAGAGGCTCATTTGGCTCCTCCAGGCAAGCTGCAATCCCAGGTTCCCCAGGCCCTGAGGCTTTGGTACAGGTGTGATGAATGAGAGAATTAATTAATCATTTTCCTTTGGCTACTATTTGAGTTTTCATTATCTCATTTACTAAATGAATAGCTGTGATGGATGTCCTCAAATATGTCTTGCAAGTACGCACTGAATGGCATCCCTCTTAACTGCATGGAAAATGACAGCAGAAATCCAAGTCTCTATCCTCAAGGAGTCAAACATGGAGCCTGAGAGAAAAAGCTAGCACTCTAGGAACAATCTGAAAACTAGGTCCAAAAGGTTTAGCTAGTTTTCGTATAGAAGCAAAGGAATACTGATGAAAGGGAACTTTATCTGAACTTTAAGAATGGAGCAAAGTTGAGGGAGAGCAGCTAAGGGGAACCACCGCCTACAGCTAACCGTGTGGGTCAGAAACAACAATGAGCACGACAGGCCTGTGGGAGTGGAGACAGAAGACTTTGGAGCCCTTCCCCCAGTTTTGAATGTTCCGGTTGGTTTATCAGGGAGGTAAGATAGGAAGAGAGGCCTGTTTGGAGGAACAAAACCAGGGAACCCTTGCCTGCTGATGGCTGAATGAAAATTGATATATTTATTGGAAAGAAAGAAACCACCCATAAAGCTTGAGATGTCAGAAAGAAGGTAGGACAGTACAGAGTGGCTGTAAGCCTCCCCCCCCAAAAAAAAAATTGGACAAGCTATACTGTCTCGAGCCTGTTTCTTTTTCTTCTTTTGCAAAAAGCCACTTCAGGTGGCTGCCCTCAGGCTCCTGTCTACAGTAATCCCCTGTTTGGGAGAAGCTGAAAGGCTTGCTTAGAAATAAAACCAGAAACACAAAAGAGAAACCTACAAGCTAATCTCTGTTTGAACATACTGTAGTTTGTATTTTTTAAACAAACAAAGAAAATATTAACAAATAGGACCTAGAACCATCTTACAAGTGATCTGACACATTTAAGAGGAATTATTTCAGGTATATAGAAAGAGTCTGGTAATAGAAAAAAAAATATATAGTTAACTATGTTCCTAGGTCAAAAGAAAAAATAGTATACTTCAAGTGATGCTGATAATTTGTTGTTGTTGTTGTTTGTTTTTTTTTCTGAGACAGGGTTTCTCTGTGTAGCCCTGGCTGTCCTGGAACTCACTCTGTAGACCAGGCTGGCCTCGAACTCAGAAATCCGCCTGCCTCTGCCTCCCAAGTGCTGGGATTAAAGGCATGTGCCACCACCGCCCGGTGATGCTGATAATTTTTGTAATATTCAGCAGCACTCTTAATAAAAAATTTCCTTCGGAAAAGATAATTTTTTAAAATAACTGTTTTATAACAAAGCCAGCAATGTGCGTTGTAATGAAACATTGTACTTATTCCCACTGCAGACAGGAACAAGGCAAGAAGGCTCCATCTGACCACACAACAGTGAGACTGGTAGCCAGTGCCGTTAGATAGGAAACATGCTGAGAAATTAAATATAATAGTGCAAGTGACCTTAATTTAGTCAGAGTGATCTTAATTTCTTTTATGTGTTTACCAGCTATTTTACTTACTGTTACCAAAAATAGTCTCTCGTTTTCTTCTAAAACTTTTGCGAACTTTTTAAAATCATACTTGATTTTTTCATTGAAAACTTTTTATTTATTATTGTCAGTATCACCGTGCACGTGTGCACATACATGTGGAAGTCACGTTTGTGGAAGTAGTTCTCTGTTTCCATCATTTCCTGTACTTGGAATGTAGTGCTGGGGTGTGCTGTAGGGGTGGTCTTTCCATTCCACACAAACTATTCTGAACTCTATGTCTCTCAAGCATGGTCTCTGAGTGATAACAACCCAAGGCCCATATGACATTTTGCACCTAATTAATTTTGTTTCTAAGGAAATCCACTACATGTTCCAACAAACCCACAAAGGCAGTCTCGATCGCTCTAAAATGTTAGGATTGCGTGATTTAAATATCGGTCACTTTCAAATACCTGCCGCTCCCCCCTCCCCTTATTTTTTACCTTAAAGGCTGAAATGATTTCTGAGTTCATCCACATCTGTAAACAGCCCTGTTTTTCCAGCTGGCTTCTTGTGCTCTTCTCGGTGTGAAACATTTGTATGCTGGCTTCAACTAGTTATGTTTGAGTCTTTCTTCCTGTTAAGCCCAGAAACATATTGTTCCTTCTTGCTAAACAGACAGCTGTGGTGGGAACCCAGCCCAGGTGAGTAGCAGAAGCAAGATAAGTAATCCACCCAAACATGAGCAGGTAATTGGAGCGCCAGAGCTCAAGAAAGACTTTGTGAGATGCAGGCACTTGCACTTCCAAGAGTGCCCGAGGGGATGGGGTGGTAAAGGAAATCAGATAGGACTACAGGTACCCTCGGGGCCACAGAATACACAGGTTATTTTCTTCTGGGGAGTAGCTGAACTCTCTTTAAAACACAAGAATCCCCCTAGGATGCAAGAGTTACAAGACAGCAAAGGAATAGATAAATCTAAATGCTGAGAGGCAGCCTGGCAGCTCAGAGGTGGAAAGAACACAGCCCTGGACTGAGAAGGCCTGTACAAATCCTGGCCAGACGGCGGCCTTCTGTGACCCTCCTTTTCCTACCATAAAATGAAGGAAATAAATCAACACATCGAGATTGGAAACATACCACAGGATCAAATGGAGATACTCATCTGTCTGAGAATTGTTTGTAAACTTGAAAGGAGGGGTTTAAACCATCAAACAACAGAAGCCAGATGGTTTGGGAATGAGTGTTTTACGTGAGATGGTTTTTAAAAGTAAGTTTTTGTTCTAAGGAAAAATGTTGGAAAATGTCGAGTAGGTCCTAGGACTAGTGAGCCCTGTGAAAGAAAAATTTAATGTGGCACACCTCAAACTCAACCTTTCTTTGCTTCCAAGCTGCTTTTTGATACTTAATTTTTCTGCTTGTCCCTCACTTGCCACCCTGATCAGGGATTGCTCATCTTCAGATTAGTGCTGGCCATATGTTTGGCTAATGTGGCCCCTCTGTTTCCACTTGGCCTGCCAGTGCTGAGGCCTGTACCGGCTCCCCAACATTTTCCTCACCCACATTCCTTGGCGGGGGAATTCTCACTGCAAGCTGCTAATGAGTTCAACTGTAGAGGTGTAACTGTAGAGGTCATGGTTAAAATTTGCTTTAACTTATAGCTTTCTCTCCGTACTTAATGTGGATGGCATTATCAGATTAGGTCGTTGTCACTTTAAACCCTGAGGGAGAGAGATACTGGAGCAGTAAATTTTAATTAGTGCAGAGGCAACTGGGGAAGTCAGTTTCAGGGATGAGAAGCTGGGAGACAGGAATTTGGTGTGTTGGGGGAGAGGCTTTGTGGTATGCTGGTGACCCTCAGGGCTAATGATACCATGGGAAGGGATCAAGGAGGTGTGTGTAGTCCTGTAGGTGTGGCACTGAAGTCAAACTGCCTAATTCACAATTTTTCCTGGGGTTGGTCCCGTCCTGACTCATTCTACAACTTGTCC
Source organism: Rhabdomys pumilio (assembly GCA_030674055.1). Taxonomy (NCBI): domain Eukaryota; kingdom Metazoa; phylum Chordata; class Mammalia; order Rodentia; family Muridae; genus Rhabdomys; species Rhabdomys pumilio. Next base: position 95,096,334 of record JANHMN010000006.1, read on the forward strand.
CGGCAGGTTATGCAACCGCCTATTCAGTTTGGTTGAAGGAAGCGTGGCAAGAGAGCACAGACCTTCGACTTCTGTTTCAAACTCAGTCGGCTAGAGCATGCGCAAAGCGACCTAATATGGATATTCTGCCATTGCAATGGGACCCAGAGAGAAGAGCCTCACAGTTCGTGGCTGCTAATCTTGGATTTAAGTGGCGTCCTCTCAAGTGGAGATGGAGAAGTGGAGATGAAGCTTTCTAGTTTTTTTTTTTTTTTTGGTTTTTTGAGACAGGGTTTCTCTCTATAGCCCTGGCTGTCCTGGAACTCACTCTGTAGACCAGGCTGGCCTCAAACTCAGAAATCCGCCTGCCTCTGCCTCTGCCTCCCAAGTGCTGGAATTAAAGGCATGGCTAGCTTTCTAGTTTCTAATCTGTTTTAAGCAGACACTGTGAGGGGAGTAAAGCCTGGGTGGAGAGCTTACCATTAAAGGCTTTGTTGGGTGGAGTTTAATAAACCAAGGCATTGGTCTCTTAAAAAAAAATTAAAGCTGATTGTCTTGGTTTTTATATTTCCCCCATAATAATGTCTAATGGAAAACTCAAAATGAAACTTGTCTCATACAGAGACTGATTAACATTTCAGGGCCAACCTGGGTTTATGATATTCATATAAGTAGAGAAAATTAATGTTTGTTATGTGACAAAACTTTTTCTGGGGAGATGAAACACACATGTACTTAGATAGGAAGCCCAAGAAAGACCAAATAATAACCCTTGATACCATCAATGTCCAACTTAGTGAACCACATGGTTTGAGGGAGGGGAAGGGATTACTTACTGTAATATGGGTGAGGGGTTACTTACATTAGCAGAAAAGACTTGAGACAGCTGAATCATCAAGGCCCACCCAGCACTGGTGACAGCTCACAAAGCTAGAAAACGTGGAACACACTGCACAGCCTGCAGGCAGCTCAACAAGTTGGACAGTGTCCCTTCCAAGTAACTCATGTCTAAGTCTCTTCCAGGCAGACAATAACCACTTGCTGATCAGGTCTCAAGAGTCTTCTTTGCATCTTGGCTTCTCTGAGAGTGACCCTCTTAGCTTTTATTGCTTACTCTGCCGAGGAGGGCCTAGTGGATCTCATCAGTTTCAGGGTCTTCCGGAAGCTATTTTGAGTTGTTTAAGTTTGTTTATGGAGATTTCCTGCTAGTTGGAATGTTTCAATCTCGAGGAAACTCTTACCTAACAATTGTTTATTTGAAACAAAGTCAGCGAGGGGAATTGGCATAGAGAGCTGAAATTGTTACCATAGGTGGTCCTTTAGGTAAAAACAAACGTAGAGACTCTAAAATGTAACCAATGCTCAACTTAACACTTTATTTTTGTTAAAAACCTATCATTACATTCATTAGCTAACCTTCTGATTACGACCAAGGCTGTATGACCATGGTCCTGTGCTGAAAAGCCTAAGGTGTCTTTCTTTCTAGAGTACAGAATCTACTGTGTTCTGTTTTGGTTTTATTAAAAGGAGTGGATAACCTTATGGAGAATAAGAGACTTTGAATGCTTCTAGCCTTCGGAATACATCCACTTTTCTTGCCTGTGTTAATTGATAGGAGCCTTTCCACAGTGGTCGACTTCTTGCGGAAAAATATGCAAGACATAATTTTTACACGTTTAATCATTTTTAGATGGTGATTTCACTTATAGTAGAAGTTATCTTTCCCACCAACATTTACTTAAGGACATACAAATCAAATTACCTGTTTACATTAGCAGAAAAACTTGTTTTGACTATGGGAACCGGAAGACTTGGGGTGGAAAGGGGATAACTAGCAATAGTGATGTTCGAAAAGCCCTATGAAAAGCTATTGTTTTACAAAAGTACACATGCACATTTAAATGGAGTTAATCTACTTAGGGAGTAATGCTCCTAAAAGCTACAGGCTCTCCAACAAGAAGCTCAGTGCCAAGTGTGTGACACAACTACTTGAGCTGTTGGTCAGGGGACCTTAGTTAGTTAGTTAGTTAGTTAGTAGTTTTAATTAGTAAGTTAGTTAACTAAGGACCTTAGTTAGTTAGTAAGTTAGTTAATGCCGGGCGGTGGTGGCGCACACCTTTAATCCCAGCATTTGGGTGGCAGAGGCAGGCGGATTTCTGAGTTCTAGGCCAGCCTGGTCTACAGAGTGAGTTCCAGAATAGCCAGGGCTACACAGAGAAATCCTGTCTCGAAAAACCAAAACCAAAAACAATAACAAAAAAAGTTAGTTAGTTAGTTAGTTAGTTGTTAGATCCAGGGACTTCTCCAAAATCAACGCAGGCTGCTCTGGGTTGCCTACCAGAACCTGACAATGAGATCCTATTGCCAAAGACATACACGTTGGTGAAAGAATTTGGAGAAACTAAACTGTTACTAACCTGGAAGCATCCTTCCTGCTCAATAACTTTGAATAGTGGAAGGAACATGAATACGCACACTTCTACCAGAGAAAAGTCATTACCAGCCTCCCCTAGCTGTGAATCCTGCCAGCTACAATATCAACTATCCTGGCAAGATACAACCATGGAGGGCAATCGGTGACTTTTTCTTGGCTTTAAGGCCTGGTCCACAGAAAGAAACTCATGCCTGGTTCTGTAATCTGACCAAGAGCCCACCACTAGGTACTTCATAGGTTCTACATGTAAACCTACTGCTATTAGTCTGCAAAATGGACATAATATCAAACTGCTTTCTAAAGACACATAGATTAGGGGCAACTCTGAGGCCTCATCAGAGAACTCTCATTGTGTAGTGTACAGTGGTTGACGCAGAGACTCAAAACTGGTCAAAGTTCAGAGAACAAAGTGTCTATAGAGTGCTCAGCTATAAAAGCTACCTCCATTAGACCCCTCCCATAAGGCTCAGGAAACACCCAGGGTGGGAAGATGGTAAGAGCAAGAGACTGAGGAAGACTGAGGTGAAACCATGCCATCTAGACATAACAGGACCATTGTACTTCTGAGCTCATGACAGCTGCGGTTACCTGCACAGGATCAAGCCAGTCTGCATTCCATCACAGATAGGGGAGGAGTGGAAAAGTCAGTTTTCTTTAGGAGTGTAGTTCCAGTGGGCGGCCCCAGCCCATGTGTACGTGGGAACCACTAATCGGAATTTAGTGGATTACTGAAAAAAAAAAAAAGTGTGTGTATGTGGGGGGGGGGGGAAAAATTAGAAAAAGGGGGGGGGGGGGAGGAATCAGTCTGAATATATGAAATTACCAAACAATAAATTTAAAATATTATATTAGAAAAGAATACAGGTACAGGGGAGATGGCTCAAGAACAGTTGCTTCTCTTGAGGAAGACACAGGTTCAGTCTCCAGCACCTACATGGTAGCTTACAACCTTCTGTAACTCCAGTTTGAGGTAATCTATAGTCCTCTTTTAGCTTCCACAGGTACTAGGCACACATGCAGTGTACTTACAGACATGCAGTGCACTCACAGACATGCAGGCAAAAGCACTTATACATATAACATAAAATCAAAAACAACTTTTTTAAGATTTATTTTCTGAGTATACTATCCCCATCTTCAGACACACCAGAAGAGGGCAGAGGATCCCATTACAGATGGTTGTGAGTCAACGCTCTTAACCTCTGAGCCATATCTCCAGCCTCCAAAACTAAATCTTAAAAGAAAATCAGAATATGAGAGATTATGGCCGATAAGATACCTCAGCAGATACTTGCCATTGAGACTGACAAGTTAAATTCTGAATTTGATCCAATATCCAAACCATTGACTGAAAGAACTGACTCCTGAAAATTGTCCTGTAACCTACATGAGCATTGCATGCGTGCACACACACACATGCATACATACATGCACACATGCATAGAAGAAGGAGGATAAAATGGGATTTAAGGACTTTATTGTAGGCATATGGGAAACTTGCTGGTTTTTACGTAAGTATCAAAAAGACAAGAATTTTGTCTTTTTGCTGATGGTTGTATCCCCAGCTCCAGGAAGGTATTCACAATGAGTATCTGAACATTTTAAGGAAATAAATGAAGGGCCCTTATTAGTGATGATTGAACTGGAGCAAGCATGAATGTGCACTGTCCTACAAGATGGCCCATTTTTCAACATGCAGAGGCCATGGTAATAGTCTGGATGCTTTTTAGAGAGAAGGGCTACCATTGGTTAAACGAATGGTTTAAGAAGAGACCACTTAATCCAGCTTCCATTTTGTTTTGCCTATATGGCTTAGCACATGTAAAAACTAAAGCAATGCTAAGCCGAGTTTATATATTGATGTGCAAGTCAATCCAAAATAGGAAAATAGCACTCAGTAAGAAGAATTATTAATGAATCACCAAATTGTTGGGCAGTGGTGGTGCACGCCTATAATCTCAGCACTTAGGAGGCAGAGGCTGGAGGATCTCTGAGTTTGAGACCGGCCTGATCTAAAGTGAGTTCTGGGACAGCCAAAGAAACCCTGTCTCAACAAACAGGAAGAAAGAAAGGAAGAAAGAAGGAAAGGAAGGAAGAGCCACGTTGAAATAATGCTAGAAACAAAAGGTTGAATAAACCAAACCATGGGGGAAAATATCTCAGCAAGAGAAGCCATCCTGTGGGAAAACAGTCAGGTTTCAAGGACGAAGTAGAGGAACTGGGTTGCCCAGGAAAGGCTGAGATCCCATGAAGAGATAAAACATTTGAATTAAGGACATAGGATAAGACTACCAAAGCCAAAGGACAGAATATTTTCAACAAAGTCATAGAAGAAAATGTCCCAAACCTAGTGTCTTAGTTTCTATGGTCATGTTAAATACCATACTAAAAGCAACCATAGACAGAAAGGGTTTATTTTAGATTACAGCTATAGTCCAATGTGAAGAGAAGTCAGGACAGGAATTTGAGATAGGAGCTGAAGCAGAGACCATGGAGGAATGCCTCTTGCTGGCTTGCTCCACACGGTTTGCTCAAACTGCTTTTCTTATAGAACCCCTGACCACCTGGTCAGGGGTGGCACCACCCATATTGAGCTGGCCCCTCACACATCAATTTCTAGTTAAGAAAACGCCCCAGACTTGCTCACAGTCAATCTGATAGAGGCATTTTCTCAGTTGAGGGTTCTATTCCCAGATGAGTCTGTCTGGTGCATTGACACAAAATCTAACCAGGACATTCTGAGAAAAAGATGCTCATTCGAATGCAGGCAGCCTACAGAACACCAAGTAAACAGAAGCAGAGAACCTCCCCAGGACTTGTTCCCAAGAAAACAAGGTGAGAGGATATATATATTTAAAACACAGCAACCTTTGTTCACCTGATTGTGTTTTTCACAAAAGTACACAAGTTCTTTGACCACAGTAGGAGTATGTGCTGATTACTGGCTTGTCTAGAGGGGGCTTTGTCTCTTGTAAGAAATGGGCAGTGCCAGCCAAACATTAGGCCGAGATTCCAGCATCCTTCGGAAGAGAGAGGAAGGATTATAAAAGTCAGAAGGGTCAAGCACACCGCAAGAAAACTGAGGGAATCAACTAACCTGGGTCCATAGGGGCCCACAGAGACTGATGTCCTCAGCAACAGAGTCTTATGGTCTAATTCTAGACAACAACAAAGAGCAGTAACAGCTTGTATTGTCCTGGGTGCTTTCCAGACCTCCCTGGCCAACAACTAGGAGGGAGGTAGCTCATCCTAGCACTAAGATTTACAATTAATAATCTCTGACTTCTGGAAGCAGAATTATCCACCCATGCAGGGTGGATAAAAATTCTTCTTCTTTTTAAGTTCTGTTGTAAAATGAGCTTACAAAATAAGAGCTTTCCATGTGGCTCTTTCGTAGTCCTTAGATCTGATGACCTCTCCCCTCCCAGCCTCTTCATTTCCCCATACCCTTGCCTCCGTTCCCACTTAAACATTTATGTCTCCAGTACTCTCACCCTGGACGTGTGCTATTCAAGACGGTTACTTTGAAGTTCCAGAAAATTCTTAACACACTTGACATGTAAGTGGTGTTATTTATTTATTTATTTATTTATTTATTTATAGTTTATTTATAGGCTGGCCTGGAACTTCCTATATAACCCAGGCTGGTCTTGAACTTGTAATCCTTCTGCCTTAGCGTCCCAAGGGCTGAGTCACTGTGCCCTGCTGAACAAGTTAGGGTTTAACAGCAAATAAATTCCTGCGTGTGTGTGTGTGTGTGTGTGTGTGTGTGTGTGTGTGTGTGTGTGATAGATTACTTGTGTAGCATCAATAAAGCCAAGGGTTTGATCCTCAACCCTGCTGTGAATAAAAAAAAAAATAAACTCTCCACTGAGTAACTTTTATCCAGACCACATGATTCACATGTTACTTCAAGTGCCTGACAATACATAGAAATAATTGACAGTCACTCAGAAATTTCCAGAAACAATGCAAGCTATTACTTTAGGGACTATGTCCCATCAAAAATGTTTCAGGGTTTATAAATCTTACATTTAATCCTCACCAAAAAAATGTGTGTGCATACACATTTACTACTGACAGACAACTGAGAAACAACTCGATTATACAAAACTGAACAAGAATGAACACAGCAAATTTGTTCCGACCAAATATCCCTGGGAAAGGTTAGTGTGACTAAACTATCACCAAGTAAGTTTACACAAAGTATTTTTCTTTTGTTTTCATTTTTAAGCTTGTAACCATGCATGACTTTCATGAAGTAGTCTTTATTTAATGTCCTTAATTTGAGAGCTGACACTTGGCTACTTTTCATATATTTATCAGAGGCATTTTTATTAATTATTGTGTGTGTGTGTGTAGATGTGCACATGGAGGTCAGATTTTAAGAGTCAAAATGCCAATTCTGGGAATTTAATTCAGGTCACCTGGCTTGTGTGACAAGCGCTCTTACCCTCTGAGCAATCTTGCCAGTCCCCTTTAATCTTATTTCCAATTGCAAATTATTTCCCAGGCTCTAGAAGGCTGAAGGAACATTCTTCATCTTACCTTGACTATAATAATTTTCAGTAATTTATTCCACAGACATGGAAATCATTTCTTTCTGTGTCTTGCCTTGTCTTGAGCTGGTTTTCCATTTTTTTTTTTTTACAATGTTTTTGTTGTTACTGTTGTTGTTTTGTTTCTTGTTTTTCTTTTTAGATAAGGGCATGCTCATAAACCTTAAGAAATCAGTCCAGGCATGGTACAGTGTCCCTTCATCTGCTAAGTCTTCTCTTGATGCCTCAGGAAATAAGTCAAGTCAGAGAAAGGAGAATGGAAATTCCTGGGACAGCTTGTTGTGTGGCTGTCACATGCTGGAGATTTCTTTCTCCTCTTCCTTCTCCTTTATCAAATGTCCACTTTAGACTACACACAGAGAGATCGATTCCAACTCTGCTATCCATGTTGTGGAAATAAGGAGAGGTTTAACTGTCCACATAATCTCAAGCCCTGTAGTTCTAGTTAAGACCTTCATTAGTAATGGCTCATGAAATGGCTCAGTGGTTAAAGGGATTTGCTGAGAGGTCTGAAGACTTGAACATAATTCCCAGAGAGCAGTAACTCCCTTCAGGTTGTCCATCAACTTCCCCATGTGCCCACTGCACATGTGCACCTCCCACTCCCAAATAAATAGAGGAAAAAAATAAATAGGAAATATAAAAACAAATCGATATAAAACAGTTTTAAAAAAATTAGTGAATGAGCTAGGCAGTGGTGTGGCGCATGCCTTTAATCCCAGCACTTGGGAGGCAGAGGCAGGTGGATATCTGAGTTCGAGGCCAGCCTGGTCTACAGAGTGAGTTCCAGGACAGCCAGGGCTACACAGAGAAGCCTTGTCTCGGGAAAAAAAATAGTGAATGAATGCTGATTCTGGTTTGTTTTGTTTGTTTGTTTGTTTTGTCAGGCAGTGTTACACTATGGTTGGCTTCAAACTCCTGACCTTCTTGTATCTAGATCCTGACTACATTTTTTGTTTGTTTGTTTGTCTTTTGTTTTTTCGAGACAGGGTTTCTCTGTGTAGCCCTGGCTGTCCTGGAACTCACTCTGTAGACCAGGCTGGTCTTGAACTCAGAAATCTGCTTGCCTCTGCCTCCCAAGTGCTGGGATTAAAGGCATGCGCCACCACCGCCCGGCTATCCTGACTACTAGGATCCAAGTTGTGTATCATCACTCCTCGCTTCCCATTAAATTCTTGCTGAAATAAACTGATTTCAGTTTGATTAAGTTGCTGAGCTTGCTTTATGGATGCTGTCGGTGGTGGAACACACCTTTCATCCCAGCACTTGAGAGGCAGAGGCAGAAGAATCTCTGAGTTCAAGGCCAGCTTGGTCTATACAGCTAATTCCAGTGAAGCCTTGTCTTGAAAAAAATAAATAAATAAAACCACCACCACCAACA
>JANHMN010000006.1:95118997-95131803 GCA_030674055.1 Rhabdomys pumilio
ATTACATAATTATGTATACTAATATATTATACAATTATAATACAATATGATAGATATTATATTGTTTGTAAGTGAAATAAAATAAAATTTACGTCTGGCAGTGGTGGCGCACGCCTTTAATCCCAGCACTTGGGAGGCAGAGGCAGGCGGATTTCTGAGTTCGAGGCCAGCCTGGTCTAAAGAGTGAGTTCCAGGACAACCAAGACTACACAGAGAAATCCTGTCTCGAAAAACAAACAAACAAACAAACAAATAAATAAATAAATAAAATGAGATTTACAAAAAGAAGAGTAAAGGAAATCAGGAATTCAAGCCTCATGTAAAGCCCACCACAATGATTTCTTCTCATAGATATTTCTATCTAGGCAAGGTAAGAGAAAATGGTTCTCGGTTCTGGATTCCTGCCATGGTCCTGTGTGTGTTGTGTGCTGTACCCTGTCACTGTTTTTTAAATCATGTGGCTTTTGATCATTTTGGAAAGATAACATTCACTTTCTTGAAAACAGATGTTAGACCTCTGGGAGATGAAACAGCCAAGACTTGGATCTGGTTAGGCTTAAGAATAAACTCTTTTTGTAATATTTCAACAACAAGAAGGAAAAAAAGTGGGCAAAAGGGCAAACCCCCCAGCATCGTGAGGTTGGGCACGTAGCTCTTTGACTGTAGAAGTGTTTAGTGTGTGTGGGTTCAGCCGTACAGCAAAGGTGCAAGGGGCAAGTATAAAACAGCTTCGGTTCCCTGCATTCTGCCTCAGTAGCAGACACTTCCCAACTGCACTCTGACAGTAAAGGGTGTGCAGGGTTATTTTAGAAGTATTCAGTGTGAGGCATGAGGCAAAAGCAGGGAAACTGGTTGTAACTGGGTTTACAGCAGTTCAAAAAGAGCACAGGCCTGAACAAGCCAGCATGATTCACTGCACTAGGTTGAATCATAATAATATCACCACAGGATTTCTAGGCCATGTGTAGACCCCAGACTATCCCTGTAAACAACTTGAAACCACATGCTGTATCTTATACGTTTCATTTCCATGTGTAAGAGTGCATATTCTAATTCCCTCTGGATGCCAAACTGTACATCTAATGGCGTGTCAGAAATCTATTCTCTAGCAAACAACAACAAAATCTTCAGAGAGACAATATAAATTTTGCAGAGTGGCTACCACCATTCAGGAACTTAACTATTTCTAAGCAAGAATGATTTCCCATTGTGGGTGGTAAGATATTGACTGGAGAGAGGAACGAAGGAGCGCATACAACTCTTTAGCCATTTGTAGCTCAGACCAAATTCCTGTTATTTTGTTGCTGGGTAAATCTTGTGTTAAATTTCTTAAATCTCTCTTCATAATCCAAAGAGGTTAACATTACTGAATAGACTCCAAGGGGTGTGCTTTGAATAATTAAGGTCACACCCCAGGTGGTGGTGGCGGCCTACTCCTTTAATCCCAGCACTTTTGAGTCAGAGGCAGGTAGATCTCTGAATTTGGAAGTGAGCCTATTCTGCAGGGCACGCTCCAGGACATCCAAGGCTACACAGAGAAACTCTGTCTCAAACAACAACAACAATGACAACAACAACAACAAGCAACAACAAACCAACACCAAAACCAACACCCAAAACAAAAACAAACAAACAAACAAAAAAACCCGAAAAAAATAATTAAAGCCCCTTAATGTTTCAAAGGCTACAGATGAAAGATACCATCTTATATATTAAGGCCTCAGCATTAGTGCTCAAGATGATGGACTGTAAGATTTTGTTTATTGTTAGAGATTGAAACACCAACATTTATTCATAATAGTTTGGTCTCAGAGTCATTATTTTGAAGAACAAAGTGGCTGGATGGAAAACACAAAGTTACAGATGCCACCAACAATGGATTTAAATGACAGATACATACATTGACCCATAGTATGGTCTGGTTAAGTGGTCGATATCTTAAATTTCAGACCTGGCTAATAAAAGAAATGACGGAACACTTGGAAATGGAGGAACAAGTTGAAAGTCAAAACTACAGCCAGTTAGACTGGAGTGTAGTAGCTATGCAGTCGAATGTTTGCCTAGCATGCGTAAGGACATTGGGGTCATTTGTCAGCACACACGTAAGTATGCCGAGTAAGAAAGCAAAATGTACAAGTAATGGCTGTGTCTGTCCTATGTATGTATCAGTGAGGTAATCAGATGCTTAACAAAAAGAAAGATGGTGTCTAGCGTTTCTTGGGAATGCATGAGTCACCAGCCACTCAGCCCCAAGACACCAATGATCTCTACCTTGGGTAAAGATGCTCCCAAACTACTTAGCTCAGGACACTGAAGCAAGGGAAACATTTAAAGTCTCTGAAGCTAGAGTACATAGAAACAGAAATTTCATCTTCAGAAATACAGTTCCTACCGTACCTCCTCCCTCTTGTGATCCACTGAGTGTCTCAGACACGGACTGACTAATATGATAAAACTTGCTTGGGCAAATCAGCTGATTCCACATCAGTCTTGCTAAGGAACACAATTGGTGCTCGGTGAATGCACCTTGACCCTTGCAAATTCAAATTGATCAGTAGTTTCTAAATAATTATAACTAGAGCCAATGGCCCTCTTGACCTATTATTTCTTCATGAAGCAATCTCCCTGCTGAGCCGCCTCCGATGCCCACTGTACACTGACTGTGGGATTCTCATGCCTTGGCTACACCTTCCAATGCGAGCTCTTCGTGGCTGTCAGCAGGCTTTCCTGTGTCAGGTCATGGGAACAATTCATTACTGGTGTTTATTTTGCATTGGGTTGAGCTGTAAAACTAGTCCACAATAACAGAACTCGGAAGGCTGTTATTTTAGAATCATTATATCCTATGCTGGTTGTGGTCAAGAAAAAGGGAGACTGGAAAACAAGCACCAAGACATCTTTAAAACATTTACTGCTGCCATCAAAAAGGAGGGAGGGGGAAGGGAAGGAGGAAGAGAGAGACAGAAAGGGAGGGAGAGAGGGGGAGGGAGAGAGAAAGAGAGATAGAGAGATTTCACTTCAGTTTATTTCATTTAATGGTCCACTTCATACTTCTTTTTTGAAAACTCATTCATCTTTTATCCCAAATTTTGAGTGTAAACATTTACTGTCCAGGTTGACAGCTGCGTAATTACAGCTTAACTTTTGGTCAGGAGAAATGAGTCACTTCTTTCTTGTGTCTGCTGAGTAGGAAGGGCGCTGTATTTAAAATGGCTACGTCCCAGGGGGCGAATCTTACTGGTTTCATTGCCCATCCTACTCAGAAAAATAAAAGCCAGGGAGGTCACAGCAAGGTTCAGGCAGAGCATTTTTTTAAAGACAACTCAGAACCTGATTTTCTTGCCGGTGAGACATAAAAGTGGTTCTGATTTTCCTTATTCCTTTAAAGTTTTAAAGATTTTTTTTAAGACTCTAAGAGGTATTTTCCAAGTTATCTTTTTGGTTGGTTACTCTTTTCTCTTTTCAGACTTGAAAGGACTCCATGAATAAATAAACATATTTTCGCTTTGGTCAGCATCTAGTTCTTTGTCCTCTGTGAAACAGAAACAAGTCTCTTTTCTCCAGTGTCTGTTTCATGTATTATCTTTTCAGTTGACAGAAATAAGCCAAAGCCATTTTCACCCCAGTGATGGAGTCAGTGGCTACTCTACAGGTTTCCTGCCCCAGGTCTGTCTAGAAATTGGTCTGTGTTTAGCTTTTGCTTAATATCACATATGAATAAAAGTCAGCACTTTAATGCTTTTAGGTTGCTGGGGGTTATAGCTGACCACAGCCTGTAGAAGTAATTTTATTTTATTAGAGAATCACCTAGTGTTTTGTGAAGGGAAAGCAAAGCATTTCACTAATTACCATTCAACAAAGGAAGATCTTAGTTCAAGAGGAAGGAGGTTCACTGTAGAAGGAACTTGTGTGTATTAGGAAGGCTAGTGCAGATATTTCAGATTTCCTGCAATCCCATCAATCGGTGGATAACATAAAACCACATTTCATTAAAATAATGACTTTTCTTATGTCATCTGTGAAAGATGGATAAAATAAGAGATCATGACATTAAAAGGAAAATAAGCCTGACATAAAAAGATAGATACAAGCCAGGAGGTGGTGGCACATGCCTTTAATTCCAGCACTCAGGAGGCTGAGACAGTCAAATCTCTGATTTCAAGGTCAGTTTGGTCTACAGAGTGAGTTTCCAGGACAGCCAAGATTACACAGAGAAACCCTGTCTTGAAACAACAAAAGCAAAACCAAGAACAACAAAGAAAGAAACATATTATTAGAAAAAGGATAGATACAGATTGATCTCAGTCATATGGGGACTACTCAGGGTGGACCTCTGTGGAAGAGTAGATTGACCATCAGCAGAGACTAGCGGGGAGTAGGGAAGAAGAGGTCGAAATGTTTAGCAATGGGCAAGCTATCATTGCCAGATCAGTCCTCTTTCCAGTGTGCAATTGTGACTACAGGTGACAATACTGTGTTGTACACATCTCAAAAGTCCAGAAGAGGATTTTGATGTTCTCACCATAAGAAAGTGAAAAATGTTTGAGAGCAGAGGTACGATTGCTTTCAGTCGAGCCGTATTCAATGTGCATGTGTATTGGAATATCACATGGTAATGCTGCATCTTCTAAGTACTTAGAACTTGTAAAACACTTTTATCAGGTGTAGGGAAACTGAAACATTTGGACATGGTGATGCACGCCCTTAATCCCAGCACTTGGGAGGCAGAGGCAGGCGGATTTCTGAGTTTGAGGCCAGCCTGGTCTACAGAGTGAGTTCCAGGACAGCCAGGGCTACACAGAGAAACCCTGTCTCGAAAAACAAAACAAAACAAAACAAAACAAAACAAAACAAAACAAAACACAAAAAAAGAAAGAAAGAAAGAAAGAAAGAAATTTAAATAAAAACAAAAGTAAAAACAAGGGTAAGAATAATGCATATTCTTGTTCTCTTTTTCATCCTTTAATACCAATTGTTTCTGGCCCCTCCTTCCTCACCTAACGGCCTCTGGGGCAGCACAAGAGGTATTTTGGTTTAATAAAAAGACCAATTTTAAATGCAGTGAACTATGAAAAGATGTGGCTCAAATCACTGGAACCCCTACTTTACACAGAAGCCAAGCTTAGTGGCTGGAATAATCTCCTGAAATCATGAACTTAAAATCATTTGGTTTGCCCTGGTTTTACTCAATATTGGAACAAGCCCAGGGCTTGTACTTACTTAGCTGCTAGTATCTGTATTGTATATTGTATCAGGAGTTAGTTCTGGATGCAGTAAAGAGTGATGTTAATGCATTTGTATCTAGCTAAACAGTCAGGATCTTTATTTCTTATGACTATAAAACATGCAAGGATAATTCCTAGATGCTCTTCAAGCTTAAGCTAGTTAATAGTTTCACTATCTTTTATTGTTTCTGACACTTTAAAATGGGATAAAATGAAAACCTGATTTCCTTCCCATGTGATAGTCCACATGCACATTTATTTTAGTTTATTTGTGGGTATGTGTGTGTATGTCAGTGTGTGCATGTGTGTATGTGTTTGTGCATGTGCATATGTGTGTGTATGCATGTGTGTATGTGTTTGTGTGTGCATATGTGTGTGTGTATATGCATGTTGTATATATGTAATGTATGTGTATGTGGAGACCCAGGATTTTTGTCAGGTGTCTTTTTCTCAATCATCCTCATTCTGCATTTACTTTTTGAGACAGTCGCTCAGTAAATCTGAAGCTCATGGTTCAGCTGGGCTGGCCGGCCAATGAGATTTCAGGAGTTAGCTTGTCAGGCCTGAGATTGTGAATATGTGCTGCCATGCCTAACTTTAAAAATTTTTTAATTATACTTTGTGTGTGTGTGTGTGTGTGTGTGTGTGTGTCTGTGTGTTTTGCAGGAATAGTTTGTCTCTTTCCACCATATAGGTCTCAGGGACAGAGCTTAGGTTACCAGGCTTGGTGGCAGGCACTTTTATCCACTGACCCATCTCTCTGGTCTCATGCCTGATGTCAGGGATCCAAACTTAGGTTTACAGTATGAAGAGCCATCTTCCCAGAACCTCATTCAGTGTGGTTTTTAAATGACCAAAATGGAAGGACTCCCAGAAAGAAAGATGTAGAGATTAAACAAATACAACACAAAGCATAGAAATGTATAAAATACCATTATCTAGTTGTTCAAGATTTAGTTTCAGGTTAAGGCATGCATTGATACTTGGCTTGGGATAGAAAATTAAGTTGTGAAGCCAATCAGCATATAGTGAGATATGTTAAAGATAGAAGACCTATCATGATACCATGCTCAATTTAGTCTAAAAAGAGGAAAGCACGGGAAGAAACAGATAGACAGAAATAAAAGTCCACGTAGCAAGCGAGATGGCTGCAGAGAGCGGAACTGTGGAAAGGCCTGGAAGCAGATGGGAATTTGCTATGCACAGAGAAGAGAGGGCATTTCAGGCAAAGAGAACAAAATGTGCAGAGGCATGGAGATCTGGAGAGATATGTGAGAGGCTCCCTGCGGTCTGAGTTTAGGGTTGCAGTGGGAAGTGGAAGGAAGTGAAATTGGAACAGACTTACATCATGAGGGGGACTTTACCCAGACAAAGGAACTGGCTTCTGGAGGGCAGCTAGTGGGAAATCAGAGACAACGGGAAAGATATAATCATATCTGGTAAGAAAGGAAATCATAACAGGAATGCTAGAGGACAGACTGTAGGAGACTGATGGGAAAGAGCTCACATAGAACAATGTGGCATTCGTAAGGGCTGAAGTCATACAAGAACCAACTGAGCTAGTGGCTGCAGAAATGGAGAGGTGTGGTAAGATTTGGGCTACAATCGGAAATAAAATTGGTAGGATTTAGATGCTCAAGAACAAGAAGTGTTTCTTTATGATTCTTTCTCTCTCCTCCCTCCCTCTCTCCCTCCCCTTTCTCCCTTTCTCTGTTCTTCCCTCCCTCCTTCTCTCCCTTCTTCCCTCCCTCCCTTCTTCCTTCCCTCTGTCCTTCCCTCTGTCCCTTCTCTCCTTGTTTCTTTTCTTTTCTTCTGTACCAAGTTCTTATTACATAGCTCAGGCTGGTCTTAAACTCAAGATCTCCCTGTCGGCTGGGATTATAAGAACACTCTAAGAATTAGTGCCTTACTTGGGGAGATTTGAGCATGTTAACTCATTTAACCATGATCTAGGGGAATAATGATCGCGGCAGTATTTTATATTTCATAAAGCTTTGTGTTTTTTACTCTTTAGTGATCACATAATACAGGCAGAATGAAGTAATGTTAATTTCTTAATTTTTTTATTTTCTCCTGTCCATGAGATATCTAACAGGATTCCTCTCTCGGGCAATACTTTGTTATCATGACAGTTCCAGCCAGCATTTCATGTTTATGGGTTTAAAAGTAGAAATCTGTCATTAAGGAATATCGATTTATTAAAATACAATGTAAGTGGCTTAAAGTATATCTATAAAAGGAGTGGTGTGGGAGAAGGAGTTTCAGGGAAGGAAAAGGAAGAACTGCCTGAGCTTTCTGACCAGGAGACAGTTCTCTGTGGAGCTCACGTTGTACTGGGAGACAGTTCTCTGTGGAGCTCACCTTGCTGCACAGCCCCGGGAAGAATGAGTGAGCCCTTGGGATTCTCTTTTCATGGGCGTTTGTATAGAGAACAACCTTGGAAGAGGACCGTCTCTGTCGCTAGAGCAGAGGGCAGGTTTGTTTGCTCTCTCTCACAAAGATAAGTTTCCTCCCAGGACAAAGGTTTGCAGGTCTGGCAGTGGCTCTAAGCGGCTGATGTTTGCTGTGCTTAGTCTCTTAGCAGGTGTGCGGAGCAACTACAGGTGCAAAATTCCCTGTCGCTGCTACACTCCTCAGGCATGTGCGGACCAAATGGCAGGAACATGAACCACATGCTGCCTGCTGTCCCGCAAGGGATAAAGTCCTTTTTCCCTGGCCCAAGAGCTTCGTCTTTTGTTAGCATGTGCAGAACTGTAGCAGGCTAACTTGATAGCTTTGGGGTGTTAAAAGACAAGGGCTCTTGGGAGCTGAGTGATTCCCTGGGACTTGGCAGTGATGGCTGGGGGCGGGGACGGGGGCGGGGGCGGAGGCGGAGACGGGGTGGGGGTGGGGGAGTAGTAATGGGCAGATGACTGTGAATGTTTAGGCTGAGTAGTAGGAGCTAAGATTGGAAAAGTCACACAGAGGATGTTGGGCCTGCCGTTTACTCCCTCATGGGAGAAGGAGTGAAGGAGTCTCAAAGCTGCTGAGGGTTGAGTGGCTCACAAAAGCACCAGGACGTAGTTGGGGATGAGCCACAAGTAGCTACTGGGTCATTAACAGTACAGAGCCTATGAGCTCTACTTGTTGGAGTACAGCCACAGTCTTAATGAGCACTCCAGAGCACTTCCGCCATCTCCTTTGCCCAGACCTCAGCTGTTTAAGAGAGGAAGGGAATTAAAAAGTAAGGTCAAGGTTTTCCTGTTGCCATAGGGACATAAAAACCCCCACGCTCACCTTCACACTGTGGAATTTAAGGTAAATGATATATACACAAATCCAGTGTTTTATTTGTCACAGACACTGAAGTTGTTCCTTTTACCCAGTTTCTTAAGGGCAAATAGAGCCCAGACTTTTTTTTTTTTTTTTTCCCAACCCACTTAGTATTTATAGTAGGGTGTGATGCTAACATGAATTGTCTTCTGAAATGCCCTCCACTCTTGATTTCCCTCCTCAGGTCTCATCTATTCACTCTCTCTTCTTCCTGTAGTTTTAGAGATATGATTTCATTCGCATCTCTGGGGTTTGAAGGAGAACGCCAATCACAAGCTTCTAGGTTTACAAGCTTAGTCGTCCTCAGTTCCTGAACTGCTCAGAAAGATTGGGAGGTGTGTCCTTGTTGGAGGATGTGTCTCTCTGGATGGTACTTGTGGGTCAGGATGTAAAGCACTCAGCGACTGCCCCAGCATCCTGCCTGCCTGCCTGCCTGCCTGCCTGCCTGCCTGCCTGCCTGCCTGCTTCCTACCATGGTAATCATCAACTAACCCTCTAAAACTGGAACTATACACCCCAGTTAAGTGGTTTGTAAGAGTTGTCTTGGTTATGGTGTCTCTTCACAGCAATAGAACAGTGACTAAGACATCATTCTAGAACCTTTTTATGATTCCAAAACTTCTATCCAGTTTCAACTTATAACTTCCAGTTCTAATTAATCTTTTCAAGCACATATGATCTTGGCTATCTTACAGGCATAGACATGTCCACCAAACTTGCTTTTTCAAGTTTTGTACGAGTGTGTGTGTGTGTATGTGTGTGACTGAGATTTGAGTCTAGGGTCTGGTGCATACTAAGTTAGCATTCTGCCATTCATTGCCTTGCAGCACCAGCTCCTCATATAAGGAAACTGTGAGCCATGAGAAACGCCCTGCCTTAAATTGCTTTGTAAGGCATTTTGTCATAGCCTTGAGAACAACAGTGGACACTTGGACATTCTTTCAGCCCAGTGTGTCTGCTATCGTACAGGTTTGTTCAGCTTGGTTTGTGTTAGCCATGTTTCAAATGGTCAAGTCTAGATGTCCAGGGTGGTTTATATAGCACTGTCTACAATAATAGACCCAGGCGTCTGCTGTAGCCTCTATGTAAAAGCCCACTTCTCACGTGGAAGAGCTGAGTTAGTTCCCATCATCATGTTTGCAGGTCAGTTACCAGGAAGAAGATATGGACAGAGAAGGGTCTTGTTCCCTTGAAACTACCCCCTAGAAATGTCTACATTCTTCTTGTCAACATTTCACCACAGGATGGGAAGATACTTAAGTGCAAGGAGTCTGGGAAAGATGGCTTTTTATTTCAGATGGGCATGATATGATAAACATTAGAAATTCTGTTATGAGGCTGGAGAGATGGTTCAGTGGCTCAGGGGTCAAGAGCACCATCTGCCCTTCCAGAGGTCCTGAGTTCAATTCTCAGCAACCACATGGTGGCCCACCAAAACACTTCTGCACAGTTAAGAGAATCAACCGAGTGATGGGGAAGCCCACAGAATGGGAGAGAGTATCTGTCAGCTGTGTATCTGAAAAGTTTAATATTTAGAATACACAAAGAATTCATAAAACAGAGTAAGGGGTAGTGTGTTTATAAAAAGATAAAGAGATATAGAATATGTTCTATGGCTGTGTGGTGAGGTATGGGAAAAGGGGATGTCTTAGCAGGCCCATGCCAAGGCATCCCTTCCCTCTGAGGGATCAGCCATACACACAATGGTATAGTATAGAATAGAGTTTATTCAGGGCATGGGGAGGGGGGTTAAGAGGGTAGTAGAGGCAGAGAGAGAGAGAGAGTAGAGAAGTAGAGAAGAATAGAGGCCAGCCATGAGCACGTGGGGGTCTGGAGGGGAGAGCCCAAGAGGGCAAGAGAGAAGCAAGAGGGGAGAGCAGGAGATCAAGAGAAAGAGAGGAAGGGGCAAGCAGCCCCTTTTATAGTGGGCCAAGCCTACCTGGCTGTTGCCAGGTAACTGTGGGAATGGAGTTTAGACAGAATGCTAACAAGGGGGAAAAGGGCCATAAATGAGCCATTTAACATATGAGCCTGGGAGACAAAAAGACAGTTAAAAAAAAAAAAAGAAAGAAAAGAAAAGAAAAGAAAAAATGGCTAAGAAATATCTGAAAAATGTTCATGATCATTAACATTAGGAAAATGCTAATCAAATGCTTTGAGGTTTCATTTTACCTCAGTCAGACTGGCACAGATCAATGAAGAACTGGGAATCAATGCTGGAAGGGATGTGGGTGAAAGGGAACCCTCCTTCACTCTTGGTTGGGTTGCAAACTGATATGCCATGATGGAATTTAATGTGGGTTCTCAAAAAGCTAAACAAAAATCTACGTCCGATCCAGCTATAGTACTCGTTGGCATGTGTCCAAAGGACTTGACCTCCTACTCCAGAGATCTTGCTCAGCCATGTTTATTGCTGTTCTGTTATTCACAATAGCTAGCAAATGGAAACGGTCTAAGTGTCCTCAACTGACGAATGGATAATGAAGATGCGGTGAATGCATACAGTGGTCTACTGTTCAGTGGTTTAAAAAATGAAGTCATGAGCCTTGCAGACAAGCAGATGGAACTAGAAAAGATCAGAATGAGTGAGGATTGAGGCCAGCCAGTCACAGAAAGACAAATCTTTCATGTTCTCTCTCACTGGGGCTCCTAGTTCCAAAGCTTCAGGTGTGAGTACATGTAGCAGAATTTTACATGTCCAATCACTTTAAATATCAATACAACAAGAACCCTGTGATTGGACAGGGAAAAGGGAGGTGGAGCAAAGAGTTTCAGAGACTTGGACAGAGGAGGAGGAAGATGGAGCAAGAGGAAGACAATCCAGAGTCCTTGTGGCTTTAAATAGCCATGGGTAGCTATAAATATCGTAAAGGATAGAATAATTGGAATAACTTGTCTAATCTAGATGGGCAGCTTGTATCATCATCAATTGACTCAGAAATTATTGTGTGGGCATCTTGTGAATTGAGAATTTATTGATATATAAATCTGACTGATTACTTATAAGCTTCCAGAGTTTTGATTTACTGGGTTAAGGGGATTTGTGATCTCTGACCACAGAGGGTGGATGGCTGAGAAGGTATTGGCAGTTCTGAGGCAGGCAAACTGGAGAAGAGAAGACTGCTGACAGGGGCTAGCCAAGAGCGAGAGAGACCACCGGGCAGAGAACAGCTGGGTGTAGCGTGGGAACTTGGTATCATTTTTTAATATTTCCTGCAACAAGTACATGCCCTGGACTGACTCCAGAACCCAGGCAAGTAAAACAGGACCATTGCCAGTATAGGGGTGTTGAGGATCAATAGAAAGGGGAATGGCAGGGTATAAAACATCTGATCATAACAAGGGGGAAAGGTGGGACTCCTTGAGGAGGGAGAGGAAGGCAGAAGAAAGTGGAGGGAGGATGTGGGAGAATAGAGAGGGCTAGTGATCTGACAGGGGACATGCGAAAAGGGAGCTTCTAGAGAAGAGAAGGAGGTATGTATAGAAAGAAGGAGGCAGGTAAAACAACAATGTGGGTGGCTGAAAAAAGCTGTAGGAATCATTTGATTATCTAGTTACTTTTTAAAAAGTATAATGCACATAACTCAGTGTATAAATGTACATACACAGTTGTAATGAACGTTTCTCAACTAGGCTAATGGTGCTCTCTCCAAGAGCCAAAGATCAAACAAATTTAAAACACACACACACACACACACTACTGTCCATGAGAAGCCCTCTTTTGAGTTGTTGGCTGAGGCTAAGAGAATTCTAAAACACACACCCTATTGTCATTGCCCTTGGTTAATCCCCAGAGGCAGAAGGTAAGTCCCTATTGCTGAAGACACCATGCACTTCAGACTCAGGCCTCAGAGACCCTTGAACTGGAACTTACCTGAAGGCCCCCTCCCTGAGAACTAGCTTTCATGGTACGAGAAGATGCCATGAAGCTTTCAAAGGAGGGAGAAAACCAACAGTCCTACCCAGCTATGGTGCCTATGAACCTCAGTGACCAGCATGGCATAGCAGTCCTATGGGTGGCACACATACCTTGGTGGTAATCAAAGACTCTCTAACTGGACTTAAGACTCATTGAACAAAAAGGACACCATGTCTAGTACTGGAAACCTAGCTAACCTCTCAATGATAGTGAATTCATGCTTACTGGAGGAGAATCTACAGCCACTAATTTACTAACCAAGCATAATCCCTAACAACAACCTATAAACAATTTTTCTTTTTCTTTTTCTTTTCTTTTTTTTTTGTTTTTTTTTTTTTTTTTTTTTTTTT
>JANHMN010000006.1:95131903-95168819 GCA_030674055.1 Rhabdomys pumilio
CCGGCTAAACAATTTTTCTTATACCCACAGATAAGTGCTGTCTTTACTTTTCATCAAGAAACCTCTTTGGAATATCTGGAGACCATTACAGAAAACCACAACCAATCAAAATTCAGAGTTGTGGAGCTCGATCCCAATGGATATATCTACAAAACACTCCCACAGGCAGGCTCAGGAAACATTTCAAAAGAAGGGCCAGAAAGAGTCTAACAGTTAGAGATCAGGGAGTTTGACGTGAAGTCATGTCTACAGTAACATCAGAAGCTATACCCATAAAGTCTGCCAGTCTGACCACCCATATACGAGCTGAACAAGGAGGAGACCAATGAACACGAGGCCTCAACTCTATACAAAGAACTGCAGGAAACTGGGAACTGAGGAGAGCTGGGGACAACACAGGCCTTCTCCAGGGAAGAGCACACCAAGTGGTTATCCAATGCCAAGTGATCATCCCTGAAAACATACATACAAGTAGCATTATAAAGATTCAACAGGTTGTATTTAGGAATATGTATATGTACATACAAATACATATACACATTCAATAACTGAAAAAAGAAGCCATGAATTGGAAGGAGAGTAGGGATGGGCATATGTAAGGGTTTGGAGAAAGGAAAAGGAAGGGAAAAAAAGTATTTGAGTTACAGTCTGAATAATAAAGACACAGACAAAGAATTGTTGCTGTGGAACGTACTGAGCAAAGCTACGAGTCTTTTGTCAGAGTCTGTTCCTTGGACTAACTTTCCTGTACACTTTCCTAATAAGTATGTCTGCTACTGTCTCTCTGAGGGAAGATTCTGAGTCTTGTCAGATCAATCTCACAGTCTAGGTTCTGGGTGATGGGTGGCCTTTTCCATTCAGTTCAAATTTGACTCCCCTTTGTCTAGTGACCCACAAACTACAGCATTCTGTTCCTTTCCCATACTATGGTAGCATAAGAACAACGTAAAGCACAAGCACCTCTTTGGAAAAGGGAGAGTTGTGAACATAAATTCTATTCGTCTGAAACAATTGTTCTCTTAGAGACTTACTGCCTCCATCTGTTAACCTAGGCCTGGTCCCGGAAGTTTCTAGCCTCCATATAATCTAATCTAGGCCTACAATGTTTCCAGCCTCTGAGACTTGCTGCGGAATAAGCTCACCCTTTCTAGTTCTTTCTGAACTCTGGGTGGGATGATTCAACTCAGCTGTTCTGGCTCAATCTCCTCTCCAAGATGACTGATTCAATCTGGCTTCTCTCTCTGCCTCTGACTGAATTGTTCTGCTTGGCCTCAAACTAATTCTAGCAATTTATTCTGATCTTCTAGCTCCTTCCCATTCTCTGGCTCATTCTGTCTTCACCTTTGTCTAGGGTGTTCTCTCCACAGCCTGTCTTTGTATAAACTGTTCCAGGAAACTGTCTCCTCCCCGTCTCTCCACACTGCTCTCTCTTAATTAGCCTTGCTTTCCTCTCTCTCCTCATGAGACTTGGGCATCTCCTATGCTGTCAAATCTTTCTCTGATTCTTCACTTTGTCTGCCACTCAATTAGAGATCACTTTCAAACCTGATGCTTTCTTCTACAAACTAATTTTGCCTTCATTGTTTGGGATGAAGGGTGAATACTAAGAACATGTCTGTACTCCGGCCAGAGAGATTAAAAGTGTGTGCTAAGGCTGAGCCACGTCATAGTTAGAAATACGATTTTCCAGTACACAACACAATCTCAGGGTTCACAGAGTGATCAAATATCCGGCAGTAGATATCCCATTAGAAATGTTTCCTGGCCC
Organism: Rhabdomys pumilio; assembly: GCA_030674055.1. NCBI lineage: Eukaryota > Metazoa > Chordata > Mammalia > Rodentia > Muridae > Rhabdomys > Rhabdomys pumilio. The sequence continues at coordinate 95,133,672 of JANHMN010000006.1, forward strand.
CTTTTCTGGAAGATTTTTCCTTGCCCATTGTCTTCCAAGATCGTAAATGACGTAGGTATTAGCAAATGCACTTCCCCATGTACTTCCTCTTCTCTTCATGTACTTCTCATGTTTCTTCTTCTTTTCCTGTCTAGTCATCCAGGAGGTAAACAATCACAGCATTTTTAGGGATGTACTTGTGGGAATTCAGTGCTAGACATGATAGCCACAATGCTTGCCTAGACCCAAATTTTTACATAGGCATTGGTCTGCATTGATATTCTCTTCATACCCTTTCAGCCTAAAGCTAGTTCTGAAATCAACTGAAGCAAGTTGCTCTTTTTAGAAGGCAGTCTTAAATCTGACCCCTGCTGGGTTGGGTAAAGCAGGGCATTCATCCAGCCAAGATGGTCTTATCTTTGTTCTCAGCTCTTCTGTTTGGAGGAGGTAGGCTTAGCTGTTAAATCCAGAGGCAAAGCAGGCCTCTCTCTGTACATCTAAAGGGTTTCAGTCTCTGTTTGGAGGAGGCAGGCTTAGCTGTTAAATCCAGAGGCAAAGCAGGCTTCTCTCTGTACATCTAAAGGGTTTCAGTCTTTGTTTGAAGTCTGCCTAGCTCCAGCTCACACTTGTAAAGGATTCAGCCTTGGCTAGTAAGTACCAGGATTCTGATTTTTTTCTACCCATTTCCCAAGTTTGTGTTCTTTATTAGCCAGTGACCTGCCATAAAAGCTCTTGCAGTGACAGTTTCACCAGCTGTAAGAAGGAAGGACTTCTACTTTCACACTTAAAGAAGCATTACAACTGCTTTTGTATACTGCCTGCTCCTGAGTGTGAAATGACTTACTTTGTGATGAGTTTTGGATTATGACAAAAACCACTTTTTGAGTGTCAGCCTATCTAAAATAGTAACGGCCTGAAAATGTTTCTCTTTTGTGGCTGTCTTAGGTAGTTAGTACAAGGCCACCATTTGCAGCCGGGCAGCCTTTAATCCCAGCACTTGGGAGGCAGAGGCAGGCAGATTTCTAAGTTCGAGGCTAGCCTGGTCTACAGAGTGAGTTCTAGGACAGCCAGGGCTACACAGAGAAACCCTGTCTCGAAAAAAAAAAAAACAAAAAAACAAAACAAAACAAAAAAAAAACAAAAAAAACAGAAACAAACAAACAAACAAACAAACAAAAAAGCCACCATTTGCATATTACTCTGTCAGGATCTATAGTGCATTCCTCTTGTCACTGTGTGTGAGTCTCCATCCTTATGCACACCTCATTGTGCAAGTTGGCTGCTCTCAAAGATAAAGAAATCATGACTCAGTGGTTAAGTCTGCTCTTCCAGAGGTCCTAGGTTCAATTTCCAGCACCCACATGGCAGCTTATAGCTGTCTGTAACTCCAGTTCTAGGGAATCTGACTCCCTCACACAGACAAATGCAGCTAAAATACCAATGCACATAAAATAAAACTAAAAATAAATAAATAAATAAATAAAAATAATAACAACAACAAAAAAACCAAACCATTAAAAAGTTTTAAAAAGATTTAAAAATGAATTCAGGATGTAGAGTTGTTTCTGGACAGCTCTTTGTTACACTTTTCCATGAAGTGGAAATATTTACTAATTTCTCATTTATCTGAAACTTTATAACAGATAATTTTAACCTTGGTGTTTCTGGTTTATTGGGCCTCATAGTCCAGGCTGCTCTGGAAATCTGTATGTGGTCTAGGATGACCTTCAATTCACAATCCACCTGTCTCAGCCTCTCCAGTGGTGGTGTTGTATGTGTGTTACTGAGCCACTCAAGGTTTTGGTCCTATAGGCTCTAGTTTTTCAAGTAAACTGTGAAATATTCAAAATGAAATTAACTTCTGTGTGTTATACAAGAGACTAGTTAAACAAGAGACCCATACTGACTCCAGAACCTATGCTGGGAGACTCAATGTTCTCCTAAGTGACATAGTTTTTGTTCATAATTATTTTATTGTTTACGAGATTGGGAGGCTGGACTTGTAGCTTAGCCTCTGTAGTACAGCTTGTGGATATCTCAGGGCATCTGTGTGCAAAACTTCAATGGCTACCATGGGACTTGGTGGGATTACCTTCTCTTATATAGGCGGACAGTGACTAACATGTGGTTTCATGGCACAGGCTTGTCATTCTACAAGATCATAGGACCAAAACTTGGAAAGGCCCCTGTGGTGGTTTGAATATGCTTGACTCAGGGAGTGGCACTATTATGAGGTGTGGCTTTGTTAGAGGAAGTGTGGCCTTGTTAGAGGAAGTGTGTCACTGTGGGAGTGGGCTTTGAGACTCTCTTCCTAGCCTTCCTAGCTGCCTTTTTTTTTTTTTTTTTGGTTTTGGAGACAGGGTTTCTCTGTGTAGTCCTGGCTGTCCTGGAACTCACTCCGTAGACCAGGCTGGCCTCGAACTCAGAAGTCCGCCTGCCTCTGCCTCCCAAGTGCTGGGATTAAAGGCATGCACCACCACTGCCTGGCTGGAAGACAGTCTCTTTTGGTTGCTTTAAAATCAAGATGTAGAACTCTCAGTTCCTTCTCCAGCACCATGTCTGCCTGCACGCTGACATGCTTCTTGCTATGATGATAATGGACTAAACTTCTGAAACTGTAAGCCAGCCCCAATTAAACGTTTGACTGTATAAGAGTTGTCTTGATCATGATGTCTCTTCACAGCAAGGAAAACCCTGATTAAGATAGCCCCTAGGTTTTGTTGTTGTCAACTTGCAATTCTTAATTCTAGGGGTTGGTGACATGGCTTAGCAAGTTAAAGGCACTTTCGAGGTAAAGGTAGGAGGTGAGAGCCAATACCTGCAAGTGTGTTCTGATGTGAGCTCGCCTATATACAACCCACCCCCCACACACAATAAAGACATGTAAAAAAGGGAAAATTAAGAAAGAAACTTGAGACTGGGCGGTGGTGGTGCACGCCTTTAATCCCAGCACTTGGGAGGCAGAGGCAGACAGATTTCTGAGTTCGAGGCCAGCCTGGTCTACAGAGTGAGTTCCAGGACAGCCAGGGCTACACAGAGAAACCCTGTCTCGAAAAACAAAACAACAACAACAACAAAAAAGACTGGTAGACAGGTAGGGGTCACAGGGCACACAGGCCAGGGAACATCAGAACTCAGGGTGGTGTAGGTTTATGAAAGAGCCTGGGGAAGATTCTAATTGAAAGCCCTGCATTTTCACTTTGAGCTGATCCCTGAAACTGTTGCCTTCGTGGGTTTGCCCTCAGGAAGAATTCTAGATACTCTCTACTATGTCTATCAAACATGGGTCTACATCCTTTAAGATGTGAAATAGGAGCTTATTCTCTCTGGACTTATTTAGATTCTGATTTAGATCCCTGACCTGAATGGGGGCTGAACGACCGTCTGATGGGCTGAGGTGTCCCATACTAGGAGCTCTTCACCGCCTCGTCTGTCCCCTGTGCAGCTCTGACAACATCTCACTTTCCACAGTCCTCCTCTCCCAAGGGGCAGACATGCCCACCTTAGAAAATGCAGCAAGCAAGAATTAGGGTGGTAACATACATGGGTCTGGTGACACTTTCTGGTTCCTTTTTTTTTTTGGTTTTTCGAGACAGGGTTTCTCTGTGTAGCCCTGGCTGTCCTGGAACTCACTCTGTAGACCAGGCTGGTCTCGAACTCAGAAATCCACCTGCCTCTGCCTCCCAAGTGCTGGGATTAAAGGCGTGTGACAACACTGCCTGGCTACTGATATCTTTTTCATGATAGAATACAAACAAACAAAAACCAAAAGCTGTAAAACAAGTCAACATTCAGAACCACAGTCATCCTTTGTTTCTTGCTTCCCCTTTCTAGCCTTTTCTCTTCCTTCTCAGACTTCCCAGGAAGCAAGTCCAAAGATTCTGTCTCTAGAAATGGGGAAGTGCTACCTGCCCTGTGCTCCGACCTCCCTCCTTTTCAGCCATTCACTAGTTTTGGTATGGAAGAAAGGGGCTATCTTGGGCTTGTGTCTGTAACTATGAACTGGCTTTGTCAGTGAAAGGTCTCTGTTCACAGGAAGCAATCGCGTCAGAACAACTTCCTCTCAGTTCAAGGGGCTGATTGTCTCTCAAGCTTATCTCATAGACTCCCAGAAATCCCCACTGGCAACAGCGTATAAATGACCTTTTTTTTTTTTTTTTTTTTTTTTTTTTTAAATGGTCACCCAACTATACTCATTTCAAAGTAGTTTTCCTGAGCTTTGTTGATTTATTATGGGCTTGCAAGTTTTTACTGATCACAGTGAAAGATTTGAAAGAGCATGCAAGTAGGAGACGCTTCAAGTCACTGAATTAAAATGGCATTTGTGGCTCTAAGCAACTAGAGAGATAAGATATTTGCGGATGAGAGTAGCTTGTGGACAGTGGCTACAATGTAGTCTGTGATCAGTCTCAGGAAGAAGGGAGTTTCCTTCCCCCTCCCTCTGGGAGAAGGTTGTTTGTGGCCCAGTATGAACACTAAAGCTGCCATCAGCTGCCTTGTTTAAAATACGAGGGGATCTTAATTCTGTGTAGCCTCCTGCTTCCTCATTTCAAGTTAGAAAACTTTTTCCTGCTCAGGGATTAAAATCCTCAACACCAGAAAGGCGTTGAATGTTACTGGATTAAGAATAATGATTTACTCTCTCGTGGACAAGCCCTTCTTAGGCAATTTCTGGAACTGATAACCTTATGAGAAGCCCTTCATCCACTCACACCTCCAGCTTCTCTCTTTCAGCAACATTAAACAGGCAAAAAGACATGTTTCTCCCAGTCTCATCTTCCATGACATGTCTGCTGAGGTCATGCCTGCAGTTCTGTGGAAGGGATGCCTCGCCTTCTCATTCTTATTAAAATGTCCGTAAGTTTCTTTCTTTCTTTCTTTCTTTTTTTTTTTTTTTTTTGTGGCATGGCTGTCTCTTGTTTTCTGTTCTGTTTTCCCCTTCGTTGGTGACTCACTGGGTCTCTTCAGATCTCATCCTGAAGCTCGGTGTTGCTGTTTTCTTTGGCCAGAGCTTGACTCCCACACACTCGACTCCCCTCTCTCCCCCTTCGCTCTTGCCAAGGTTACAGCTAGCTTAATTGTATCTTTTTTGTATATTCAGGTTTTAATTTTAGTCCTTCTCTTTCTTTTTAGTGTTTAAGAAATTCTGTTTTGTTAGAATTGAGTCACTCAGTTAATCTATGTTCAGCTCTCTCCTTTGTAGAACGCAATAAACAGGCGGTGGATCTTCACAGCATGAACAGGAAGGCTTGAGAGTTTCTGTTTTCCTTAATTGACAAGTGAGGTGTCTTTTCAGATGTGAGCGATGTTTCACACAGCACGGCTCTTTGAGACGTGGTGAGTTTGTATTTAAGAAACCAGGGGAAACCTTCAGACACGGATTACAGAGAGTCCACAGTTCCCAGAGGAAGTAGCAAGGAGTTGATACAAGAATAGAAAAGAAAGAGAAACCTATCTGGAAGTTAGTCTGATGAGATCATGGTTAGCTTTAAACAGATGTAATGGTTGCTTGTCTAGTCATTAATAATCCTGCTTCCTCTTTCTATGTGCCCAGTCTTCCCCAGCCTTCAGCCCCACCCAAACACACAAAGCAAGGAGATATTGCATATCTTCCCTGGGGCCTCCTAGCATTCCTGACTGGCTCCATGTAGCAGGTGTCCTTTGCCAGGATGCCTCCAGGAGCTTTCTCTCTCTGAGGTGCTGGGGATTGAACCCAGAGCCTCATGCATGCTGGGTAAGTGCTCTATACCACTGAGGCCCAGTCTCCGTTACACTTCCTACTCCTAGATAAAGGTTTTTTTGTTTTGTTTTCCTTTTCTTTTAGTTGTTGTTGTTTTGTTTTGATTTTTGTCACAGGTCACTGTTAAATGAAACACAAAGGGTCTTTCTCCTTCCTGTTCCTTGCTGCTAGGGCACTGTCCCAACCCCACTGCCTGCGTTCCTGCCATAGATCGCAGTGACCCATATTAGCTGTGCCTTAGTCTTGGTAACAGGCAGTGCTGGATTGTAATGTGTTCCTTTTGACAGAAATAGTTTGAAAGCAAGACTTTGGAAAACATTGAAGTGATTTTAAATATTGCCCAGAAGCAAAACAAGCTGCCACCGCCATGTCTGCTTGGACATTTTCTGAAGTTAAGAGCTCTGCTGGGGTAGTTGGGAGACATCCCCTAATGCGTGTATCCCAGAAATGTTAAGGTGGATGTTTAGCTAGGGAGTGGCTGCGTATCAGTGATGTTGTGGGAGAATCTAACCTTTTATTTGATAGATGAAGAAACAAGGTTCGAGAGGCCGAGAGACTTACAGATGCCGTAGCCTGTGCGTGTGTGGCGGCGTTAGAGGCTCTTCCGTTCTGAGCATCTCCATCCCTTACTAAACTCAACACACAAAAAGTCCCATGACATATTATTTTAAGGTAAACTTCCCTCAAGTATTATTTTTCTATATCTATTCCAAATAAAAAATACAATCTAAGCTCCTATGAGGAATAGAAAACTCAGAAACACAGGCTGGGATGTGGCTCAGTGGTCCAGCACGCGTCTACTAGGGTGAAACCCTGTGTTTTATCCTCAGCACTGGGGAGAAGAGTGGGGGGTCCAGGATCCAGGAGGGGGTGAGGGAGGCGGAGTCATGAACCCACTCGGAAGCAGACTCTGGAGACCAGCACTGAGGTGCAGGTCTATTTTATTGCTCAGCAGTAGACGCTTTTATATATAGCCTTTGGACCAACGGAGAATCCATACAGCTCTGGAGTAGCCAACCATTCCACTGGCACGATGGGAGGTACCAGGCTGGCAGCACCCGAAGGGACTTCCGTAAAGACGCGAGAGGCAGCCACCACCATGTTCCAGGCTCATTCTGAGGTTCCACTGGTCTGCTAGGATCCTATATTTTGTGTCATGTGGTATGCCAGTGGCCATGGACAATCGTACTATTAGAGGGGTATGGAAGCCTCCCCCACCTCCATTGGGCTCCACCAGGGGCTACAGCATCCACAGGAGAGAAAATCTCAAAACATAAGACAAAGTAACAGTGTTTTGCAATGTGTATACTGTTTCCCCTCTCCTTCTCCCTCCCCTTCCCCCTCTGTGTGTGTGTGCCTATGGGTGTGCGTGCATGCGTGGTATGTGTGTGCATGTGTGTGTATACGTATGCCAGTGTTCTCATGTCCATTTGTAAAATTTGAATTATATATTTTCTGTCAGCTGGGCTTAGTTGGTTCAAAGCACAGAGAATGGACTCAGTTTTAGATTTACAGAGGAAAGGACTTTATTGGTAGAGCGCAGGATAAAACACCCAGGCCTTGGGAAGATGGGACCCTGGAAGCTTCAGAGTCTGTTCTGGAGCAGAGACTCAAGTTGCTTTCTTCTGAGGAAGGCAAGGCTGCATCAGTCTTAGCTGCATACAGATGTCCTGCTCTCAAAACTCACTGCAGTGCATGTGCTGAGTGACTTCAATGTCCCTATAACTGAGACCGTTGTGTCCCTGGTGCAGCAGTAACCCTGTTTCTTTTAGGTTGTTCTTCTAGATTGTGCTCAAAGACTAGGCTCCCTCTTAAGGTCTTTTCTAGCCTCTCACTGCAGACTCTTTGGAACACAGGAAACTCTTCCAGCACCCTAACATCTGGTGTCCCTACGATGGGAAAGTCTCCCCTTCAGTGGGCTTTGCCTCAGGGTTTGTTCTGACAACAGCAGGTTTGGTGACCTCTCCCTGTTGCTGAGAACCAGTCATGCATGGCTTCAGATCCTCCCCAGCAAGCCAACTGCTAGTTCTAGCTCCCTTCCACACCCACCCATTTCAATGACCCATGAAGACTATGGGTGTGTGTGGCTCACTGGTCCCCTCTCTCTAGGGCTGGTTCACAGCCTATGGCTAAGTTAACCATTAGCCATAGGCATTCTGGGCCTATATTCTTATATCTGTAGTTATTCTGAAAGTGCTGTTTCCTAATTCTGTGGAAGAAGGTTTAAAGCAAAACAAAGCAAAGCAAAACCAAACCAAACCAAACCAAACAAAATAAAAACCTCCAACCAAACCTTTTTTTTTTTTCTCATACCATGGCACTTACTTGAAAGGAGTCCCAGAGCCATTCCAGGAAGGGAGGGGGACAGAGAGGGGCAATCACCCAGGGACTTCTCCCACTACTGGCTTTTTTTGCTTCTCTTCCCAGGCGATTTCGTGCAGCCAGAGAAGGGAGTTTTCTGTCTTCCTACTTCCCAGGCAAGGAATTGACCTTACCACATTATTTTACTCCACAACTATTTTCTGTGGCCTCCCCGCTCCAGTTGTCCAGTTTAAACTGGCCATAGTGGGCAAGTCCCTTGGTCCCAGTACTCACCATGGCCGTGGCTTGTGTGTATGGAGGTCAGAGGACAGCTTGTAAGGGTTCGGTCTCTTTTCCACCATTGTGTGTTCTGGGATTGAACTCAGGTCTTCAGGCTTGGGAGCAAGCACATTTACCTGCTGAATCATCTCACTGGCTTGAATGCTTTTTAGAAGGCATTCCAGAATGTTCTCTTTCTGAGTGAGGGAGGCATAAAAATAAATTAATAAGACAAGACCATGATGGCGCTGGAGAGATGGCTCAGTGGTCAGGAGTGTCTGTTGCTCTATCAGAGGGACAGAGCTCAGATTCCAGTTGGATTCTAGCACCTGTATCAGGAAGATCACAAATGCTTGTGACTCCAGCTCCAAGGGATTGATGTCCCTTTCTAGTCTCCCTGGGCACTTGTGCACACCCACAGACACACGTATGTATGCATGTACAAATAAGGTAAAATAAATATTTTTGAAATAAATATGTATATTTAAAATAAGTACAATTACATCATTTCCTCCCTGCCTTCTAACTTCCAGCTCTTCCCATCCCCCTATTTCCCCTATGTATCTTTTTCTTTATTGTTACCTTCTATATATAGATGCATAAAAATATAAATAAAACCTGCTAAGTTTTGCTTATGTATCATTTCAGGGCTGACCCCTTTGTATTGCAAACCCCACTTAGGGTGCTAACCCTGGGGAAGACTATTCTGCCTGTTCTGGCATTTCCAAATTGCCTGCACTTCCTTCTTTAGCCCTTCCCCCTTGTAAGAAAGAATTCTCCATTCTCCCTTCGGCATTAGCATGTCTAATGGTGTTTCATCACATAGGTCTTGTTTAGGCAGCCATACTGTTGAGATGTTGTGACTGTAGCTTCCTGTCATTTCTAGGGGACACAATCAGGCTTCACAGTAATCCTTTCTCTCAAATTCTTTTCAACCCCTCCTCTGCAAAGTTTCCTGAGCTTCCGTGCAAGAGTTGTGTTGTTCATATGTCTCTTGGAACTCAGTACACCAAGGATAAATCTTTGGAAAACAGCCGTAAAGCATAAACTAAACTACACAGTAAATGCATTGATAAATTCATCCCCATTAAAGGTGGTAATGGCTAAATAGTCTTTATGTTTACATATAAATATCTATTGATAGCAATGTATGGTGTTGACATAAAGGTTGGTTTTAACTTTTGAAGCAAACGGCAGAAAGACAGCCTAGCAGTGGGAAAAGTAACATGTGAAAGCATGGTGACCAGAGACGGCACGGTTGTAGATAATGCTTTCTACTTACATGGTGCAGAGAAGACTGATTTGCCATATGAGCAAGTGACTTAGAAACTCAGAATTCCAGTACAACCTCATGGGAAAACTGGTGAGAGCTGGGGACTATAATGGTTCTTTCAGGGGACAATTTGAGATTCTCATCCTATCTCTTGGTCATATCACCAATGGTTTGTATCAAAAGATGATTTTATTTTCAGTTATGTGTGTGTATGCTCGCTTGCATGTGCTCTAGCTTGCAGGATCCTGAGCTAGACCATTCCTGTCCCCTTCTCCAGCTTTCCAACTTGTGGCATCATGCTGTGCTTTTCCCTCCTGAAGAGTTGTGGTGGTTTGAATAAGCTTGGCTCAGGGTGTGGCACTATCTGGAGGTGTGGCCTTATTGGAGGAAGTGTGTCATTGTGGGTGTTGGCTTTAACACCCTCCTCTTAACCACCTGGAAGTCAGTCTTCTCCTAACAGCCTTCAGATGATGTAGAACTCTCAGCTCTGCCTGCCTGGATGCTGCCATGTTCCTGCCTTGATGATAATGGACTGAACCTCTCTGAACCTGTAAGCCAGTCCCAATTAAATGTCATCCTTATAAGAGTTGCCTTGGTCATGGTGTCTGTTCACAGCAGTAAACCCTAAGTAAGACAGAAGGGATGCCCATCTTGCCTTCATCTAGAGCATCTTGAGCTTCTTTATCAGCTGGAAATGCCTTGCCTTCTCATCTCTGCCTAAGGCTTTCTGGCTGAGCTATTCTAGAAAAGAAGAGAAAGGGCTACCTTTGTTTCTTAACAATTTCATTTTTACTATCATCTGTTTAATCAGTGGACATATAGTATGATTTGAAGATACTTTTATTGATCCTGGGTGTGTAGGTTAGTGGCAGACTGCTTGCCCAGCAGCAATAGGCTCCAGCTTTCTTCCCCAGCACTTACATCACGTGTATCAAGCCATTGATTACTAAATATTCTTGATATTCTTATGTAAATGGCGTCCTGATAGTGATAGATAACATTGAAATACACATTATTTTTAACTTTTGAATTAAATGGTAGAAAGATAACCCTAAGAAATGAAGAAAAACACATTTTTTTTTTTTTTAGTTCATCCTTCCCTAAAAGAACCTTGATTTAAATAAGGCTGTATTTTTCTTAAGAAGACAGTATATAATGTCTAATTTAGGGGCATCTAAAGTTAAATTAAAAAGTCTCCTCACTAAATGACAGCTTCGGGATGGACCAGAGTAGTGGTGCCCGTGTCCTGGGACTGCAGAATATTAGCTGCAGAGAGAGGATTGCTCGTGTGCACATCTGACTCTCTCTGGAAAAATAAACTAAAGAACTGCTCTCTTGGCTCCACTTCTTTGGAGTGTGTCAAGTAAAATTAAACATTGGAAACCGAAAGCTGTCCAAAGAAAGCATGGTTTTACATGAGTATATTGACTGTTTAAGGGCTACATAAGAATCTGCCCGCAGAGATGTCAAGTGGATTCCTAGTGTACACTGTATTTTTCTGTGTATACTGTGATGCTTGGTAGACAGATGCTTTTGACCCAGGCAGTCTCTTCAGGTTTCCTGCACTGGAAAAACCAATTGTCGAAAGAAAGAAAGAAACAAGGAAACAAAGAAAGAAAGATCTTCCTTCCTTCTCTGGGCACATGAAGAAATGACACATTCCTGCTCCATCTCTTACTTCCTGGTTTACTTTTGAGTCACTGTGAGCTTCCTCTCAAGATTCTCTTGGGTCTCCTTTCCCCCTGAGAAGATATCGGATGAGGTCTTATCAGAAGTCTTCTGGGACTTCTCTAACACATCTAGTAAAATGTTTTCAAGTACCTTTCACTGGGTTGTAAGGAAAGCACTGACATTCCGTAATTGCATACGAAAAGCTAGATTGTTTTGCTTAATTCTCTCTGATGATTGCTTCACTACAAAAGTAAGAGAACGTATGAGGTTTAGAAATCTTCTAGCATAAAAGGTCCCTCCATTTCAATGTTTTCTTGAAAAGTTCAATATATAGTCTTTTTTTTTGGAGACAGAGTCTCTCTATGTAGCCCTTGAACTCACAGAGACCTGCCTACCTCTGCCTCCCAAGTGCCACTACATTATATATTGTTGATAAGAACGGATTGTTAACTTAGCTGCATCTTTGTGTGATGTTTGAATTGTCCATTTTAAGTCAGTTGCTGGACTATTCAAGCATCACTTGGCTAGCTAGGCCTTTCTTCTTTTCCTTTATTTTGTCTGTCTCTTTCGATAGTGTTATTTTGTAGTAAACATTAGGATTAAAATAAACAAAACAAAACAAACAAACCAAACCAACTTCTCTGGTACTTCTGGCTTGGGCACAACTTTCTGAGGGCCTTCCTCAGGAGTCAATTTCAAGTCATTCCTACCCCTTGCTCACCACTGAGCACTACCGAGCAAAGGCCTCAAATGTGTGTGGGACGACAGCATCGTTGTTCTGGTCAGAACCCGATGCTCTATGCATGGTGATCATAATAAGCTCTGCCACCAAGCTGTACCTGAAGAAGATGGAGCCCCATATTTGTGTGGGCAAGAGTCTGGTTTTGGTTTATAAATCCCAGGGTAGAAAACACCTCCTCTAGAAGTGGAGCCATATTTAACTTCGAATGCTAAGTAACGGTATGAGATGTTTTCTTAAACAACTTTTTTTTATTTGAATTACTTACAGAAAGATTGTGTCAGTAGTATTCTCGTATTGACCCACGGAGAGGTCCCCCACTTCCTCATGGAGAAGTCCCCCACTGCCCCACAGAGATGTCCCACACTGCCCCATGATGATTCTCTATGGACAGTATCTTCAAAAGCCTGTGTGTACCTGTCCAGACTAAGGAGCTTCCAAGACTCAGTTTAGAGTAGAACACATTCCTTACAACAGAGAACTCTGGGTTCAACCTTTTTTTTTATTGTTTTGTATTTTGAGGCTAGGTTTCTCTGTGTACCCTAGGCTGCCCCAGAACTCATTATGTAGATCAGGCTGGTCTTGAACTCAGAGATCTGTTTGCCAAGTGCTGGGATTAAAGGCTCTTTAAGTGTGCAAGTAGAAGCAAACATAGCATAGTTTGCACAAACAACCTAGGAGCTGGCCCTGGAAACATCATTATTAACTAAATTTCAGACTCTAAATTTCACTAGGTTTGTTATTGTTGTTTATTTGCTTTTTGTTTTTTTGTTTTTCCTAGCAATACCCTTTTTTTCTGTCCCAAGACCCAAGCTGGAACACAGCATTATGGTAAGCTGTTGTGACTGTTGATCTGTTCTGGTTTCTAGCTTGTCTGTGAGGCACTGAGCTGGGTAGGTCTTTTGTAGAAAAATCCTCTGGTCTGGGGATACCTGATCTTTTTCTTGTGATTAGAAAGTTCTAGAAAGAAGCACCTTTTCTCCTAGCCTTTCAGATATACAGGCATCCAACACGCTTGTGTGGATGATGTGACTCTCCCCTGTTGCTTGCCAGATTTTTTCTTAGTGAAGTTCCGATGATGCTTCTAGTTACAGGTTACATTCTTTGGAAGCAAGCCACTGAAGCAGGAGGAGGCCTGTGGGGAATTAACCTCCACCTTCCTGGAAGACAAAGTATTTACCAAGTGGAATCCACTTCTTTCTTTCCATACCTATTCATTTACAACCCTATGAGCTCACAGGTAATTATTTAAATACAGGCTGATAAACCCAGTGTTCTGCTGTCTCTGTTACTTCTCTAATTAACCCAGCCTTAGCCACTGGAAGCTCTTTCAGACTGACTTCTGTGCTCCTCTGATGTGCTCCAGTCCCTTTGACTAAGCTTTTTGATACCACAGGAAGCACTGAGTTCATATTGCATTCATCCTCCTCCACTTCTGAGAAGTTTCTTTGAGGAAACCCCATTTCCTTTAATTGGGCGGTGGCATTCCAGTGTGTTATCATAATGGATTTCAGTCCAGGGAGATTTGAGCAGGAGGAGTCTACTCCATTACCACAACAGTGATCAATGGTATGATCTGCAGTCTAGTGATCTAGGCGCACTGCCTTGCTGAGGATACTTATGAAGTTTCCTTGGGGGCAGGTATTCAGATGATGTCATTGTCAACATTTTCATACAGTGAACAGGCATGCTCAAATTTGCATTATATGAAGACTCTGTGTCTTACAAATCTTGAAGTTTCTGCCCTAGGACTCAGTGGATTCCCAAAACAGTATTAGAACTCAGGTAAACAGGAGAAAAAGTGATACATTTGTATTTGAAAAGGTTTTGTGGTTAAAAAAAACCAAAAAAACCCAAAAAAACTACCACCTGTACGCATTTCCTCCAGGCTCTGCCCACTCCTCCCCTCACCCCCAGTTACCTGGCAACAGCTAGGTGTGCCTGACTCACTATAAAAGGGGCTGCTTGCCCCCTCTGCCCCTGCTTCCTTACCCTCTTCATTCTCCTTCCCCCCTCTTTCCACATGCTCATGGCCAGCCTCTACTCCTCTTCTTCATCTCTCTGTCTCTCTCTCCCTTTTTCTGTCTCTACTCTTTCAACTCCCCTCCTCATGCCCTAAATAAACTCTACTCTATATTATACCTTGGCTAGTAACTTAGAGGGAAGGGATGCCTCAGCACGGGCCTGCAGAGACACCCCTTTCCCCCAAACCATACCGCACCTCCACCAAACATATCCCTGGCTTATATTCTTTTTATTCTTTTTATTTTTATTTATTTATTTATTTATTTATTTATTTATTGCGTATTTCAAATTTTATTAAACTTATATACCTGAAATATATGTTTACATAGAGGACAAACAGATATAGTATTTCAAGTAACTTATGGGACAGTCATTATCTGTTAAAAATATTCTTTTCTTCCATACACACAATTTTTCCTTCTTACAGTATAAAAGCTGGATGCAAACTTCTGATGTAAACTTATTTCATTGTTGACTATTGATGAAGATGGGGGACACACTTGTTCACAGCTCAGTTAAATGACACAAACAAAAGCTGTTCCCTCAGACACAAAGATGCCATGTCTCTCCCAGCAGGACTGTGTGCTCTATGTTCATACCACATCATTTCTTCTTCTTTCCTTTCCCGTTTTTACTCCCCTCTCCTTGCTGAAGACTTGGGTCGGCACCTCCTGATTTCTGTGTCCTTGTTTTTAACTTGGGTATCATTTCTGCTACATAAAGCGTCACTGACTTACGTGATGGGAACTGTACAAGACAGAGGCTGCCATCTTCCTGTCTGAGCTGGACCCGGACTCTGCCTCTATACTGAACATCACGATTCCATTCTCTGCAGTACATTTTGTTTTTCTCCAGAAAGGCATTCAGTCCAGCTGCTGAGCACGCGACCTGAATCTCAGTAGCCGTAGGGTTTTCTACAGCCTTACTTGTGGGGATCCGCCTCCCCTCAGCTATGGTCTTTTTATTATTTAAACAAGTGGGGTAGATACAAATAAACCTGTCCTGGTCTGCTGGCCGGCCAGGGACCCCGAGGCTGCGGTGGCTGCACAAGCCATCTCCACGGGAGTCCCGGCAGCCGCGCCAGCCTAGCAAGGCCGAACACCAGCGGGAAGTTGACTCGAACCTCGGAGAGCGCCCCTATATTCTTTTTATAAAACACAATACCACCCCCTAGATTAGTAAAGATAGTGTGAATACCTCAGTAACTCCTGATTACATATAAAACAAGTGTGGCATACACAAAATCACTGCAAAGAGTAGAGAGATATCACACTGTGTGTTCTGGGGAGGTAGGGAACAAAGGGAATATTATTCACTGGGAAAGAGGAGTAACAGTGCAGAGCCTTGGGAAGTGTATGGTATCGGACTCCTGCTTCTAAGCTCCTGGATTGGATCGTGGCTCCGTGAAACAGGGAGAGAGCCGGGAAGTTTGTTTCCAAGCTCTCTAGTCAGAGAGAACATGAGGCTGAGTCTTTGGGTGTGAAGTCCACAGAGGTGGGAAAATCAAACAGCAGGACCATGAGAAGGAAGCAATACTCTGGTAAAATATATTTATTTAGCAACTCTTGGCTCTCACTGCTTAAATACTTGATTTTAATGAAACATCCACAGCCAGGCCACAAAGTAGCCAAGAACGAGGAAGAGTGAAGGTACATGCAGAACAAACAAAGACTGTGCTGGGAAAGCACAGATTGAGCCCACCTACTGAGCTATCTCAGAAAAGACGGAGACCGCCATGTTAGCTTTGCACTAAACTGTGCTGTAGTTTTGACTCATTTTCGTGATAAGCTACTCATCACAAAGCTTACCACATTAACTACGTTTATGTTTGCATTCTGCGCACTACTGTTGTGTCATGTCCTCGTTGCTTGCTGTTTCCAGAACAGTCTTCTTCCTGTGGTGAAACTCTCCCCGCTGAACCATCCCCCATTTAGCTCCCCACCAGCCTCAGGTAGCCACTGTGGCACTTTCTCTGTCTCTGACTAAGTATAGATGGGGTCACAACAAACCTTTTTCCTTTTTCGTGGAGCTTATTTCACTTAGCAAAACCTCTTTCAAGGGTCACTAATGTCGTGGTATTTTGCTTAACTTTCTAAAGTAGTCATAGCCACATCCTGCTGACTCGGTCTTGGAGCCATACAAGGTAATTAATTCCACAGACTGGGTGAGGGAGTCACAGGGGGAGGAGTGACTGGGAGTGGAGGAGGGACATTGAGTTCTTCCAGCTGCTCAGGAAAGGTTGAGGTGGAGAGGGAGAAGGAGGAGGAACACTGTGGATGTCGGCAGCGAGGACCACTCGAGGGCATGAGGCTGGGCTCGCTGGGGCCGCAGGGCCGCAGGGCCGCAAAGCTGCAGTGGAGGTCTCAGCCTGAGCTGGTCTAAGTCACGTCATGAGCTGCCGCTTGCAAGTGCATAACTGGGTTATGGTAGACCGAGAATGGAAAGTGAGTGGGGAGTGACTCAGCTGGGGTGGGCGTGGCCAACACATTGGTTCATGTAGGGTTTCTAAAGGACCAGCAATAGGTAACCGAACAGGCATTTGGGCAGCAGAGGGGGTAATGATTTACTCAGAATAGTTGGCATTAGGAAAGACAAGGGGGTGGAAACCGCAAAGCGCTTTCAGGGCTAATCAGGTTAATTTGGCAGGGACTGAGGGTTTGTGTGGAATGCAGAGAGGGATAGGAGGAGGTTGTTGAAGCCAGTTTATAAAGTACCACGACTGACAGTTGGTTCTGATCATTTTCTAAGCAATGGGCATCACATAAAACAAACCACTCCATCCTTTGTCTCTAATCCCTAAACTATCGACCTTGACCTTAATGAGACCAATTAGCACACTGTCTTAGAGGAGACTGAGAAATGTATGCATCTCCTAGGAGACTATAACTGAGAGCAAAGCTACTTCCCCACGTACTGGCCCTTCCAGTCTTAAACTCACACCTCTGAACTGCCTGCTGCCTTCTCAAGCATCCCGAGAACTGAAGGAGTTGGGGTTAAGAGGTTTTGATGGGAGGCATGGAATAAAACAGCAAGGCTATAATTTAGAAAGATTAACCTGATGAGCCTGTGTGGGGTTGGGGGTGGGGATGAAGTCAGGCTGTGCAAGAGGAAGGTATTTTAGTAATTCCACAGTGGGGTAAGACAGACCTTTCTGTACTGGGCTTTAACAGGAAGGGCAGGATCTGGAAAGGAATCTGGTGAGATTATCTGGTCTTCTGTGGCAGTCAAAGCAGAGGTAGGATGAGGTGCAGGATGCGGCCCTGTTACTGCTGCATGTTTTCTCCTGTGGAATCTTGACCAAGTCATTGAACACAGAGCCAAGTCTAATGCCTCCCTGCCTGAAATCTTGGTGGGCTTGGTCTGTATCAATGTGTTAATACTGCCGTCGAGCATTAGAAAATAATCTACTCGGTTTTGGCTGACATTGGAGAGCGTGGTGACTTATTTCCAAGCTATACCTATAAAAATAAGGTTATCTGCAGAGTAGAGTCTATACATTCACCCTGCTTACAAGTAAAGAGTATCAATTTATACACATAAGCCATAGGAGGTTGCCTTAGGTCTGGAACTAAAGAATATGGATAAAATTGAGGAGATAGGAAATTCTCAGCAGTGTTTTGGCATTAAAAAAAAATAACTGTTTCATGTTTTAAAATACTATAGACTTTGGTTTGGAGCCTTCTCACTGCTGTTAAAATATAAAATGTCATTTATGTAGGGCTTTCTTTCACTTTCTTTCTTTTTTCTTTTTTCTTTTATTTTCTTTCTTCTTTTGAGACAGGTTTCTCTGTGAAACAGCCCTGGCTGTCCTGAAACTTGCTTTATAGAAAGTGTCAATTATTATTAATTCTTTTTGTTAAATATGATGCTTATTTAAACAATAAGATGCTTGATTTGAAAGGGAAATTACTTTGGATCATTTTTTTTCCTCAAGAATAATTTACTCCTACTTAAAAGCAAAAAAGTTATAAAATTATTCTTGGTTTTACGATGGTAAGTGAAAATCATTAAAATTCTCCAATTGAACAAGGGAAATATTTTCACAGAGACAGTCCTGTCCTCCAGACGATTTGATATCAACCAAGACAGAACATTGGTCATTTAGTTTAAAAAAGAAAAAGAAAAAAGTCTCAATACACTTTGCACAGGCACCAGTTACTTTATATCCAGGAAGGAGAAATACAGGAGTGGAAAAAGCGTCATTGTGAGGTATGCGCTGGGACCAAACCGTGCCTTTCTAATGGAGAACGAATTCTTGGTCTGTAGGAAGATTCTGGATTGAATATCCCTGTTTTGTAGATACCCCATCTGCTGCTGGAGCATATCTGTCATATCTTCATCCTCGAGTTCCAACCGAGCAGATGTATCTGCTTCATTGATTGGTGGTTGCCCATCAGACCAGAATCTGATCGGCCTCATTGGTGAATCTCACCGTTCACAATAGACTGTCAATAGTGTGGTCTTTTAGTCTTCAACGGCACCACAGAGGCGTCCTGCCCCACACCTTCCAAGTCATGGGACTGTTCTCAGTCTTGACTACTCCTTTGGGTTTCTTGATGGAGTGAGTCTCTTGGTGGTTTCTTCTGGAGTCTCCTCAGCTGCCGCTTCATAAAAAAGGCACCAGGTCCACACTGGAGCTGTAGCAGGAGACACAGAAGCAGTAAATGCCAATCATTATTGAGGGCTCCTCCTTCCTTGGCTTTTGTAACCGCTGAGAAGCTGCTCTGGCTGAAGCCCACGGATCTGATCGATTGTAGACAAGTGGCTCCTCTTGCTCGTTCCCACTGCCTGGTAGGATTTCCTCCTGACCTGATGCCCAACCTCCTCCTCATGCTTGGCTGCAGAACCCGCCCCTAACCCTGGAAGCATTGTGTCAGGAACCAGGAGTCCACAACTTGTCATCTGTGAGGGCTTCAAATCCCTTTCTCACACCACACGCGGGATGTTTCTCTCCCTCTGGAGCTGCACTGTCACTACACTGTGTCTGGGAACCAGAGCTTCACAGTCTGCATCAAAGATAAACGCTGCTCAACCAAGTCCCTCTCAGCAAGGAGGTCGGAAACCTACTTTGAAAGACCATGCTTCCCAATCCCCATGTGTCCTTTGGGTAAAAGGGTTCTTCATTGGTAACAACAATATCAGCAGTAATACAATAACTCATAACAATGCCCTCATTTTAGGCAATTCTAACGTATCAGGGAGGTACAATTTTTTTTTAACTTTTTAAAATTAATCTACATCCAATTAAGAGATTCTGAGTAAATTCTCAGAATGAATGAAACTTAGCCTTAGGTTTTTGTTTTTAATTTGTGATGCTGTTCATGGGTACATGTTCAAGTGTGTGTGTGTGTGTGTGTGTGTGTGTGTACTAGTGTGTATTTGGAGGTCAGAGGTCAACTTTGAGCATCATTCTTCAAAGTCATTCAGTTCATTTATTGTCACAGTATCTTTCATGGAGACCTGGGGCTTGCTGATTTGACTTGGCTATCTGGCCAGTGAATCCCAGGGAATGCCCTGTCCCTTCTTTTTCAGCCTTAGGGTTATTTATACATGCCTGCCACCATGTTTGTCTTTTTGTGTGGGTGCAAAGCATTGAACTCAATCCTTCAAGCATATGTAGCAAGCCCTATACCAGCTAAGCTGTTGCCACAGCCTGGTATCTTAGGGTTTTTATTGCTGTGAAGCGACTCCATGATCAAAAGAACCCGTATGGAAGAAAACATTTACTTTAGGCTGGCTTATAGTTTCAGAGGTTTAGTCCATTATCATCATGGTGGGAAGCATGGCAGCCTGCAGGCAAACATGGTTCTAGAGGAGCCAAGAATCCTACATCTTGATCCAGAAAAGGAGCAGAAGGAGACTGTCACCCAAAGGCAGCCAGGAGGAGGATCTAATTCTACACTGGGAAGAACTTGAGCATAGGAGACCTCAAAGCCCAACCCCAAACTGATACACTTCCTCCAACAAGGGCACATCTCCTAACAGTGCCATTCCCATGGGCCAAGCATTCAAACACATAAGTCTGTGGGGACACCACCTACTCTGAGCAAGTAGACAATGAACCTCTGAGCCTCACTTCTGGCCAAGATGTTTGTCATTGATCGTAGATTGCTTGGGCCTCACCCTGGAGATTCTAATAAAGTGAAATTGTGCTGGAGCTATGAACTTTGTATTTTTTTTTAAAGAAGAAAAATGAATTAAATATTAAACAAAATCTGGGCATGGTGGCATAGAGTTATAATCCAAGTACTTGGAAGGCTGAGACAGGAGGAGTAGGAGTTTGAGGCCAGCCTAGGCTGTACAGCAAAGCCCGGTCTCATTTCTCTCGAAAGCAAAAATCAACCAACGAAACCAAACCAAACCAAACCAAACCAAACCAAACCAAACCAAACCAAACCAAACCAAACCAAACCAAACCAAACCAACTCAACCCAACCCCTCCTGGGTAGTTTAAAATTCTTAGGCTTGGGGATCTCAATCCCCCTAATATTTTGAAGTGTGGGGGGTGTTTGAGTCATATGTGGACAACAGGAACAGAGTATGTGGACAAGTATATATGTCAAACTGAAACTTTTTCCTTTCCGTGTCACTGCTAAGCTGCAAACTGGTGCAGAGGGCAGAATTTGTTCCACAGTTTTAACTTCACGGCGTCACCTCCATCCTCCTTCGGGAGTCAGTCATGGGCCCCAGTTAGGGGGAGTGGCTGTGCCCTTGTACCAGAGGAGGGTAGGAGAGAGGAAGTCAGGTCCTTGGAGGTGGGTGTACAGAGACTCGTCTTAAAATCAAGTATGTGGGCGAGGCTAGCTCATCAGGTCACCTGAACAGAAAGTAAACACCGGATGCTGTGTTCCTTGGCTGTGAATTTCTCAAGCAGTGCATCTGGATTTGCCCCTTGTGCTCCTGGGATGTGGGCAGAGAAGAATGTGGAGGAGGCGTGAGTGATGCTGAGGCAGGGGTGGGGGTTGGGTTAGAGGGCGGCAGTGAGACCTTCTTCAAAGTAGACATGACCAGATACTCTTGTGTCTACTACACGCCTGAAATGGTCGCTGGAATATGGAGTCGGTAGTTACAGATGGCGATTGTGACTGTTCCGGTGTAGAAAGCGGTTCATTGGTGAGCAATGGACAACGTGGACAAATCTCTCGATGGAAGGGAACTGTGAAGTCACAAAGTCACGGCTGGTCCCCACTGTGTAGAAGCAGAGGCTCCACTGTGGTTTCAGTCAAATGCAGAGAGAATTGCCACTCACCCACACAGCATGCTTGGGTTTTTCTCTCATCCCTTCCTGTCCAAACTGAGAGCAGTCAGCACCTAGAAGCAGAAGAGATGGCGGGATGAAGAGGCAGTGTCTATTCTCCTCACCTTGCTGCTTATCCCTGCCAAACTCTGGTCTAAAATCGGAGGTCTAACCTCTTCTGGATTGTGGGGTGGGTTTTGATTCAGTAGGAAACTGTAGTAGTTACATGAACAGGAGTAAGTCTGGATTGGATTGCCTGTGAGATATTCTCATGGCTGCACTGGCCAGCTTGGCCAACTGCAAGTAGTATTTGCAGGGGGTAGGAGGTCTGGGAGTGGGGGTATGTGGGAGTTAGGAGGTGAGGGGTGGGGTGGGGTGGGGGTTGGTCTTCAGCAGGAAAGTAGTCTTTGAGTACTTGATTGGGTGTGTGTATGAAATTTCATGACATGTCTACAATAACTTGAGATTCCTTAATTTACTGTTAAGGCCTAGATGGAGTGTTAAGGTGTAGGTAACTGTTACCTGCCATTTTGTGCTGTTACTAATATTATAAGGAGACTTTCTCATATGTTGTTTCTGCTGTTACTAGGAAACTTTATCATGCCCAAGTTGATTACATATTCTATCATGCTCTGTGCCCTTGGGAAGCCAATCAGGTTAGAAGTCAGTAGAACTGCCATGTATAGTTACCCACAATAAGCTTGGACCCCAACCAACCACACAGCAGAACATCCTGCACCTGTGTATATGTTTTTATGGCATTTATTTTTATAAGCTGCCCCTGGGATGGACCCCAACATAAGAGACATTTGCACCAATATAAGAAACTATTTGGAACATGACTTTTTTTTTTTTTTTTTTTTGAGTAGGGGTCAAGTAAAGTTTAAGTCCTCAAGACCCTCCTTGGGAACTGACATCCTACTTAGCAGAATGAGACATGTATGTGACTCGAGGAATTGACATCCTGGTTGGCAAGTTAAGACATGAAGATTAGACAAGTCCCATCCTGGTAGACAAGTTAGGACATGAATATTAGACAAGTCCCATCCTGGTAGACAAGTTAGGACATGAATATTAGACAAGGCAAGTCCCTTGCCACAGTTGAATACTCCAACCAATGGGAGCAGAGCCTGTGTACAACAAAGACACGATCCTAAGGAAGGTCTGTATTCCTAAATCCTGATTGGTGGAATAACTTGGCATAGCCGTTTACACATCTCAGGCTAAAAAAACTGTATAGGATCTTGAGTCAACATCCAAGCTAGAATGTGACTGATGGATCAGTCCCAGGTGCCGTGTTCAATAAACTATGCTATTTGACTGAGATTGGTGTTTGAGTGGTTTGTGTGGTGTTTCCCAGACCCCAGCATATACTTAACTTTCTGTGGCAGTTTTGCAGGGCCCTGGATGGGACATGGCTTCATGCACGCCCAGCTTGGTTTTTCTTTTGTGCTGGTGATTGAACCAAGAGCCCTGGGAATTCTTTGCCTGCTAGATGAGTGCTCTACCAGGGAGCTGTATCTCCCTCCTCTTGTTCATCTTAGTGATTTTTGTTTTTGTTCTGAGACATGGTCTCATCCTAGGCCGGCTTTGAACTCTCGGCTCTCCTGCTGCAGCCTCCCAAGAGCTAGGCTGTATGTGCACATTGCAGAATTCAAAAGCTATGGAAGGTCAAATGGGAAGCAGTTTCCCTCCTCTCCCTCAGTCATGCAAGTCCTAAGTTTTTTGCCCCTAGAAATGCCACAGTTTGTTTTTTAATTAAGGCTTCAAAATAGTCACATGTTAGTTTATAACATCAATGAACAAGCACAAGAAAAATCGGAGTTATAAATATTTCTACATTCTAGGGTCATTTAAAAACAAGATTTATTTTGTTTTTATGCAGGTATGTGTGTGTGTGTTGTTTGTGTTTGTGTGTGAAGATGTTTGAGGAGGGGGCAGAAGAAAGAGTCTGGGTCCCTGAAGCTTCAGTTATGGGCTGTTGTGAATGATCCAAAGTGGGAGCTGGGAACATTACTCAGAACCAGATGGCTCTTTTTACTTTTTAAGTTTTTTTTTTCTTTTTTTTGTTTTGTTTTGTTTTGTTTTGTTTTTTTGAGACAGGGTTTCTCTGTGTAGTCCTGGCTGTCCTGGAATTCACCGTGTAGACCAGGTTGGCCTCGAACTCAGAAATCTGCCTGCCTCTGCCTCCCAAGTGCTGGGATTAAAGGCGTGCACCACCACTGCCCTGGCTTTTTAAAAGTTTTTATTTATTTATTTATTTTATATATATGGTGAGCACACTATGGCTGTCTTCAGACACACCAGAAGAAGGCATCAGATCCCATTACAGATGGTTGTGAGCCACCATGTGGTTGCTGGGAATTGAACTCGGGACCTCTGGAAGAGGAGTCAGTCCTCTTAACCACTGAGCTATCTCTCCAGCCCCAGATGGCTCTTAACAAAGCTACTGCAGCTTTCTGTCTTCACCTTTTGAAAGCAGTGCCTTCATGTCACATCCTGACACACAGGGGTTGGCATGTAGTTCATGGCAGAGTGCCCCATGACCATGCGTAAGACCCTGATTTGACACCTAGGATTATTTCTAAATTATGTCTTATATTCCTTACATTTTGCTTTTTTTTTTTTTTTTTTTTTTTTTTTTTTTTTTTTTTTTTTTTTTTATGAACTTGAAGGCCCAGGCACCTCTTTGGAGATGACTTTTCTTCTGAGAATCCTTGAGGATTCTTTCTCATTCCTAAGCTGTTTGTGGTTCTATGAGGTCATGCTCCATTCTCTTCCTCAGCTGTGACCTTTGGTGCATTTGAATTTTGAGGTGGAGAACCTGACTCATTTTAGTGACTGCTTCTGTGGGCTAGGATATAGATTTATTTTTTTTAAAAAAAGTTTTCCCAGGCCTCAGGCCAAATTCCAGTCTCAGTTCACACACCTGTGAACTTCTTCCATGGTTACTCAATACTTTCTGTGTGTCTTCATGTCAGAGGTCACTTTAGGCTTGTGAGCTTTCTTAGGACACACTCTATGCAGCCCCAATGAGATAAGATCTCTGTTGATTGATTAGGCCAAGGATTATATAGGATCAATGCAGTAAAGGCTGGGAAACGAAAAGGACTTCAAAATAAAAGCCCAATCAAGTGTACAAAGGGGGAGAATTGAAATGGGAGCATCGTATCACCGACAGTGCATTTGGAGTGACGAGGTGTTACAGGGCAAACACCAACAAACAAGGATGCCCTGCATGATAGCTGGCAGCTGTAGTACGGTGTGAGTGGGGATCAGGGGCTGAGCTGGAGACCTGAGGAGAATAGAAATCACCAGGGGATTAGTGAGGCCTTTGGAGGATCCCATAGTCAGTGGGGCAAGACTTGCAATAGGATGTGAGATGAAGTACAAGCGGAATGCAAAGAAGTTTCTGTGAGGTTGTGAGCTCACATTGCTGAGTCTCCAGAAATCTGGAAGGGAGTCAGGCTTGCATAGGAGTGAAAGGGGACAGGGAAATGCACATCAGAAGCTTTTGAATTCACCAGTAGAATTGCCCAGTGGAGGGTAATGTCTTTTACAGAAATTTAAAAGCCTAGGGGAGACTTAGTGGCTTAAGACTTTGGGGAATTTCATGAAACCCTCTAAACACGGAGCTTAGTGCCACACTCCTGTAACCTCAGTATTTGGAAACTGAAGCAGATGGATCAAGATTAAGGACAGCTCTGGGTCACAAAGTGAACTCCAGGTGAGTCTAGGATAGATAATGAGGCCTCACTCACACACAAAACAAAGACAAATGAGCAAAACCTTTGTGTGTGTGTCTGAAAGAGAGAGGAGAGAGAAAGGGGGGATGGATAGGTAGATGATAGATGGATAAATAGATGGATAGATAGATGATACAGGTAGATGGGTGATAGATGAATAGATAAATGATAGATGATAGATAGATAATAGATGGATAGATAGATGATAGATGGATAGATAGATGATAGATGGATAGGTGGATAGATAGATGGATAGATAGATGATGGGTGGATAGAAAGATGGGATAGATGGATAGATAGATGAATAGAGATAGATGGATAGACAATAGATGGATAGATAGATGATAGATGGATGAATAGGTGGATAGGTAAATAGATGATTGATGGGTAGATAGATGGTAGAGAGATAGAGAAATAGATAGACAAATAGAGCTAGAGTACCCGGTGACTCAAGGTGGAGACCTGACCTGTTTCTAGATGCTGAATTTGGATCAAGAAGCAGAGGAAGCAAATCCATACAAACATCTCCTTACCCATGGTGTGGACTTGGGAATGTTAGTCTGAGCATGGAAATGAAGTGAGCTGTGCAGGAAGCAGCAGGAGCTGTACGATACGCCACTGCATATGTGGAGAACATTTTGAGAGTGTGAACATTTTGAGAAACTAGGAGAAAGGATTTTGAATGCTTTCACCATCATAAAAAAAAAAAATGATGGTTTTGTTGTTGCTGCTGCTATGGCTGTGAGGGGGATAAACTATGGAGCCCCGTGACTGCTAAAGGCTTCCCCACCCTTGAGTTCTATCATCCATCCTGACCTCCATCTGAAGACACAATGTGTTCAATCTGATTTGTAACATGTAGTTACATACATGCATTGAAACAACTCATAACCATTATACGTAGTTTCTCACGCTGTTATTTGCCAGTCTAAAGTAAGTTTCATGTTTCAAAAGCCAGCAAACCAAGAGAGAAGTTGTAAATCAAGAGAGATCCCCAGTGATCTCTTGTAGAATCTACTGGAGTCACTGTGGGCTGTGACGCTGCCCTAGGGTGAGAACAAAGCAAAAGCAGAGGTCCTACTGTGCGCTTCTGCTTCTCTGCTTTTGTAGGCTGTGTATTGATGAAAAGGTGGAGGATTGATTGACAGCAGAGGGTCTGTGTCCCACCAATCCCATAACCATCCTTCACTCAACAGTGAAAACAAAAATACCAAAAAAACCAAAATACGGTGAGAAGATGAAGTAATGTTGAATAATTATTAATTGTTATTAATAAATTAATGTATGGAAATTTAGAAAGGTCACTACTCCCTCTGAGCTGTTACAGGTAAGAAGAAAGAATTTTGTCAGTCAGGCGCTCACATTGGGAAAGCGTATAACCTGGAGGATAGACCAAAATATATATTGTAGGTCTATGATATTCTCTTCTCTTAAGGCATGCTTTTGCTTGCACCTAGCCGCAAAGTCTGTGTATAGTAGGGTGGAATTTCCCATCCATGAGGATACATGAGACTTTAGCAGACATGTTCACATGTAGAGCTCAAAAGATGCACAAGAATGATTTTTAAAAGTCCTTTCCTGCTCCTCTTACAACAGAATTTTTATTGTGTGTAGGAAAGAGTGAAGTGAGGAGATGTGGTTTGAACATGCTTGGCCCAGAGGGCGTGGTTCTGTTAGGGGGTGTGGCCTGTTGGAGGAAGTATGTCACTGTGAGGCGGGACTTGGAGGTCTCCTATGCTCAGGGCTCCAACATTACGGAAGAGAGCTTCCTTCTAATTGTCTGAGGATGTCAATCTCTCTGTGTGGCCTTCGAATCAAGATGCAGAACTCTCAGCTACTTCTTTAGCACCATGTCTGCCTGGATGCTGCCATGCTCCCTACCGTGATGATAATGGACTAAACCTGTAAACCGGTCCCAATTAAATGTTTGCCTTTATAAGAGTTGCCTTGGTCATGATGTCTCTTCACAGCAATGGAAATATTAGACAGTAGACTTGCCTAAAAATCAGTGTAAAGTATGGCATGTGGTAAGAAGTCCTTAAAAGTAGAAAACAAACGGACAAACCAACAAAACCCCAGGCTCCAGGTTATTTCTGCCTGCTGTCAACTACTGAGCTTTGGCCATCTGAGAACTAAATGTGGATGGAAGGGCTTAAATTGGGAAGGGGAAGAATGAAGTAAAGAAATAAAACAACAACTTCCAAAAGTCTCCATGAAACAAGAGCTTTAAAAAAAAAAAAAAAAAAAAAAAAAAAAAAAAATCCAAATTAAGCAAAACCTGTTCCCGTGTTTAGAGCGCCATCTTCTGGCCGTGACATATCGGATGGCCTTGAAGGGGTAGAACATCGCACTAGGGTGCAGACAGGGCTGGCTTTTCATTTGTTGTCATAAAGTTTTCCTCTCTTGCCGCTGTGACAGATTACTGACAGAAGAATCTCAAGGGAGGACAGATTTATTTCTGGATCAAGGACCAAGGAGCATAGTCTTTCATGGCAGGGGAGGCATGGCCGCTGGAATGATTCTGTTGCTATGGGAGCTTGCTGTGGTGGCTTCTCACTGGCATCAATCAGGAAGCAGATAGTTTATTCCCTCTCAGACCTGTTCCAGTGTCTCACTTCTCCCAGCCAGGCAATACATCCACAGCTCCCCCCACAGGACTCATAGCTGGGACCGAGAATTCAAATGCAAGAGTCTATGAGTGATGCTTCACACAAATCACGTCCATCTGTTTGTGCGCCCATAGGGGCCCTCTTATCTTCAGAACTTTTATTCTGAGCCATTCGGTTGAGACCCAACTATCTTTCTAGAGATTCCTTCCCTCGTTTCCTTGTGACAATTCTCCATGCACCGACGGCAGCGTCTCAGTTTAGAATTCCAGTTCAGAATTCCTTCCGTTTTCTCCCTATTCCCTTGGAACTGAACGACTTCCCTGGAATTTATTAACTCTATCTTTTGTTTACTCCTGGGTGCCAGCCGTGTGTGTGTGTTGTTTAGGGTGCCCAAGAGCCTGATGC
Organism: Rhabdomys pumilio; assembly: GCA_030674055.1. NCBI lineage: Eukaryota > Metazoa > Chordata > Mammalia > Rodentia > Muridae > Rhabdomys > Rhabdomys pumilio. Next base: position 95,161,676 of record JANHMN010000006.1, read on the forward strand.
ATATTGGGTGCCTTTGCGTTTCTCCCACTTCCTGTCTTTTTCTCCTTGTTTTGAGGGTTTTATGGTTGTGCCCAGGTTTGGGAAGTACCAATGAGCACTCTTTGCCCTGGTTGTTTTGGAAGGAGTGATATATATATACATATCACACACACACACACACACACACACACACACACACACACACACACGTATATATGTATATGTGTATACGTGTATACATGTATATGTGTATACGTATATATGTATATGTGTATACATGTGTATATGTATATATGTATATATTTCTCCAGGACAAGGATTATGTATCTGCTCAGTTCATCCCTCACATCTCGAAGGGGCTCAATGGGTGCTCAGTGAGTTCAATTTTAGGAAGAAAAACAGATGATAGAATAGACATAATAAAAAAAAATGAGCCGGGCAGTGGTGGGGCATGCACGCCTTTAATCCCAGCACTTGGGAGGCAGAGGCAGGAGGATTTCTGAGTTCAAGGCCAGCCTGGTCTATAGAGTGAGTTCCAGGACAGCCAGGACTATACAGAGAAACCCTGTCTCAAAAAACCAAAAAAAAAAAAAAAAAAAAAAAAAGAAAGAAAGGAGAATGAACCGAATGAATAATTGTTAGTTCACTACTTAGTAAATAGACTTTTATGACTTGAAGAATTTTGAAGACCAGTATATTTAGATAGCTCAGTAGATTTGTGAATTCACCAGTATGTTCATAGGAAGAGCCTCAGGATGTTTCATCCTCTCGTCTCTACATAGTTTAATTCTGAGCCTTGTTACATAACCGGAAGATGCCTGTATGGCATCTGGGACTCTCACATCCTAGGCAAGAACACGTAGTTAGGACGATGAAGACTAACAAGAGAACGTTGAAAGTTATCAAAGACCGGAACATTTGAACACTTCTTATTAAGTTGTTGAGGGGACATGAAGTGTACAGGACGATTGGCTATCCAGAGAGCATGAAAATGTGACGGGCGGTGTCTGGGAGAGGGGAGAGGGCGGAGCGCTTGTGTTAATAGGAAAGAGTAGCCTAGGATTAAGGCTTCGCTGTCCTGTCAGAGTCGGTGTCTTACATAGGGGGCTGAAGTAGGCAAGTCACAAGTTTGAGAGTAGCCTGGGCTGCAGAGCCAGATTTTGTCTTTATCAAGAATGCTGTATTTGCTACTCGTGGGACATACACAGTGGATTATCTTCGCTGCTGGAGAGGGCTCTCTCTCCTAGAACTGGGAGGCAGTGAGCTTGTCTCTAGAGTCCCAGCAGCTGAGTCTGGGCAACACTTTCCCTCCTCCTGCCCCTCACTTCAAGCAGGCACCCAGTATTCTTGTGCCAGCTCTGGCATACAGGTGTGTGCACTCAGACCTAGATGATGATGATGATGGTGATGGTGATGGTGATGGTGATGATGATGGTGATGATGATGATGATGATGATGATGAATTTGGAAAGACAGGAATTGGAGGGTATGGTGGGAAGAGGAGGAGAGGGAAAGTCTTGCTGAGACACAAATGTAAAGGCCTAGTACTAATATTTGTAGACACACTGCTGACAAGATGTGTACACATTTGTGTGTGTGAGTGTGTGTATGTGTTTCCGTTGACTGGCACAGCAGAATTGCTAAAGTTTCTGAGTGTGTTAACCAAAAAATAACAAGGACTAGGTTCTTAGTACTCCCTGACTGAAAACATACAAGATGATAAAGAATACTTTTAATTAATAAATATTTGTAAGTATCAGCATGTTCAGGTCTCCTCAGTTTGTATAGATTGAATGACATGGTCTTGATTCAAACATTTGTTTGCATCCGTTCAATGCCTAGGGAGGTTCATTTTGTGTGACTTTTCCTTCCTTCCTTCCTTCCTTCCTTCCTTCCTTCCTTCCTTCCTTCCTTCCTTCAACAAATATCTAACATTTAATCTACTAAGTGCAACAAATTCTACTATGGTCTATGGAAACAGTTATGCAAGAGACTGAGGCCCTGTTCTCAGGGAGCCTGTGTTCTACTGGAGGCAACGTAACATATACCATGCTCTGAACTACCACGACAGTATTGAGACATGGTCTTGTGCTGTGGACACTGCCTGGGTAGTCTGTGGAGACATTACTTACACAGCCTGGAGAGACAGCTTTCTAGGACAATGACACAGGAACATTTGAGTAAGACACAGGGACTGTTGTAAAACCCATAAAGTGGGAGTTTGCTTGATTCAGAGAAAGAATGAGAAAGCCAAGCGTGTGTTCAGCCAGTATCTCAAAGAAAAAAGAGCTAGAAAGAAGGAAAAGGAAGTTATTTATGATCTTCTGAGTTAGGACTCAAAAAGCAGACACCTAGAAAACCAGTTAGCTCTGGAGTATGGCCTAATGCGAGCACCTTAGGTGTCTGCACTATCTGTGAAGGGTGAGTATGATGTGCTCTCCCAGGGTCTGAGGTGAATGAGATTCAGGCAGATGAGATAGTCAACTTCCTGCCTGGTGATGGGTGGGCTCAGCTGTCTCAGAGGACAACAGTGTGTAATGTTTTGGCTTTCCACCAGGGTTGGAGGTAGAATTCAGATTCTCCCCTTTCTACCAGGAAGAAGTAGCTTTGCCACAGCTGCTTTCACAAAGCCCAGGAACTTCCATCTTTTCACATGATAACCTACGTGCTAAGGAGGGGCTTACTTTTGTACTGTAATAAGGGAGACAGGGAGGTTACTATGAGGAAGGTGGACCACCCTCAAGGGCCTCCAAGTCTGCAGATATCTGTCTAGCTAACATTATACTTGGTCAGTTTGATTACAACTTCTCAGGAAGATGTATTAAAAGTGCAGATTGATTTTAAGATATAAACCTTCCATAATGCTGAATTGGGGAATATATTATCAAATAGCAGAAACATACATAATTTGTTTCTAAGCCATTTATTTTAAAGTGGGGTGTGTGTGTCTCTGTGTGCATCTCTGTGTGTGTGTGTGTGTGTGGGTGTTTGAGTGCCTGCACACTCAACAACATGCATGCCACAGTGTATGTGTGCAGGTCAGAGGGCGCCTTTTCTAGAACTCGGTTCTCTTCTCCCACCTTGTTGTAGAGCTGGGCTATATATACTCCAGGGTAGCTGGTCTATGAGTTTCCAGTAAATTCTGTGTCTTCACCTTCCAGCACACTACCAAAAAGACCCTCTAGTACAGGTTTCTGCCCCTCCATTGACTTTTCACATGGGTTCTGGGGATCAAATTTAGGTAGCAAGGGCTTTTACCCACTGAGCTAACTCCTGGACCTCATTTCCAAGTCTTCTGGAATATATCATTGAAACTTCCATAAAGATTCGCACCATGTTTACCCTGTGATTAGACGTTATGAAGCCAGTGCTTGCAAGGAAATGCCCGAGATGTAAAGTCAATATGCAGTAAAGCTAAGGAGACATGCACAAGAGATGCCATTGGAGAACCAGACGAGGCCAAGGGATGCGAGGAAGAAATGACTTAGGGCGCAATGGAGGTGTCTTTAGAATTCTAAACAAGGGGGAGGGATGAAACACATCGGTTTCCCTCATCAGTTGGCTGGAGAGTCTTCTCACTGTAAGTCACAGAATATATAAATGAATGTGTCAAAGGAGGAGGGGCGGTGAATATTCGAGAGCACTCCAGGTGTGAATTTATGGGCCCGTTGATAATCACACAGCAGCCTGTGCTTCAACCTGGGCTGCAAAGAACCCAGGCTACTTCATTTGGACTCCATTCTTTGTTTGGTACCAAGCTTACCATTTAGTCGTTTTAACTTCTTATGAAGTTCATGTTATTATGGTAGTTTCAATAACCAAAGTGTAAAGCAAAACTTAAAACGTATTTCTTTCAAGTTGAGCAGAGTTTTGTATCGCCGTCGAGTGACTCTTCGCCTGTATATTTAAGTGTAAAGACCTTCGTGTGTTCACCAGAGACACCATGTTTTGACCTTTTCCATGATCCTCCCGTCAACTTACGTTTTTAATATTAAGGGCTTTCAAACGCTTAATACACCGAAAGAGCCTACTGTCCTGATAAGGAGAGTCAAGAGTTTGATTGGTAAATGCGGCATCTATATTTTATGTGGTTCACGGGTGTATATTTGAGCTAATGTGCACCCATAACTATTATGCTTGTGGCTGCAGGATTTTCACTCTGCATAGCTAATAAGGGCAGCTGGTGAGTCAGAGGGAAGGACCACCTTACTCATCTTCAGCGTCTTTAATCTTCGGCTCATTAACTACGTTATAAACATCAATTAAGCGACTCATCACAACACGGCTTGGAGGAAAAGGTGGTATTAGTATCCTTGTTATGGGGAAACAAGGCAGATATTAAGTATATGGAGCCAGTGATACAATGCAGGCGGTCAAGGCTTCCTGGTGGCAGAGGCGGTTAATACAGGCTGAGTGTGATAGAGGAATGTGAGTTTCAGGAAACGCTGGGCCTTTTGTACAGTCACCATGAGAGATTAGGCCCTGGGCTGGAGCCCCTGCAGGGAAGAATGCATCCTTCTGCACCGGCTTAGCCTTATTTTCTGAAGTGGGAAATCAGGTTGTTCCTGAACTCATCTGGTCTAAGTGTTCCAGCACAGCCCTGATTGCAAGTAAGATGTTCTACTTCTCCCCTGAGAGGATTAAAACTGGTCTTATTACAGTGACCTAATTTTTGGTTTTTCTGAAGGCTTTTGGTAGTCGTTCCGATACCACAGAAATACAAAGGATCTTCAGGTCTACTCTCTTAGTTGAGGTTCCTGTGCGGTGACAAAATACCAAGGCCAAGGCAGTGTGTAGAAGGAGGGATTTATTTGGCTTGTGGTTCCAAAAGTCCACCAGGAAATGATGGACACAACCGTGGAAAGTACACGTCTTGAACTTCAAGCAAGAAGCAAAGGAGACCAAAGTGGGATTGGCACACGGCTTTGAAACCTGCAAGCTTGCCAGCACTGGCACATCTCCTCCAGCAAGGCCACACCTCTAACCTTCTCCAAACACCAAGAACAACTGGGGATCAAGTCACCAAATATCTGAGCCAAGGGGACATTCTCATCCAAACCACCGCAAAGGTTGAGGCAAGGAGACAGGGTTTGAGGATAGTCTGAGCCACACAGTAACATTTGGTCTCAAAAACATTTTTTTTTAAATTAAGAATAACTAATATCCTTTCAAACCACTTCAGAACAGTGAAGTGAAAGGAATGCTGTACATTAATCAAAGTTCAGTAGAAGAACAAGACATGAAGAACTTACTAAATTAGCTTCAATCAAAATAGCAATGGTAAGTCTCATCTGTCCTTGAGGCAGTGTGGGTATCTAAGCTCTTCCAATCTGTCCAAAGACCTGGAGTATTCCAGGAGAGCCGCTGGACCTCAGTCAACGTTGGAAGCCGGGAAACATCGATCCTGTTTCTAGCAAAGGAATCAGCAGAAGCAACAAAGAGCGAAGTCAGCTTAGCACCAAGAGAAAAGACACAAGCCCCATGCACTTGGTGCACACACCTACATGTAGGCAAACACTCGAAATACTAAAATAAATAAACCTAAAAGAAAAGAAGGAAAAGAGTTTCCTTTAAAAACTGAAGAGGAGTTATAATGTGATCCCGTCACTGTGCTTCTGGTGTGTATCCTAAAGGTGCACGATAAGAGTTCCAGGCCCACCCAGGGTCTTTGCAGCAACTGCCACAATATCAAGAGATCAAAATAACCAACACATCCACAGACAGAGGGATGTCAAAAAACCAGGGTGGTGTGGAGAGATAACAGAGTATTAGTTGGCTACAGAATAAAGATGAAATCCTGTCATTTGTGGCAGCCTGGGATGGAAACTAAGGATGTTGCATAAGGTGAAATAAGCGAGGCCCAGAAAAACAAATGCTTCATGTTGAAGTTTATTCGTGGGAAGTAAAAATGTTAGCCATTCAGGAGTGGAGAGAAGACTAGAGGTCAGCAGAAGACAAGGAAGAGAACGGCAAGATGGTGACGGGTTGGAATGGGTACGAAGAAGCAGTAAGAGTGGGGAATGATATTAACATTATGAAGTGCAATAGAGAAACTGTACAATAATTAACTACGCATCACAGTTACCGATACCAAGAATGATGATGTTTCAGAAATGGCAATGTTAATTAGTGGGATTTTTACCATTATATGCCATATACACATATTGAATTGAAACTGTATACCATAAACAGGTACAAATATGTCACTTAAAATAAAAAAAAAAAATCATTTTAAATGAGATGCTGATTTCAAGCCAATAGTAGTCTCTGTGTTTCAGACTTCGCATGTTACTGTCCGGGGGTTGTCTCAGAGAGGCGAATCTCATCTAAAACTGTCCAGAGTGCAGTGCAGATCATTGCACATGGGGAAAGCATCTTTCTACCCCAGGTCATGAGAAACACTGGAGAGGATGAAGAGGTTTGCTCTAATCTGGTGCTGAAGTCCAGGCTGACAGTAGCTCTGACTTCAGTGCATCAGCAACCTTCACCAAAGTTCAGGTAAGTTCAAAAACCTGAGTCAAGACAAATATGGGAGGCAGAGGCAGGCAGATTTCTGAGTTCGAGGCCAGCCTGGTCTACAGAATGAGTTCCAGAACAGCCAGGGCTACACAGAGAAACCCTGTCTCGAACCCCCACCCCCCAAAAAGGACAAATATGATCAGTGACTTACCTAGTCATCATCAGACAGGCTTCTGCCAGCAGCAGACAGGAGCAAACACAGAAACCCACAGATACACATTGTACAGAGACAGAACCTAAACTAGAGGTCTCTATCAAATCCCTCCTCTCGAGGAATCCCACAGAAGAGGAGGTGGAAGGGTGGACAGAATCAGTGTGGGTGGAGAACTCTAAGAGAATTTGGCCCTCTGAATCAACAAAGCGGGCAAATATGATTTCACAGAGACTGAGACCTGGCTCTGCAGCAAGTCCTCTACACATTCATGACAGCTAGGATTGTTATGGGACTCCCAACTGTGAGAATGAGCGGGCCTCTGACTCCTGTGCCTGTTCTTGGGACCCTTTTCTCCTGTTGAGCTGGGTCATGCTGGGGCACTCAGAAAGAAGGCACATCTTTGGGGAATCAGACGAGTTGACTGGGCAGAAAGTGAACTATGCCCTGGCAGAGGGACTCAAGCAAACCAAGGTCATTGCAGATAACGTAAAG
>JANHMN010000006.1:95168829-95187865 GCA_030674055.1 Rhabdomys pumilio
GCAGGCAAGCAAGGAGGCTTTGAGCAGCACTGCCCCCACCAACAAAATAAAAAGAAAGAACAAATGAACTTTGACTCAAGTTTATGACCAGAAAGAGGATGGGTTGGAATTCTGTAAAGGAACTGGCAGCCAACTCTGCTGATGTGCTCGCTGCTCTGAGTACTTTCTACTCAGGGCTACACACACCCATGGGTGGTGCCTTTAGATCTTGAAACACCAAGAAAGTGTGTCAGTCACTCAGTCAACATCAGTAGAATCAAAGCCCAGCCAGATAAATCATTTTCCAAAGAGGCTGGTCTCTTTTTCAGTTCTGTTTCTTTTTGATTTTGATTGCATGCTATAGCCAAGACCAAGTTGTCACCTATCCGGGATTCCTTTGCATCCTTTTCCTGATTAATGGAACTTTGATTTTATTCCAAGTAGTGACTAATACAAGTAGATACTGAATACTGAATTTACCAACTTCTCCTGTAACTAACTATTGAGTGTTGATCTTTAAAGACTCCTTGAGGCTGACAGTTGGATTGTGTGTCTCAGTCAGAGTTTGTATTTCTGCACAAAACATTATGACCAAGAAGCAAGTTGAGGAGGAAAAGATTTATTCAGCTTACACTTCCACATTGCTGTTCATCAACAAAGGAAGTCAGGACAGGAACTCACACAGGGCAGGAACTTGGAGGCAGGAGCTGATGCAGAGACCATGGAGGGATGTTACTTACTGGCTTGCTTCCCCTGGCTTGCTTAGCTTTTTTTCTTATAGAACCCAGGACTACCAGCCCAGGGATGGCACCACTCACAATGGGCCCTCTCACCCTTGATCACTAATTGAGAAAATGCCTTATAGCTGAATCTCATGGAGGCATTTCCTCAAGGGAGGCTTCTTTCTCTGTGATAATTTCAGCTGTGTCAAGTGGACACACAAAAACCAGCTAGTATAGTGTGCTTTTGTGAATGTTATTCTTTCTTGCTGGGACACAGATGTAATGTATGGAACCCTACTAATTCTCTGGACTATGAGATAAACCTGGGAATGAAGGCTATTTACACTGTGGATAATGTGGAAGAAAGGGGAGAGAGGGTGTGCCTCGAGTATCAACCTGGAGCTGCCAAACCCATCTGATGTGTCAGTTTTCAATTGACTCCGTCTTGCTGGATTCCAACCTGTGTTCCTGTTAGCTGATTCAAACTTATACTTGATGTGCTAGCTATCTGAAGTGCCAAGCTGTTTGATTCTTGCTCAATGTCTGCTTCATCTGGGGATATAAAAACAAGCCTTTAAGAATAGCCAGGACAGGTTTTCATATCTGATTTTGTCTATTCGGATCTTATCTTTTTCTTTTGTTAGCCTGGATAAGTTTGCTATTACTTATCTTTTGGGCTGGGAGGACGGCACCCACGTAATAAGTTGGATATAGTAATATGTGTCGGTAACCTCAGTTCTAGGCTTCGGGTAAAGACAGGTGTATCCTCACAGCTTGCTGGCCAGACATTCTAGTCATTCATTGGAGTTCACGGAGCTGACCGGTGGAGGCAGCAGCCACGGCAATGTCTCGTGGGTCCCAGGCTGGCTCTCCTGGAACGTCTGGCGACTGTTAGTGCAGGAACTTAGAGTGGGAATATGGCAGGGCCGCTACAACAGTCCTCATTATTTTTCTTACTCTTAAGTTTATGCTTCTCTCTCTCTCTCTCTCTCTCTCTCTCTCTCTCTCTCTCTCTCTCTTTTAATCACTCTTTAGGTCACAGAAATTGGGCTATTTATTTGAATTTTTTTTCTCTTTTTGACATAGGCCTTGGCTAATGTAAACTTCTCGCTAGTGCTGCTTTGTTTTTTCCCATGACTTTTATTATGCCAGGCTTCTGTTTGCATTTGTTTCCATTTATTTTTCATTTTGTGATTTTTTTCACTGACCTGATTGTAATGAGAGAGTATGCTGTTCAGTTTTTATGGATTTGCATAATTAAAAAAACTTTCTGTTGTTACTGATTTTTAGTTTTATTCCATGTGGATCATAAAAAAATATATGGTATGGTTTTGAGTTTCTTTTTTCCTTTTTCCAGTTTTGAGGTTTATTTTGGGTAAAGGTTTATGCACCTGTCTGTCAGGTCTGGCTGATTCGTGTGGATCTTTCTTATTCGTCTTCTATCTGGACGACCTGTCCACTCATTGATGAAAATGTGGTGCTGAGATCCCAGAATGGCTCATTCCATCTAACAAAAGTGTAAATGAAGAAAAATTAAGCACACACAAATACAATAATAAATAAATATTTAAAAAAGGCAAACTGGTCTTAGATGTAGAAATTATAGAATAGATGATGCAGAAAATATAGAAAAGAATGCTACATGCTCTTAGTTTGCTTTCTCTGAGTGTTATTTGGGTGATGTAGCTTTGCCCAGATGGACACAGAAGGGGAACTGAAGAAAGTGTGTTTATTTACAGACAAAAGGGAGCTAAGGCGGCTATTTGGGCAGCACAAGGTCCCTCTAGTGGACACTAGTATAAATGCAGGTACACCCGTTTAGGTATTTGTGATTAAGTTGCATTTAAAAAATCCCTGCCACACAGACATTTTTCTCAGAGATTAAGTCTGTTTGTGGGCAATGTTGCAGTTTTTTTTGTCTGCTATGACATGTCTGAGTGAATGTGGGCTTTGAATGTAGATGTGTACCCTCCTTCCAGAAGCCACAGCCTAAAAGTTGACTTTTAGGGCACGTGGTCTGGTGCAGGTCTTAGGGGTCTGTTAAAAAAGGCTTCAGTTGTCACTGCTTGGTTTGGGAAGGTTATTAGAGAGGCAAGGGAGTCAGTCAAGCAGGTGGAGATCAGAATGTTAGCTTTGTTACCATTAAAGCGGCACTGAAGGTGTCAAAAGCTGCGACTCACTTTTGTGCTGACACGGGATTTTTCTAGGGTTATATTTAGAAGTAGCCAGCCATTCACCTGCAGACCTGTTCTGAAAGACAACCCTCCCTTTTACCGTTATGGGGACATATAATTTGTTGAAAAAAAAAAACCCAAACAAATGGAGATATTTTCTCATTAAAACATGAAAGTTTAGAGTTTGCAAAATTGTTGCTTGGAAGCGCATCTGCCATTTCTTTTTCTACTTAAAATTTTTTCATTGATTATACTAATTACATATGTTACCGTGTTATACAAGGATACAAGGACATATGTTATTTCCCCTCCCCTCCCCTCTCCTCCCCTGTCTCCATGCTGTCCTGTGAGTCCCTTTTGTTCGTGATAGAGCATGAGGCAGATCGTAGACAGCTGCTGTGGACAATCTAGAGCCGCCCCTTATCCTACACCTGGGATCAAGACAAAAACATACTTCTATGTTTCTGTGTTTTTAAATTAACCGACACTCTCACTACACACACCTTCTAATCATTCTCAAGCAATGCCACTCCCTCATGACTAAGCATTCAAATATATGAACCTAAGAGGGCCATTGTTATTCAAACCACCACAAGCACAAAGTAGACTCTATGAGTTTGCAAAAAAGAGAGAACACACGAAATTGGGCGGGAAAGAGGTGATGGGGGTGGGGAGGATTTGGAGGATGGAGGATCAGAATACATCATATGCTTGTATGGAATTCCCAACCAATAAAAAAAAGTGTAATTTGGAATAAAGTTGGAGTATTGCATTATTTATCTTTTTTGCATTTTTTCTTGTTAAACACTTATTTTGAATTATGTGTGTTTATGTGTCTGTGTATGAGTTTGGACACAGGAGTGCAAGTGTCTTATGAGGCTGGAGGTGTCAGATCCCTTTGATCCTGGAGCTTCATTGACAGTACACACACATACACACACACACACACACATGCACAAACATACATGCACACATACACATTCACACACATGCACACACACGTACACACACATACTCATACACACGTGCACACACATACTCATACACACGTGTACACACATGCATGCACACACACAGGTATACACATGCATGCACACTCACACTCATGCACACACACGTGTTCAAACACACATGCACACACATGTGTACACACACATGTGAACACACACACACAAATTCTGATTGTTCCCATACCCCCTACCCTCTCTTATTTCCCTTCTCCTTCTCTCAATTTCTTTCCTCTTCCCACAAGTGTCTTTCTCATATTCATAACTTTGATTTGTCTTGTGACCCACTGAGTTTAGCCAGGGCAGCCAGTGTGACCATGAGTTTGGGGCCAAGGAAACTAGCTTTAGAGAAGGTGGCATTAATGTCCACTCTCAGCTAGCACTTATTCTTAGCACCCCAGAAGCTCAGAGTCTCTGCAACAAGAGGCCTCTCTGCCGAATGCCGAGGGTAGCATAGCATTTGCCTATGGTGTAAGTGCACATACTGGAAGCCAGTTGGTGCTGTGCTGATTTTTTAGAAGTATGATGTTTTAAAAAGTATAATTTGGAAGAAAGTTGGGATATTACATTTTCCTTTTACTTTTTAGTACTCTTAAAAGTGTCTAGATGTTAAAAAAAAAGACTGAGTTTATCCACTATGATATAACTTCTACCTGAGCCTCTCTGGTCTTTTAAAAGCCCCTAGGAACAGAGGACACAGCTTGCCTCCTGCACTTGTATAGAAGGCAGGCAGATCTAGATAGAAAAATCACTTGAGTACTATGATTGCAATGGTTTTGCAAATGATTTTGTGTACATATATATCAAATATAATACAATAATATCCATTACATTTCGTAGTCACAGCAACAGTAAAACCTTAAAACTGAAATCTTTCAATTTGAAGCCCATTTTTTGCGGGGTCTGGGTTTTCAGATGTGTCTTGGTTTCCCTCTAGTGGTAGCTGAGGCAAATTGAATTAAAATCTGGTACTCCTTTTTGAAATTTTACTTATTTGCCTCTCTTTTCAATAAAATAAATATTTAGTCAGGATACAATGTGTGGGCTCGTTCGGGGATCCTCTTACCTATGCCTTTATACCCGGTTCTTACTTGTCCCTTTCCCGCCTGTGGCCCTTCCTCTTCCCCCCTACCTCCCTACAGATGGCCCCCTCCCTTCAGTAAAGCTTATTTATTTACATAAGAAAAAGAATTTGAATACTTAAATATCAGTAACGATGGCTGGAATATATGCAGTTAAACCAGAGGTTTTGGAATATCTTAGACACTCAGGTTGTTTTGAATTTGTTCTTCCAATGTTTTCCAGGATGTTTTTTTTAATTGTTATTTGAAGTTTTCTTTCATATTTTTTTTGATGATGGTAGTGTATGTATATGTATTTATTTCTAAAAAAAAAATCAGTTCTATGTTTAGATATAGATGTCAAAATTTTATGCTTTATATAATACATAATACATATATATGCTATACATGTTTTGGAAAAAAAGTTAAGTTTTGGGAAGAAACCACATTCATGTGGGTTTTTTTTCTTGTAAAAATTAATATATTGCAAAAGTGCTAAATCTGAACCTTATCAACACTTTATCACAGGGAGTTCAGAAGACAGAACACCATTGGTGTCTTAGTTAGGGTTTTTATTGCTCTGATAAAACACAGTGACCAAAAGCAGCTTGGGTCGGAAAGGGTTTATCTTGTTTACATTTCCACATCAGAGTTCATTTGGAAGAAAATCAGGGCAGGAATCTGGAGGCAGAAGCTGGTGCAGAGGCTGTGGAGGAGTGCTGCTTACTGGCTTGCTCCCCATGGCGTGGGGTGTGGCACTGCCCACAGTGGGCTGAGCCTGCATCAAACTCTAAGAAAAGACCCCACAGCCCTGTCTAAAGCCAGTCTCACAGAGACAGTTTCTTAGTGAGGTTTCCTCCTTCAGATGACTCTAGCTTATGTTAAGATGAGATAAAACTATCCAGCACAGTGAAAAAATGAACTGAAGGAGAATAGCTCAGCCCAGAAACCACCGTCACCACCATTATCAAGAGCGAGAGATAGAACTGAGGGCCTCCTATGTGCTCAATAAGCGATCTACCCCTGAGCTAAACTCTCCTTCCCCAGATTTTATACAAAACACGTAGACTTAAATCAGTGCAATCCTGTGCAGTCTGCTTCTATTTTAATTGCTTAATTATTTAATTTAAATAAGTTTTAATAATCAAAATTATTTTAATCCCCATGAACAACACTTATTTGTGAGACTTTTTTTTGTTTTTGTTTTTTTTTGTTTTTTTTTGTTTTTTTGTTTTTTTGTTTTTTCGAGACAGGGTTTCTCTGTGTAGCCCTGGCTGTCCTGGAACTCACTCTGTAGACCAGGCTGGCCTCGAACTCAGAAATCCGCCTGCTTCTGCCTCCCAAGTGCTGGGATTAAAGGCGTGCACCACCACTGCCCAGCATTTGTGAGACTTTTGAAAGACAGTTGAAAATCATATGTGTGTGTGTGCGTGTGAGTGTGTGCGTGTATGTGTGTGTGTGTGTGTGTGTGTGTGTGTGTGTGTGTGTGTGTGCATGTGGGTATGAATGTACATGCATCCAGTAGCTAGTACCGGGTGCTTTCCTCAATCATCCTCTACCTCATTTTTGAAGGACAGGCTCTCTTCACTGAACCCAGGACTTTCTGGTTTGCCTCCTGGGACTCACTTTTAGGCCATCTCCAAATGCTGAGGTTAGAGATGAACACTGCAGAGCCCAGCTTTTATGTGGCTGCTGGAGATCCAAGTTTGGATTCTCATACTTACACAGCAAGCACTTTACCCACGGAGCTATCTCCATGATATTAAGGAATATTTTTGTGTGTGCAGGGTTAAAAATGAGGGAAGATGAAGGGAGCATCTGAAAGGAAAAGGCGGCTCTTACTCTAGGGTCTTGTGTGACTTCCTGGTTGATTGAGTGTCAGGACTTGGAACACAGCAAATAAAGAAAAACAAGACTCAGAGATGGGACGTTTTCCTAAAAACATCCCAGACAAGGATGTTAAAAACAACAAAGAAAGGAGGGAGGATGTTTGTAAACCGGGCTTCGCTGTGTTAGAACTCCCTCTCACCCCTAATGGAAACAAGCATCGCAGAAAAGCATTTGTGAGAGGGCATTCCTTAAGATAAGAAAAATAAGTAGCCAACTCAGTATTGTTTTTCTCAATTTTAAAACTTATTTAAAATTTAAGCCTTTATACCTTGTTCTAGGATGGCACTGGCGCCATTGTCAGTCACAGGCTCAGATGTACCAAATTCAATTACTCTTCCCACTGTATCTGGAGCCTTTAGATGTAATTACTGTTGTGTTTTGAGAAAGAGAGAAGGGAAGAGGGGGGAGAGGGGGAGTGGGGGGCATGTTTGGTAGAGTTGCAGTTTGGTGCAGGGGAGGGGGTGCCTCTGGGGCCCATGTTGAGGCATTCCTTCCCTCTGAGGGACCAGCCACATGATGGTATAGTGTAGAACAGAGTGTATTTAGGGCATCGGGAGGGGAGTTGAGGGAATATAGACAGAGAAAGAGAGGGAGGGAGGGGAGAGGGGAGAGAGACAGAGAAGAGGAATAGAGCATGTGGAGAGAGAGGGGGAGGGGAATGAAGAGGGTAAGGGAGCAGGGGCAAGAGGAGAAGAAAAGAGAGCAAGAGAGGGAGGAGGGGGCAAGCAGCCCCCTTTATAGTGAGTCAGGCACACCTGGCTGTTGCCAGGTAACTGTGGGGCGGAGCCCAGACAGCATGCCATATTAATTACCATCTCTGTACTAGTTAAACTAAGCCACAGGAGTTGGCTTTATACTAACTACTTTATAGTTATGGATAACCAGCTACACAATCCTAGTAGGTGATAACAAAAAGTGTTTCGACTTGCGCTGCATGCCACTAAGAAGAACAGTAACTGGCATTCACCAGCGAAGGGACGGACTTGACAGTGAGGTGAGAGCAAGCAGACAAGAGTGAAGCTTCCTTCTTCCATGTCCTTATGTAGGCTTCCAGCAGAAGACGTGGTCCAGATTAGAGGTGGGTCTTCCCACTTCAGGTTAAGCAAAGATCCCTCACAGGCCTCTCCATTATTTTGGTTTTAGTTAATTGCAGATGTAAACAAATTGACCCCCAAGAATAGCCATCGCACCAGGGACTGACTGGTCCCAGCTGGCATCCTTCACCTCTCTAGCAGCTGACTGAGCTGTTGCCTAGGGTTTTCTTGGCTCTGTTCCAGGGATCTTCCATTCAGCAGCTTTGAGCAGGTTAGTGCTGGCCCCAAGGGTGTTGGTCTCAGCTTTGTGGATACAGCAGAACAAGGCCTGGTGCCCAGGTGCTTGGGATTTTGTGTTTTTGTTTTTCCTATTTGTTTGCTAATGTCTCCAGACCCAGATGCAGAGGGGAGAGCAGTAGAATCCTTCTTTTGGTGGGAAGCCTTACATCACCAGGGAGAAAGGAAGGCTGGAGGACATTTAGCCCATTTGCTGTAGGGTGCTAGGCTGAGGTGAAGGCTGTAGGTTAGACCAGATGTCAGGAAAAGGTGTTGAGAAGAAGAGTTGGGGGAGAACATCACATTTTTCTTGTCACAGCTCTTCCTGTGGCTGTCCACTTATCGGTACAAGTAAATTGCATAGACTGGAGCTCACTCAGGAGGGGCTGTTTTTTGATCAGGCGGATCCGGAAACCAAAATCAGCTCCAGAGACCGCTGGGGAAGGGAAAACTGATAAAAGAACATGCGTGTGAAGGACAGATACCGCGATGATATTTCAACATGTTGTGTACGACGCAGCCTCAGAAGTTACTTTATCTCAGCCCAGGTAATCAAGAGGTGTCTGGAAGCAAAAGCTCATAAAATTGTACAGAAGGAGTTTGAGAAAAGCCAGAGGCGACGTTTAAAGCTGCAACCACACACTGACGAAAAGGTGTCACTGTTCTGTGGATATCTGAGGGGAAGTGGACGTCTTACAACAGTTCTTTTCATCAGTTGTGCTCAGAGAACAAAGGGACAACGTCTGTGGCCTTTTTTATTGCATTTGTGACTGAATCGTGCTGGCTGGGACTTTACGGAGATGATTAATGACCCAAGCAGGGCATTATTTCAGACTCGGGAGGATGAGAGGCTGACACAAGGCTGCTACTTCCAGTGAGCTCATCTCTCCAGAGACTGAATGAAGACAGCCAGTGCAGCCGAGGGAGATGTACCTCACTCTCAAATCTCCTTCCCCTCTCCCCTCTCCCTTCTCTTTCTCCAGTCTCTCCTCTGTCTCTTTCTTTCCTCTCCTCTTCTAGGCTTCAGATGCCACCGTCCCAACTTCTTCCAGTCACGTGAGGTCAGTGGTGTCTACCTCTCAGACTACTGAGCAGTCTACCTTAAACCCGCGATCTGGACTTTCTCTCTCCCTAGGCTCTTTTAACGTTTATATCTTTTTTGCTTGCCTGATGTTGAAAACAGTTTTAGTTTTAAATAATACTTAACTTCAAAAAATTTCAAAGGACCTATTTTTTACCTTTAGGAAGTTTTAACATATTTGCTACATCATACGTTTTCTTTTTGCATAAATGTAAACACACATATACATGTCAATACTCCACTCACAAAGGCACACATATACCCATCTCTCTTTCACACACACACACACACACACACACACACACACACACACACACACCACACTCTTATGCAATTTTGTTCATCTTAGGAACTGCTTGAGAATATCTTGTCATATTATTCCCTGTGACCTCTGTGACTTCTTTGTACTGTATTGAATATTCCTAAAAATGGATATTCTTTCCTAGTGCATAGTTGTCATATGTGGACAGTATAGAAACAATACTTTTATTCTGTGTTCCATCATGTATCATGGCAGTCATGCTACTAAAGTTGGATATAGTTCCCTTCTAATGCAAGACCCAGGTAGGAGCCTATACTGTGATTTTGTTGCACTGTGTCTTGTTGTGCTTGAATCCAAATCTGGAAGAATTTTACTTCTGTGTTTGTTTTTATCTGCTATGACACTGACACTTTCAAAGGACACAAGATGGCTCTTTTATGGCTTTTAAGGACACAAGTGGCTTACCACTTTGTCTAATGTTTCCCAGTGATTTGATCTGCCTGCCTTCCTACATAATACATAGTAACACATCCTTTGTAGAGTACCATGTCTCAAGCATGGTGTCTGTCTGATGTTTGATGGTGATGTTTCTTTGGTACAGTAGATAACAATGCAGAGACCCACAGCCAGTCAAATCACAGAGAAACAGAAACTGTGTATAGAGAGCTCAGCTCTAAATGGGACATTTACATTACACCCTGTCTTAGTTAGGGTTCTACTGTTGTGAACAGAAACCATGACCAAGACATCTCTTATAAGGACAACTTTTAATTGGGGCTGGCTTGCAGGTTCAGAGGTTTAGAGGTTCAGTTCATTGTCATCAAGGTGGGAACATGGCAGCATCCAGGCAGGCATGATGCAGGAGGAGCTGAGAGTTCTACATCTTCATCTGAAGGCTGCTAGCAGAATACTGGCTTCCAGGCAGCTAGGACAAGGGTCTTAAAACCCACACACACAGTGACACACCTACTCCATCAAGGCCACACCTACTCCAACAGGGCCATACCTTCTAATAGTGCCACTCCCTGGGCCAAACATATACCAACCATTACACAATCTCATATCTCAAAGCTCAGAGATCATCAAGGAAGAGGAGATTGAAAAGGTTGTAAGAGCAAGAGATGGTTGTCATCTGTAGCAAAGTATCTGTCGGATATTACAGGGCTAGTACATAAACCCACAGTGGTTGTTCTGTGACTTCATGCTCAAGACCTGCACAAGGTCAGACGGCCTAAATCCCAGCATAGACAGAGATTTTTGATGTCTCACCCCTTGCCAAAAAGATACTAGCAGTTGATGGCTTCTGGGGAGTAGAAAGGTATGCTTTCTTTAGGGGTTCCCTCTGCCAGGCTACCCATGCTCCAGTAAAGGATAGTCCTCTATGCACGCACACATGGTCAACAGTAGTGGATTCAGTGAGCTTAAAAAACAAATACATGAAGTTGGAGGCTGTAGGAGATGGATTGGAAGAGAGGGAATAGGGGAGTGAATTTGATCAAAGTGTATTATATAACATCCTCAACTGAAAAAAAAAAGAGAGAGAGAGAGAGTGAAAGACCTACTTCTTAAATGAGCACTCTGAAGACCAGAGCCTCAGCTATATTAACAGCAGAAAACCTAGTTTTTGGCTGCCTACATGCTCTTAAGACTTAGCAGTAAAGAATGGAGTAACACAAAGCAGAAAGAAGGAGGGTAGTAAACTTTACCAACAGGCTGCATTAGCCAGGGTTCTCTAGAGTAACAAAACTTACAGGATGAATCTCTACGTATAGAAAGGGGATTTATTAGAATGACTTCCAAGCTGTGGTCCAGCTCACCCAACAAAAAGGCCGGCTATGCATGTAGTCCGGTAGTTGTTCAGTTCCCAAGGCTGGATGTCTCAGCTGGTCTTCACTACACACTGGAATCCAGAAGAAGTGGACTCCACTGCCACTGAAGGAAGGGACTTGCTAGCAAGGCAAGAGCAAGCAGGCAAAGAGGAACAGTTTCCTTCTTCTGTGTCCTTTACAAATGCTTCCAGTAGAAGGTGGGGCTCAGATCAGAGGTGAGTCTCCCAGCTCAAAATATCTAAAGTTGTGTCTTCTTACCGTAAAGATTTAGATTGGAAGTAAGCATTCCCACTTCAAATAAGTCAAAATCTATCGCAGATGTGCCCTTCATTTTAGGATTTTGGTTAATTTCAGATGTAGTCAAGTTGAAAACGAAGAGCAGCCACCACAGACACCAAGATTCAGGCCTTACATCTTCCCCATCCATTACTGCAATGCCAGGCAGGGCAGATAAAGTCACCCAGCTATGCAGGTGAAAGAGTTCTCATGCTCTTCCCAGCTATAAACAAAGAACTATTTATATATTATTATTTTTTTTTTTTGAGACAGGGTTTCTCTGTGTGGCCCGGGCTGTCCTGGAACTCACTCTGTAGACCAGGCTGGCCTCGAACTCAGAAATCTGCCTGCCTCTGCCTCCCAAGTGCTGGGATTAATGGCGTGTGCCACCACCGCCCGGCATATATTCTTAATAATCTAATAATCTCATCTGCTTCCCATGTCATTCCTATTGGTAAACAGTTTTAGAATCAGATCTTTAGATATTCCTGGCAGAAATATGTTTAGTTACAATCTTTGTAAACACTGGAACTCATAGACTTAACTGCTGTCTTCATTCTGTCTCTCTGTTTACAGTCAATCAAACTGAGTGACTGAGTGTACTTACAAAGCTGAACCCCTGAATCCATCCAACTTCTTCGGTCACAACCCCTTCTGGTTCTCCTCACTACCCCCCCACCCCACAACTGAACTATCACTATCAGGTCTCAGTTTGCTTATCCAGGACAAACCATAAGGACAGCGCACTCCCACTTAAACCAGTTACATACTCAGCTCTTGGTCTTATTCCAGAGGAGCAATTGGTGGAGAGTCACCCATTGACTTCTCCACTTACTCCTGTGTCTGAGTCCCCATGCTCCCCAAACAACTACTGTTAACCACAAAAGCCAGAGCTTTAAGAGACAGGATGGCAGAGTGATACCCTTGCTCAGTTCTTAGCTGTGGGATGAACTTGAGCAAAGGTACTTGAGGTTTTTGAGTGTTATTATGCAGAGGTGATATCTTCTTGTAGCATGTCATGAAAATCAAGTAAGAATTTCTATAGCACATGGTGATGGTAGGGCATGCCAATGAATATTGCAGTTGCTAGGTTAAAAACACAATTGTAACAATGATATAGAAATTCTGGCTGAAACATATAGCATATATAGCATCCTCACTTGGGCCCACAGGGCAACCAAATGCTGGATGAAGGCCTTATATCTCCATCTCCATTTTGCTTCGACTGAAGGCACAGGATAAGTCACTGTCCTTCGCCTCTCTTCTTGTGTCACCTTGTGTCTTAGTTAGGGTTTTACTGCTGTGAACAGACACCATGATCAAGGCAACTCTTGGAAGGACAACATATATTTGGGGCTGGCTTACAGGTTCAGAGGTTCAGTTCATTATCCTCAAGGCAGGACCACGGCAGCATCCAGGCAGGCAAAGTGCAGGAGGAGCTGAGAATTCTACATCTTCATCTCAAGGCTGCCATCAGAATACTGGCTCCCAGGCAGCTGGGACAAGGGTATTAAAGCTCACGCCCACAAGGCTACTCCTACTCCAACAAAGTCACACCTAACAGTGCCACTCCCTGGGCCAAGCAACCATCATACCTTGGATCCCAGGAACATCTGGGCCTCATGGGACAGTATTGTTGTGGGAGATATTAAATGAATTGCAAGGTTTCCTGTACTATGGCTCACACAGGCAGGCCACATGGCACCAGAGCTCCAAAATCTCTCCACCCAGCTTGCTAAGTTCCCTCTAGTTGGAACTACCTTGCCAGCCCCATGCTTCAAAACCCCCACAGCCTTTGTGGGGCACATCAGGCAAACTTATGCTTTGCTGCCAGACCTTTCTCTCTTGAGCTCAGTTGAGTCACTGGGAGAAGAAAAACACCACACAAACTTAGTTAAGAAACAATGGTAACTCAGTCTCTGGGTGCAACAACTAGAATGCTAATCTTGTAAGTCATATTAAATCTAAATCCTCTAGTGGTTAATCCTCGTGGATTTATCATATAAACAGGGAGACACTAGTTACTACATCTCGCCCTATCACTATCCAGTCTGAAAAAAGACCCCTTCTCCCTCCTGCTTCCTCTCTTCCTCTATCCAACCTGGAAGTCCTGTCTACTCACCCAGTGGTTGGCTCCTTTATTCATCAGGGAATGGTTCACAAGAAGTCACCTGAGTATGTGACTCATTCCTCCTTTGCAGCCCCTCCCAGGAGAGTGGAACTAGCATTAGCTACAAACAGCACGAGACCCATCCACAACATAGTATCTCTCATGAGAGCACTTATCCAAGAAGATAAGGCCACACCCTGGACCTGAGCTAACAGTCTGGAAGAAACCATATTGATTCCTGTATCCAATGGTAAAACATAGAAGTCTTTGGATTTCCTGCTAGAACCAGAAACGAAACAAGGATTGGACAGACCATGTCTGGGTGGAGACTTTTTAAATATGTAGACCTCCATAATTCCCTTCTAATTCTTTTTTTACTTAAATTCATGTTGGTACCCTGAAGAAGGCCGTGGGGGTTACCTGACACTTTGTGTGTTCCTCCTTCCAGTGTGGCCACTCTACATACGTCTCATGTCTCTGCTTCACACTGCTATATTTCCCTATTTCTGTAATTTGCCTAAAGGGGGCAGGTTTGGCGGCTTTGAGTGATCAGGTGGCAGGATCTCATTTACACCTTGAAAATGTCCATTAGCGTAGCTGTTCAGCACTCCACGGACCTAACATGGGAAGATGAAATGCATTTGAATTACAGAGAACTTGATTCTCAACTAAAGTCCAGTAAATCATTTCTAATATTCTAATAATGTTTGTATGGGATGATACTATTATGCAATAGCTTCTTTTTTAGTCATTACTAATTTATTTATAGCATTAGTGTGAGGTCTGTGGCTTGGCACTTTTGCACCACCCTCTGTGTCCTTGTGTAGCCTCAGAGCATCTGCAGACATGGAGTGTAGTCCGCGCCGGCTCGCTCACTCATGTTCTCATTCATCTGCTATCTGCTTAGTTTCTGTACTATTCAAACAAATAAATCAATTTACTGAACGATTTTTAAAAGAAGAGACATAACCATATGTAATATCTCTCTAAAAAAAGTCAACTGACCTAAAACACAAAATTTTGTGAACAAAAATCAAAGTGAAAAGAGCCATCAAGGATTCTGGGGAAAAAAAAGCTTAAAGAAATAAACATGACAATCAATCAACCCAATCAACACAAAGGAACCTTCGGAAAGGAACAATTTCTGTCTGACAGAGTCTCCTCTTTTGACACAGAAAGGGCACTGCTGGGGAGAACCGGGAGAGGTAGGAGGCATGACAGGGACACAATTTAAATGTTGTGACAGCTTTGTCAAAGGAGTGAATGGCTTCAGGCATTCGCACATGTTAACCCTACTGTAACAGTTACAATTCTTGCATTGCTGAAACCCAAGAAGCAGCTCTTTGTATCTCTGAGTATCACAGCCTGAAACAAAAAGTCAAGTTTAAAGCTTTGCTAGGTAGCTGTGATTTGTCTTAATATTCCTGCTTTTATGTTCATTAGGCACAACCTAGAGCCCTGTAATAGTTTCTCTGAGGCCCCATGTGTACACTTTCAACACCTTCTAGTCGGACGAGCAATTTCATGGTGAGCTGTGGTTGTGAAAGTTTAGTCTGCAATTTTACTGGGTGAGGAGTTCATGCTCAGCAGACGTTTCTGGCCATTTCTTTTCTTTCCTTCTCTCTTTCTTTCTCTCTCTCTTTCTTTCTTTCTTTCTTTCTTTCTTTCTTTCTTTCTTTCTTTCCTTCTTTCTTTATTTTATTAAAACATTGCTTACAGGGAGAGATAAGTCAACCAATTATAAATGTCACATTGCTACAATAGAGCATAGTATTTTGAAAAGGGTGGGTGGGAGGAGTTCTCATTGTCTCCTCTTGTCTGATCTTCCTTCTGTACCCCACCCCTTTGTCTACACCCCTCATAGCCTGTTCTCTCTAGAGGGGGATGGAAGAGGCGCTGGCTGAGGGGATACAGTGCTTCTTCCTGCAGACAGGATTTATGTTGGGATGATGACTGTTTGAAATGAAATCCATAGCACTAGATTTAAAGCAGCATTAAATAACGTCAACCCATGATTCATAATCACACCACTGTGCTAGATGCTTGAGACTTGCAGCATTGCCTACAGGCTCTGTCTCCCCACACGTGAATTAGACAGGTGTCTACCACTCGGAAAAGAAAAAGGTCTGTCTTGTAACATTAAATTGCTAAGATATTATTTGTGTGTAAACAATTTCACCATTACATCATTTAAGACAATCTTTGTCCTTAAAACATTTTACTGTGAAGGAAAATGAAACTGTCACTCAGAGTTTGGTCTCTAAGGCACTTGGAGTGTCTCCTGCTTTGACTTCCCTGTTCTTGTTCCTTCTGTGGGTTTTCCTTTAGAATTGGTAAAACCCCATGATCGGGCTGCACTTGACTTTAAATAGCAGAGAGAAACAACTCAGTGCTGCCAAGTTAGGGAAATCAAGGAGCCAGGAGCCGAACGCCGCTGCTTCTCTCTCAGATTGGCAGTTCTGACAGATGGCTACATGGGGTTAATTTGAATTTCTTGCCTTCTGAAAATCCTAAGGCAACTGCTCTCTTGGGCGCCCGTTTCTAGCCTTAAATCTCTGTCTCCAGTGAAATAGACAAAGTGGCTGCTCAGCCTTAAAAACAAGTAAATCTTCTTAAGCACTTCTCCCACCAGAGAGACTTCCGAAGGTGCATTATGTGCCGCAGCCAGGGCCAACTCACACAATGGGAGAGGGACAGACCAAAATCTTCCAATGGAGGCTAATTAGGAGGTAAAGCCAAGTGGGATTAAGGGGCTAGATATGGTAAAAAACAAAAACAAAAACAAAAAAAACAAAACAAAACAAAACCAGACTGATAGAGTGTAGGAACAATAGTTTTAGAAAATAAAATAATAATTATTAAAAGGCTAGATTTTTTTCCACTTTTGTGGTTAAAAAAAAAAACTTGGATTAAAATCTATTTCTAATAAATTAAAAGAAATTGAAATCCAGTTTCTTCTATAGAAATTAGGTTTTAAAGCTAGTGGCTACAATTTATCTATCTAATCTATCTATCTATCTATCTATCTATCTATCTATCTATCTATCTATCTAATGAGTGTGTGTGTGTGTGTGTGTGTACACGTGCATGTGTGTGGGTTAGAGGGACAGCTTGTGGAAAACAGTTTTTGTTGGCGTTTAGTCTAGGCTCTGCCCCACAGTTACCTGGCAACAGTCAGGTGTGCCTGACCCACATAAAAGGGCTGCTTGCCCCTCCTCTCTCTCTTGCTCTCCTGCTCTTACTCCTGCTCCTCCTCTCTCCCCACTTCCCTTCCCCCTTTCTCTCCAAGTGCTCATGGCCGGCCTCTACTCCTCTACTCTTCTTCTCTCTCTCTCTCTCTCTCTCTCTCTCTCTCTCTCTCTCTCTCCCTGTCTCTCTCTGTCTCTCTCTCCATTTCTCTGTCTCTACTACCCTCTCAACTACCCTCCTCATGCCCTGAATAAACTATTCTATACTATACCATCGCATGGCTGGACCTCAGAGGGGGAAGGGATGCCCCTGCATGGACCCACAGAAGCACCCCTTGCCCCATACCATACCGAGCCTCCACCAAACATATCTCTGGTCTCTTATCTTTTTATAAAACACGACAGTTTTGTTCTTCTACCTTGTGCTTCTCAGCGATTGAACTCAGGTCTTCCTTCAGTCTCCGTGCTAAGAACCCCGACTGTTTCACTAATCCTCATCTTAATTTTTAATTATTTATTGTTTTCATTTCATGTCAGAGTGGAAGGGGGGATTCACAAAGATTCTCACAAAGATTATCTCAGAATCTGAGCTGATCACATATTATTCACGTTTTTTGTACAGAGTGGACTGTCGGGCTTCTTTGACCTGCTTGTGTGTGGGTACCGTGCTGGTCAGTAATTGGCCTTTCCGAATACTTTCTAGCTTGGTAAATTGGACAGAGAGGAGCGTGGTGGGTTGGTCAAAGCAATGATAAAGAGAGAAAATAAGCATTCTTAGAAAATAGTGAAGTGTCTGATCGATGCAAATATTTTCAGTGTGCTTTCCCAGGAATAGTATAGAAGAGATTGCTGGATAATGGTTGGGAATACCCTGCAATCGGAAGACAGCTACTAAGTCTCCAGTTATGGAGCTCCAAGGCAACATTTCCTCCAGGGAGCATTGGCAAATTAGTGCATTTTGTTTTTAAAAATAGTACCTTTATTTCAACATTATGGAGTTAACCTAAAGAATTTCGCTTATTGTATATACAAGCCATTGTAACACTAACTCATTGTCACAGATTGCTTTCAAAAGTCTTTGAAATTTTCTTTATTAACTGGAAGAATAACCAAGCATGGGTGTGTAGGTGCTTCGTGTATCTCAAGTAACTGGATGCCTCTGCTCTGCCAAGCACATTCAAAGATGAATGAAACTGATGTCCAGATGGAAATGTGTATGTGACATACCATAAAGTTAAGAAGATAAAGTGACCAAATGCTAGGTACATAATAAAGTGATGTACGTTATGCATAGAAACATGTATGGCAAAGTATTTTGTGTTTGTTTTGAATTTGTAGCCATTCTTCTGTTTCAGCTTCTCCTAGGCACTAGATTACAGGTGTGGGCCATCACATCTGGCTGAGAACAAAGTTGGTATGTCCTTGGGAAATTCTTTCATATAATGATGATGATGATGATGATGATGATGAAGATAGTAATAATAATGATTATACGTATGGGTGTTTTGCCTGTTTGTTTGTTTGTCTGTACACCACATGCATACTTGATGCCTGCAGAGGCCAGAAGAGGGTGTTTGGTCCCCTGGAGGTGAGGTTACAAGTGGTTATAAACAGCGTGCTCTGGAAGAGGAACCAGTACTCTCCAGGCCTTCTGAGGTCATCCATATCAGTCCTTGGCTCTCTCTGACCTCAGTGGTAGCAACAGGTAGAATCAGAACCTAGAGATGCCATTTGATTTCCAGGATGACACCACTTAGATAGTCCTTACTGGTGATCTAGAATTGGTACAGGAAAGACTAGTGAACTGAGTAGTTTACTGGAGGTGGGAGTCGTGGGGCTGGGGATGTCTATGAGAAAACCAGACGAGGGATGGAGGGTCCAAGGAAGATTAGTTCCTGTTTTGTCCCAGTTCTAAGATGGAGCTGTGCAAATCAGACTGTCCCGTCTGTCTTTGAGATCTTGGATATGCATCTATATTTTCTTAAAACAAACAACCCACTGTATACTCAACTCAGTATGAATGGAATTCTCAGAAATTCAGACATCTTCATTGCACATCAAGCAAGACACAGACATACAGATAGACACACATAGACACATATACAGATACACACCCCTACACACACAGACACAAACATACAGACACA
>JANHMN010000006.1:95187875-95223660 GCA_030674055.1 Rhabdomys pumilio
ACATACAGATACACACCCATACATACACAGACACAAACACAGATACACATAGACACACAGATACACAGACACAAGCATACACACAGACACATATACACACATACACACAGATATACACACATAGTCACATACAGATATAAACAGGTACACACACATACACACAGAGATTCATACAAATACACACACACACATATTCCTTAATATATAAACACACAATATAACACATTAATATAATTTTCTCAGTCTGTATAGTGTTACTTGTATGTAACCTTGCACTGTATTTCTAGTGTTTGGCTTTAACTTTTTTTCTTTTCTTTTCTTTTTTTTTTTAGTTTAAAAGTTAAAAAAACCCATTTGTTGAAAAAAATATCACTGATCCTGGATTCTCACAAAGAGTCAAGTGAGCACAGCACTAATAATCAGCTACCATGTAAGTATAGACTTCACAATAAAAAGCATAAATACTATACCAGTGTAAAAAATTACGGAAGAGATACTCTCAGTCTATTGAAAAAAGGTATTTAAAAAAAAAAGATAAAAGGTATTTAAGAGAGCTAAAATAGCAAGTTCTTGTTAAGATGTTTGTATTTTTCTTAGAAAGGGATTGTTTAAAACAGGAAATCTCTAACTTGGAATGTACATTAATTTAAAGACTAGACAAGCTGAAATAATGTTAGAATTTGATATATGATATACTCAGTCTCCTGTACTGTAACTCAGTTTAGGATATATAATATGCTTATTAGGACAATTGGTTTATTTCTGACAAATGGCGGAACGCTGCCCTGACATTTCCTCAAGAACTGCAACAGACTTTCTAAACCCTAATGAACAAATGTCTGTCATTTTAGCCAAAGGCTAAGTTTTTGAATACTTTTGGTTTTTACATATTTCATTTACAATTTTAGTTCTTTAACTGTAGTCTTGATTGCACATTAGAGAGGTGCTCAGAAATCACCTGGATTCATCTTTATTAAAAAACGAAAACAAAACATAGCAGATGCATTAGAGTAATTACATAATAATTTCTCCTGTAGGCAAAAAGCATCTCGTAGGCATTTTAATCAAGCCAGCTGCATCCTAGCATGCACACCCCTGGTGTGTGTGTCCCCTGTGTGTGGGCAAATGTGCTTTATTTTGTTTTTCCAGAATCTGTTTTATAGTTCATGTGATAAGAAAGAGCATGGTAAAATGTGCTGTATGTGGGCTATAAAAATGTTCGTATAATCAGTGTCTACTTAAACTATAACTGTGTGTCTACTTTTCATACATAAGCTCAAGAATAACATATAGTTATATATAATTTAAAAGTACTATGAGGGATCTTTTATTTAGAGAAGGAGTTACCAAAATGGTGGCAGTTTTCAATAAATTCAGTTGTGAAATTCTGGGTTTAGGAGAGAAATGAGGAGGTAAGTGGAATACTTAAAAAATAAAATATCTTCCCAGCAACAATTTCTCCACAATAGCACATCTTAATAGTTTCATAAATGCTAAATATTTTAATTATTAATTTGCAATAAGATGCAGTATGTGTCTGAGTAAGAATAGAACACGTAGCTGGCTTTGCTTGGCTGTGTTCACAGATAGTCAGCTCTAGCCTCTTTCCACCCCCACATTGTCTGTTCCTCACTATGGTGCTGGAGACGGAGCCCAAGCCCTGTGTTCACAAGCCATATGTTCTACTACTGTGGGGCAGCCTCAAACCCATGTAACCTGATTTTTGCCTTGGTTAATTTTGGCATTCTTTAATGATGGTTTTCATATTGACTTTAACCTGTCTTGTATGGTTCTTTAAAAAAAAAAAAACAACCAGAAAATAGTTCCTAAATTTTAGGACTAAAAAGAAGGTTTCCCTTCCTCTAGGTGAAGTCATTCCTTTGTCTAATACTCCTTGCTCTTTTATAGCAGACAGACAGTTATGAATCCTTTTGACTGCAAAGATAGAGTAAAGAAAGAACAAGACACCGGATGGGAGAAAAGGAAGAAAACCTAGGTGGTGAAATGGTACAAGGCAAAGAGATTTCATGAAGCAGGAAAAGGTCTAAGTACTTTGGAGTCAGCAAAGGGACTAGAAAGATGGAGATAGATAACAGCAAAGTAGCAAGACTGTAAGATGAACATCCAGCCACTCATTCTAGTTAAACCAAACAATTTTGTGCCCAAGAGGTGAAATTCTCATAGAGAATGGTAATGCTGGAATCTCTATTCAGACTTGAGAACAGCAAGACCTTGTACTAGAAGAATATTCTAGAGTTCCTATTTTCCCCCTAAACACAATTTTCTGGGACAGGAAATGACATCAACTTCATGTTTCATAACAAACCTAATTAAAATTATTTTAGAATAAAAATGGGATGCATCTTCATTAAGAAGCCAGATGTCTTATTAAATAGGATTTCCTCTGCGTGCATGCCTTATATTAAGGGCAGATTTTAAACAAGAGCAGCTTCTGTGAGATGTGATTATACCCCTTGTGTGACTTTCATGGTCACAAGGCTGCAGCAGGAAATCAAGTCCCGGAGAAAGCTGGAGAACAGTGTTGGTGTTTTGTGCGAAGGCTGCTTAATGCTCAGCTCAGGCCTCTGCTTCTTTTGGTTTTCCAGAGCTTTATATTGTCAAGATTATAGCAGACTGATGGGTGAATCCTTTTTGTTCCTGCTGCAATGTTTAGAAAAAAACCTCTCCTTGCCTTAACCAAAGCCATCAAACATTTCTTTGGTGGAGAATTTACTTGTTTTCTTAAATTTGAAATTTTGTCTGTTTCTTAATCTTTTCTTTTTCTCTCCTTCCTCCCTCTCCCCCATCTCCCCTCCCCTCTTCCCTTCTCCCTTTCCCTCTCTCCTTCCATTCCCTCTCTCCTTTCCCTCCCCTTTCTCCTCCCCTCCCCTTCTCCCCTTCTCTCTTTCTCTAAAATTTTATTTGAGATGGGGTTTCTCTGTGTAGCTCTGGTTGTCCTAGAACTCTGTAGAGGAAGCTGACCTTGAACTCAGAGATCCATCTGCCTCTGCCTCTCTAGTGCTGGGATCAAAGGTGTGCAGCACCACTGCCCAGCTTAGCTCCTCATTCCTCTAGAGTGACATAGAATAACCTCTACCGGAGACTTGAGAATCAGTTTCCTCCGAGGATTTCCCAGAGGATGCTTGTTCCTCATTCCTTATCTCAGGGCAGCTGTGTCCTGTCTGGATGCTGTCCCTGGTGAGGAGTTCCTGACTTGTCAGATATGCATTCCACCTTGTTGGGTTGTTAGGCTGTTCTTTATTAGACTGTGCTGGTGCCCCCACCCCCATGGCTTCCATTTACTGATTGTAACGCTAATGGTAATACACAAAAACTTCCTATTCTGTTTCCTCTCTAAAAAGCCCTTTGTATCTGGAGGCAGTTGCTGGCTCCTCTTAGTCTTTTCTCCTGGTTCCTTTATGTGTGCTTCACACTGAGTCCTCTGACAGGCCTAATCAATAGGAGATTCTGATTCTCCTACAAGCAGAAAGTGGCTCTGACTAAGGTTCTCATTTTGATTTTTCTCCCCATTTCATCAGGACATTCTGAAAATAAAATTCTCCTTCAAGTATTTAAATATCTTGCTTTCCATTTAAAAGAAGACTCTCAAAATTTATTTTTTGAAACATTTCAAGTTGCAGACAAGTATGTGTGTCTCTACTGTATTATCTTAGTTTGGGTTTTACTGCTGTGAACAGATACCATGACCAATGCAAGTCTTATAAAGGACACCATTTAATTGGGGCTGGCTTACAGGTTCCGAGGTTCAGTCCATTATCAAGGTGGGAGCATGGCAGTGTCCAGGCAGGCATAGTGCAGAAGGAATGAGAGTTCTACATCTTCATCTGAAGGCTGCTAGAATAATACTGGCTTCCAGGCAGTATTAAAGCCCTCACCCACAGTGACACACCTACGCCAACAGGGCCACACCTTCTAATACTGACACTTCCTAGACTGAGCATACACACACACACACACACACACACACACACACACACACACACATATATATATATATAAACTCTGGATCCAGGTTTTTATTAAAGTCTTTATTAGACTGTTTGAAAGGGGAGCTGGGAAATGGATATCCTGGTGGGGAAAAGGCGATTTTCATCAGGTCTGTAAGCACCTAGATTTTCCCATCCAGACAGTGTCCAGGCTTGCTCCTTTTAGTATAACTATAGCCATTTTGTGTCTAGTCTCTATTTTGCTTATAAGATGAAATTAAGTTCAGGTTCTCAGACTCCACTTCCCAGAAGTAATTATCCATAGCTGACACTGAAGAACGTTAATAACAAGCCAGAAAGTTATGGTTGAATTACTTACGATGTTCTGTTATCTCAATGTTCTGAAATTCCCTTGTTTACCACCCGTCCACCTCCTTCTTACCTCATTCAGGACTTATCAGCTTAAAGGTTGGCTGATAATAAATCTAGTAAGCCAACTACTCCCCTCCTTGCCTTTTAAACATTCGAACCTGTTTTTTCCTATTTTAAAACATCTTGCTTTCAGAACAGACTGGTACCACAATTAGGCTCCCAAGTCCCTTTTGAGGTCCTGAATGTTCAGTCTTGGGGTGTGCATTAAATAAACTATTCTTGTGTAACTGAGATGGGTGTTCATATGATTTGTGTGTCGGTTCCTGAACCCCAACAGACAGGAGTGAAAAGTCCAGGAAGAGCCAGGTGTGAAGAGCAGGGTTGAAGGCTAGATGTAGGTTAGGAAATTCTTCACCCGACTGTCAGAATATAACTGGGAACTACTGTAAGGAGACATGTTGGCTCTAGTAAAGAGGCCTGGGAGAAGGGGAGAGGCTAAACCAATTTAGAATAATTCCTCAGCCCAGCTTGTCATTTGGGGGAGGGCAGCAAGAACAAAGAACCCTAAGCATGGTGTTCCATGGGACTCAGAAGATTAACAATTCAGCGCAGGGCTGATAACAGAAGGCTGTTGTACACTGGCTTTTTGGAAGGTTTGGGGAGAACAATGTGACCCTGGAACTTAGAAACCAGATGATAAATATAATTATGTGTAGTCTTACTTCCTTGATTTGTGGCTTATTCTTCGGATAAGCAGTGGGAGAAGTGCTATTAATTCTTGGTGACTCTGTAGGTCCCTGATCTCTTGGGAAATCTGTCTTCACCTGCATCATCCTTCTAAAACCTGACTTTAAATCGGTCCTCTTCTGTGAGTGTCTGAAGTTCTAGATTTACATCCAGATAGGAAGTCAGACACCGATTTTAAAATGTTTTACAAAACATGGGAGATTTAAAAAAAACCCTTAAAATCATTCAGCCCTTCGCTGAGAATTTGATACATGTGCACAGTATATTTGATCATTTCGACCCCCAAGTCCTCTGGGACACCTCATGTTCACTTTCCAGTTTCATGTCCTCATCTTTTTTTTCCTTTGTGATCTAGAACCCACTTTATGCTGCCTGTGTGCACAAGGATGTCAGGCTATCCAATAGTGCACTGCCTGACTGTCCATTCCTCAGCAGCCATCAGCTGCCAATAGCTCTCAGCTAGGGTTGGGGCCTGGCTAATCTCTAATAGAACCTTGGATCTTGTTGAAGTCTTGTATACTCCGATTCTGTGTGTCCTCGAGTGAAATGTATAAAAGGTGTTCTTTTTCAAGAGTCCCCAGACCTCTAGCTTTTAATCTTTTGCTCCCCTTTCTGATACTCCCTGAGTCTTGAGGGAAGGGGTGGTATACACATCCCACTTGGCCACGAGCCCAACAAAGCCACCTACCAGCCACCTACTTTCTGGACTTTGTGTGTGAGTCTCTGTGCTAGCTGTTGTCTAACCACAGTAAGAAGCTTTAGACACGAGGTCTGAGAGTTGCATTAACCTGTGGGCATCAGGATGTGTTTAGAAAGCGATGTGATGCTACCACATACATTTGGCAAAATAACAGCAGTAGATTCTCTTATGGGGTATATGACCTCCCCAGCCACTGGTTTTTGGCTAGGTTTCTACCAGGCATGCATTCCTTCCTGCATAGTGGACCTTAAATACAACGAGAATGCAGTTTGTTACCCCCATAACATTCATGTCATATTGCACCGATGGGAATATCTTGCCAGGTGGGTAGTTGGAAGAATTCACAGGCAGGTAAGACTGTTGACAGCTTTTGTAGTACAAACAATTTAAGCTTATCCCTGACTAGTTTAACAAATAAATGAGAATCAGACTATGGTTATTTTGTTTGGCTTTCTCAGTTACTGGGGGATCACCCCTATTTACTTTTCTAAGTGCAGGCTTGGCTACCTTTCTATCGGTGTACCTTAGACACTTGCTGTTTTTCCTGGACATATGCTTATGGTTCCTCTCACCTCATGGCAGCCTCTTCCTGCTCTACCATTCCTCACAGGTCATGCATAGGATACAAAGGATAACACCAGCTTGAGAGCAACAAAGCCATGTTTTTGTTTTTTTGTTTCTGCTACCTGCTCCTCTCTATGAATAAAAGAATCAGAAACCACTGCAGAGTCCCGAATCGAACACCAAAGGGAGACAAAGGCACAGGTCCAGGTAATAGGGTTGGAAGTTGGTATTTTGGGTAACAAATAGATGAAGATGATAAACACAATAAAGACCTTTTGGACTTTAAGACTATTTCGAACAGCTCAAAAGGGATGGATCTAGAGGGAATTGACATCTTGCTAGTTACAATTATTGCACTGTTAAGCTTCCCTCTTGTCTTAGTAAGCATTTTAGTTTGCTGTGTCTTTTCAGTACACAGGGCCTCAGAAAACATTTCCCGACCCTTAGAAAAAGGATTAAAATATCTTCCAAAACAGAATGAAAACAATCAGAGCGTTAGAGGGGAGAGAACTAAATGTTATAAATCAGAATATGAGATTGCTCGGATGTCTGAGAAACAGGAAAAGGAATCAAATAAAATATGGAATCAGATGTTATAAAAACATTTAGAGACGTTAATGAAAAGAATTGTGGAGGAAGGTTTAGGAGGAAGGAGAAGCTGCCATGGGTTAGGTGAGTCATAAGAACATGGCCACGAGGGCTGGATGATTGGCGTTAAGAGCAGCCCAGATGAAACATAGTAATAAGTAATAATTCGGGGTCATCAATAGGAAAGTAGATTCCAGTAGCATAGAGGGTAGATGTCTGCCCAGTTCTTGTCCTGTTTAAGGCTTATTATAAATATAAAGGCTGAGTGTGTCTTTCATCCAGGAACTGAAGGGTCAGAACCCCAGTTCTTCTAGAACTTTCTACAACAGGCTTCTCCCTCCCATTAACCTGCACAAACCTTCTGGCACTAAGAAAGCTGGTTAGCAGGGTAGGTGCTTCCAGTTTGGATCCAGCATCCAGATGTGTGGTATCTCCAGCAAAGAAAAAAATCTAAAGGAAAATGGGCTAGAGTCGTTGTGCTTAGTAGGCGGCAAGAACCCTTAAGATTATATCGTGGGAGAGAAAGAAGCTTTTTAAAATGGCTAATAAACTTTGTTTAAAGTCAAAAACCTTGCACATAAATAAAAATATCATACACCCAAATTAACCAGATCCAAAAGGAAAAAAAGAAGATTTTAATGGAAATGATACTTTTGCATTTTAGATCTGAGAGTATGAAACAGATTTGATCAATCAATATTTTAGTTCATAAACCAACAGTTTTTAGCATTCTTCTTGAAGAAGATTGTTGGGTAGTGGCCTGTGAGAGGCAGCTGGGTACCTGGTCGAACAGACTTTGAACCCCAGAGACCCTCAGGGATGATAGGAGTTCAGCCTTGCTCTTGGGCCCCTGGCTCCTTTCACATAGCTACAACTCCTCCCAAAGAAATGCTTGTGGCCATTGGTCATGTAGCACAGGTAGAGGGTGTGACTATAGGCCACAGAGCCTCAAGACAGATCTCCATATTTATGAGATACCTAAAGGCCAGAGGGTGTAGTCAATTAAGCATTCCTTCCCAGACCCTCCTCCTTGCAAAAGGTATTTAACCTCAGGCCCGCCCTGACATTAAATATCTGACATTTTCCGCCATGACAATAAATATCTTAAGACCATATCTTAACACCATGGACTGTCTCTTTCTTCTTTGGGGCCTGCTGTGGGGAATCATGGAGAAGTCCTTCAACTACAGAGCTGCCTTCTAATCTCCTGCTGACCTCTCTACGTTCCAGCGATGGAGACTCAGCCAAGTGAGTTGCCATGACCAAGAGTCTCATCCTTGCTGGACTCAGCCGGAGCTCATCTTTTCCCCTCACCCCTTCAGTTGCAGGTCTATCCAGCCTGTATGTCCCCAGTGTCTCTGCCTTTCTGTGGACTCTTAGGTGACTCCTAAGAGCCCAAGGGTCTGAGACCAGTTGGTTCCTGGCTGCCTCCTGGCCTGGGGATCCCAGACTGTGTTCCCTCATCCCTGGAGTGGATCCCTGCGGATTCTCACGGCCCGATGTCCATCCAGTGCCAGCATGGAGTGAACACAGTCAAATTCCTGTGCCTCTGCCTCTCTGAGCTGTGGCCCCAGCCCTTTGGGGTGGCAGACACGAGACCCACAATTCAACCTGAAGGACCCACACCCATGAACACACTGCAGACCAACAGAAGATAGAACAGCTTGCTTCAGGACAAAGACAATTAATGTCAAGTTGGAAATTATATACCTGGTGGCATGCGTTCAGCTTACTATAATGTGTGAAATTCTAGAACAGTGGTGTGCTATCTAAGTGTTCAGAGCTGTGACTGGAAGCAGGCTTTTTTGGATGCATTTCCAACCCTAAAAAAGAAAGTCACTCAGACTCAAATGCCAGGGGTGCCTGAAGAACAGAGGCAGAGATAAATGAAAATTTTCAATTATTCTAAAAACAGTCTTTCTCATCTTCAGATATAAATTATACTACTTTTTCCAAATTGACCCTGCACTCAAAAGATTCCAATTAAGACAAATCCTAAGTGTTAACAAATAGTATTTATCCCAGGCTTTGACATTTGTGAAAGAGTTGTGCCAAAGTGGTGAACTTTGGAGTGTTGGATGACAGTCTGGAATCCTTGACTCACAGCACTGTAAACTTAGGGACAGACTTACAGGCGTTGTGCTGACATTCCCTTCAGCTCTACCCTCTGCTGTAAGTTTATATACTAAGAGATACTTACTATTTGTACTTGTACTGGTCTGGGACTAGATTTGACTTAGTTTATTCTCTCTTGTTGCTATTACAGATTGCTACAAACTCAGAGGCCTCAAACAACACACTGTCACTGCAGTCTGTGGATTAAGGCAGGTGCTCTGCTCTGGGTTTTATGAGACCGCAGGGAAAAGGACATGTGGGCCTCACTGTTTCCTGAAGCTCAGAGTCCTCCTTCCAGTGTGATTGGTATCAGAATTTAGTAGCCAAGTTTCCAGGGCAACTTCCAGAGGATGCCTGAATACAACTCTTGGGTAGCTTCTTGAAAAAAACACAGTGAGTGACCTTCTCTACTTCCAAATAAATCAAGATAGTCGAAAGGCATGAGATTAGCACAGTAAAGCCAGAACAGCACCAGAAACAATGAGAGAATGTTCCAGAAACTTGACTCTTTTAAAGTCTTTCTACAAATGATAAAAAATAAGAAAATCCAGAAAAAGGATTAAATTCACTATAATGAAAAGTATAAAACCCAAAACAAAAAAACAAAATCATAAGGAAAAGGCAAAACTGGAAAAACACGTGAAACCTATTGAATCAAAGTGACACAATTTTAAATATCTAAAATATCCTACAAACTGATGAACGCAAAGGTTAGAACTGTCATAGAAGTGAGTATATGTCAAAAATTACTGAAAATGACCTGAATAGGTGAAGAGACTTTATGAAGCAAACTGTGAAGCCTCAGCCAAACCTCCTGCATTGTCAGTGACGGGGATTGAACCTGGGGCCTTTCATGTGCCAGGCAAGCACTTTTCCTTGAGCTACATGTGGAGATCTCATCTTTTCAATATATGTGTATATATATATATATACATATATATATATATATACATATATATATATGTGTGTGTGTGTGTGTGTGTTTGTATTTCTGTATATATATATCAGTTTACATATGTATATATACATGTGTATGTATATATACATATGTATATATATATATGTATATATACATACATATGTAAACTGGACAAAGTTGGAATCTTGATAACACAGGATTAGTGAGATATATTGTAGCACATATACTTATGGCAGTGAATATTAATGTAAACTTTTGACAGTTGCAATATTTATGTTCATAGATATAGCTTTTGATTTTGCTACGTAGTCTTCTCTATTGACTGTAGTGTGTGACTACCTAAGCATATGTATACACACATTCACATGTATAAAGTGAACATTTGTGTAAGAATACCTCTGACAGCTTTGTATATATTGAAAACGTCAGGAAGTAATTCAAATGTTCTTCAGTGGAGTGGTCTGTGAGGGAACTGGTTATTGGTCTGTGAGGGAAGAGAATCTGAGGCTTTCAGTAGTTACTATATATTAGGTGGTATGCCAGCTCCTGACTTGGGTAATGAAATTCAACTCCTCCTGCTATATGAGGTGGGAAACATTATTCTCTTTTTACAAAGAGGAAACCTAGTAAGGTATTGAGAAGACAGATAACTTGCTTCTCGTGGAGAAAGCAAAATGGAACTCCAACTTAGTCCTGGCCCAGGTTGGCATGGTCTCACTCACGAGACCGTATTTCTCTTTTGTGTTTATGGAATGTTAACATTAACATTAACATTGGTTAACGTTGCTTAACAGGTGTAAATGTTAACCAACAATGGAGGGAAGTCATGCTGAAGACAATACTGATAACGGATTCTACCTTGTCATTCACACAGATGTTTCTAAGATAAGTAGCATGTGATAAAACTCTGTGAGTTCATGAACCGTGTTACCATTTTTGTGGAAAAAGAATACATTGATAAACCCATAGAAATATATGATTTTATAAATACAGACATTCCACCCCCTCCTGAGTGAGGGGTTGAGGGGGAGGAGTGAACTAGTGAGCACGTTGGGGAAGAGGAGAAGGATTTTGTCCTCCATCTTGCAAGTTCTGAATTCTGTGTGAGTCACATACGCTTTCTATCAAAGGAAATATTAAAAAGAGAAGCAGTGCAGCCCTTCGTCGGGAGAGAAGGGCCCAGCAGCCCAGTTTGTGTCATGTGTTTTGTGCATAATTCACTTCCACTTAATAAGGACAGTTTATATTATAAAAATTTAACACGGCTCATAAATAAGTGAGAAGATGACTTCCAAAAAGGGAGAGAAGTTGTTTATAACACACAGAGGCAACAAAGAGGTATTACCTAGGGTGGACAAAGGACACTAAGTGCTGCGAAGGAAAAGACAAATAAGCCAACAGAAAAATAAGCAAGGATACGAAGAGACAATTCACATAAGAGGAACGTAGGCAGACAGACAGACAGACACACACACAATTGACCAACTACATTAATAATTCAGGGTAGTAAATTCATGTGTCATTTCAAAGCCCTAATTTAAAAGTCTGGTGGAAAGATTATAAGGACAGGGAAAATAGTCAATATCTCATATAAAGCGGTGGTGGGGTTCAAAGCTCTTGTCCTACAAAGACGTTTACAGCCCACAAACCCCAAATACGGTTTCTCTGTGTAGCTCTGGCTATCCTGGAACTCACTCTGTAGACCAGGCTGGCCTTGAACTCAGAGATTGGCTTGCTTCTGCCCCCAGAGTGCTGGGACTAAAGGTATACACACCAAGTTTATAGTGTCCCTTTTTAAAACAAAAATTATATTGGATGTTCCAGTCAATGTAAGTTATATCCACATCCCCGGTGACTGTGAAGTCGGCAGGGCTGCTATAGCTGTTCCAGTGGTTGCATTAGTGTTGATTATATTTGGAAACATCCTAGATTTCTATTATTGAGCAAATGATATCTAAATTGTGGAACATTTGTATAGTGAAAAATTGTAATGCTCGTAAATGGATACACTGGGTTTATATGACTCACAGCAGAACACACAGTGAACAGAGCAGATGGGGGATGAGCCACACAGAACCACCACATTCTGCTCATGACCACACAGAGGTAAAGTACAAGAATGTGACAGAAGGAGCCACTAGCTTAAGGACGGAGAGCGCTTTGGTGAATGGAAGGAGGGTTTAGCCAACAATGAACAAAATTGACTTTAATGCTGTGGAAAACGCTTTATTCTGAAAAGAACCAAATATTTAAAGTGACTATGACAAATATTATTAATGCTGGTTAAGTGCCTGTGGTCCAAGGAAAGCTAAGCTTCATGGGTTTTTTCTCTTCTTTTCCTTTCTTTTCCTTTTTCTTTTTATTAACACAGGGACAGTTGTGAGGAGTAAGCTCTGTCTATTTGTTGGTCTGTCTGACCATCTATCTATCTATCTATCTATCTATCTATCTATCTATCTATCTATCTATCTATCTATCTATCTATTTCTATCTACCTATCCATCCATCCATATATTTATTCATATATATATTTAAAAATTTCTTCTATTCCCGTTTCTTACTGTAACCATCATTTTATTTTAAAGATGTCATGAATATTTCTGCTTTTTGTTACCATCTGATCAAGGGCACAATGGAAAAGCAGAGTGTTCACTCCCTGTGTCCTGAGGCTTGACAGGCTATGTCTTGGTTTCAATCAACATTCCCCAGGGAATGTGTTAATAACACTCTTTGAAAGGATGTCCTGATTTTTGTCTCCATACTTTAGTAGCTCACAAAGAGATGTCCCTTTGTGCCCACAGACTGAATTAAAAACCTTCCTCCCTCCTAGTGAAATGTACTACAGTTTCTGTTCATTAATGAGATACCAGGAAGCAGCAGGAGAGTGTTCAGTGGGGACAATAGAGGGACCCCCAGTGTTCCTGGAATAGGTCACATGTCTATCCCGTGACTTCTGGGTCTCCCACTGTGGGTGGTGTCTCTGATCTGATTGGCATCCCAGCCTGTGGGTTTTAAAAGGCTAGTATCTTCACAGCTATTAGCTTGCTGTGACTTTGCTTGAGATTGGGTGGAAAAATCCAGGGCTTTTGAATGACATGGAAAATATCTTCTGTTTAGGAAAATGCTTGTTGTGTGTCTGGTTGTCAGAAAGGTTGACATTCTTTAAGAAAGATAAGGCCCCCTGGGCATCATCTTTCCAGCTTAGAGTGAAAGAAATCTACACAGCCATGCCGGCAATGAAAGACACGGCTTGAAGCTTGAAATTTCTATTGTTGGAATAGCACATCCCCAGGACACATGCTTTGTGACTGAAAGGTTCATTTGGCTTCTGTAACTATGAACGCAGAAGTAGATCTCAGCCTGAGTGAAGGACACTGTGAACTCTGGGAGCAAAGAGTGAGCACAGGTGGTTTGGAAGCTCTGGGCACAGGCTTTGGGTGGACCAGACAGTGCCCTGTGTTCTCTGTGCTGACCAGAAAGCCCAGGTAGTCAGGCTGACGTGGTACAAAACATTCAGGCACATGCTCATCATGGCTTACACAGGCAAACATGAGCTCAAAAGTATGCTCACTCCTCTATAGCTGGCATTGCTGTGAAGTGAGGATTTCTCTATACAAATGAAACTTAATTAGATACAGAGTTAATATTGTCTGTGAATCTACCTTCTTTAGTAAGTATACAGCACATGTTACTGTTTCCTTCATTTTCCATCATTAATATTTGAGCAGCGTGTCTTTCTTATTTGTTTCTATGCTTTGATTTTCTTCTTCCAAGTCTTCATCACTAAAGTAAAAGCCATCAGAAGATGTCAAAACACACAAAGGAAAACATCAGCTACTGTGCTTCTTACTCTTTGTGCAACTATTTCTGTAAGTACACATATGTAAATGCATTTTAAGTAGATAGGAACGTAAGATTCCCTCTTCTCATCTGCATTTCTATCCTAGGGATTCTAATAAGTAGTTTTAATGTCAGTAGATCCACATCTGATTTAGTTTTTCAAGACTGGATTTCTCTGTGTAGCCCTGGTTGTCCTGGAACTTACTCTGTAGACCAGGCTGGCTCAAACTCAGAGATCTACCTGTCTTTGCTTCCTGAGTGCTGGAATTAAGGGTTGGGCCACTACCGCCTAGCTTACATCTGAATGATTTTAATATATCTACTTCTGAAAAGAAGTTTATCTCTGTCCTCCAACTTTCCATCCCTCTGCCTCAGATTTGCAAGTTTGGGGGCTACAAGTGTATGCCACAAAACATCTTTTAGGGATTGTATTTTTGAGAGAGGACCTTGCTCTGTAGCTCAGGTTGCTCTCAAACTTGTGATCCTCTCTGCCGTTTTCTCCCATGTGCTGGGATTACAGGTGTGTGCCACATGCTTTGCTAAAACACCATTTAAAATAATAATATGGTATACCATTAAGTGGGTGCATATTAGTTTATATTTTAATGTTTAAGCAATATTTTAATTTTGTTGAAAAGCTAGATTATGCTAAACATTCTTGTATTACAAACATTTTGAATGTATATGTGTTTTGATGTGTGTGGGTGTACGTTTAAGTGTGTATCTAGTTAAGAAGGTATTTATGATAGACTGTTAATATGGAATTTATATTTATTTTCCAAGCTTTATATATGCTTTGTCTACCATAACTATCACACATTTAATGTCTCTTGATGGCTACGTTTAATCTGTAGCTGTTTGTTCTGCCCGTTCAATGCCTATGCTACACTGGTCATCAAATGTCTTGAATATATAATTTTGTACCTGATTTCTTTAAGTTAGTCATATTTACCCTGATTTACATTTTGAAAAGATAAAAATCTCAAAGGTTTTTTTTTTGTGTGTTTATTCTTATATAAAAACAAATATCCTCAAACTAAAAGAATTTGGAAACTTTCTGATTAGAAAGCTGATTTTTCTTCATAGATTGAAATATATGGTCCTTCTAATTATTTGAATAGCTATCCCCTAAAGGAGATGTGCAACATCATAGCTGAGTAGAACTGTCAACTGCTTCTCCCAGCTGAGCACTTGAATAGCACCTTCTGGTATCCAGAAACCTAGTTCTGGGAGGAAGCTTTCAAACCCATTCTAGGTCAGGGGCCTCTGGGCCTTGTGTCTGAAGTGCATGGTGTCTTTAACACAGAGACTTACCTCCCACCTCTGGTGGTGGTGAGCAACCAAGAGCAATGGCAAAGCCTGTTTGGGATGCTATGAACCATCATCATGATATTATAGCCCTAAGGGTGCAGTAGTGGCGCTC
The DNA here is from genome assembly GCA_030674055.1 of Rhabdomys pumilio. NCBI lineage: Eukaryota > Metazoa > Chordata > Mammalia > Rodentia > Muridae > Rhabdomys > Rhabdomys pumilio. The sequence continues at coordinate 95,203,091 of JANHMN010000006.1, forward strand.
ATATCTTGGCAGTAACCAACAGCTCTATAATTGGACTCATAATAAGAGGAAAATAATGCCTGTCACTGGAAACACAGCCAACTACCCAGGGAATAGTGAAGTCATGGATCTTGAAAAAACCTGCATCCACCATTTTATTAATTCCACATAAACCCTAATTACATTCTAAATATTTACTTTCGTATGCACAGATAGTGTGATCCTTACCCATCCTCAGGGAAATGTCTTTTTGCAATAGAAGAAGACCAGTACTGAAAATTGCAACCAGTCAAAATGCAAAGTTATGAGCCCAGTCTCAGCACACACATCTACATACAATAGACATGCTAAAGTGAATGGGTAAGCCCAGGAGGCCTCAAGCCAAAGACTACAGACGACTAAGAAATGCCGAGAGTGGGAGAAATGGTCTTCCGTGAGGAAGAGCACACCAACTGGTTATTCAATACCAACTAGTCAGCTCTGCCCTGAACACACAGGTACAAGGAACATAAGGACTGAGCAGGATGTATCTATGTGTTTAGGAATAGATACGTTTATACATATGTGTATGTAACAGCAGTTAATGGGAAACTGAGGTTGAACAAGAAGGGAGAGGCAAATGGGAGAGTTTGGAGGGAAGAAAGGGAAGGTGTAAATAACATAATTAATTACATTATAATCTTAAAATGAATAATTAAGAAAGAGATGTGTAAATAGCAACATATACACACAAAGGTGCTTTACACCAGCCACTAAAGAAAATGTAATTAAACTAAAAGCGAGGCACTGCACATATTAGAACAGGTAAAATGATTCAGCAGTCAAGCCCCACAACAATACCATGTATATCAGAGTGTGGAGCCAGCAGCAGCTGCATGCATGGCTAGAGGGAACGCACAAATGGTGCAACCATGTAGCAACGCCTTTTCTCTTTTGCATTCAGCACATAATCTGACTCAAAAATTCTACAAATAGATAAATATCTAAGAGAAGAAAAAACACTGTGTTTTTTTTCCCATAAATGCCCCAAACTGGAAACAATCCAAGTATCTGACAAACTGCTAAAAATATAGTATTCATATCCATACAGTGAAGTATCATTTAGCAACATAAAAGAAATGATGCATATGACAATGTGAATCAATGTCAAATGATGTATGTAGAATATCAATTAAACTATGCAGATGACGCGTGTATTCGTGTCAACAGGCTACACAATATATTTGACACCACTTATATTCTAGAAAGCAATGTTCAGTGGTTGCAAGGGTGAGGGTGAGACACTGACTTTAGATGTGACTGATGAAAGAATTTTCAGTGTCAGGAACTTGGTTAATATCTTAACTGTGACTCTATGCATCTGTCCAAATCTGTAGAACTATCAACCAAGAGTTAATTTTTTTCTTTATTTAAATCCTAAAAGTGAACAAGAAATTAAAAACATATTAAAAATGAAAAAGTCTCTATTAAAAAAAATAGAAATCTATTGATTAGTGGTGGTTTGAATAGCAGTTGCCCTCATAGACTCATGTGTTTTAATACTTGGCCCATAGGTAACAACACTATTAGGAAGTGTGTTGGAGTAGGTATGACTTTGTCGCAGGAAGCGTGTCACTAGAGGGTGGGCTTTGAGGTCTCAGATGCTCAAGCCAGTTCCCCTCCTGCTGGTGCTGGCTGATCCAGATTTACAACTCTCAGCTCCTTCTCCAGCACTATGTCTACCTGGACACTGCCATGCTTCTGGTCATGATGCTAACGGACTAAACCACTGAAACTGTAAACCAGCCCTAATTAAACAAGGCTGGCTTTATTAGGGTTACCATGGCCATGGTGTCTCTTTACAGCAATGGAAACCCTAACTAAGATGAGGATGAAACTTCTTGGTGTCCTCAAGAATGCACATTGTGGGAGGAGTCATTCCATGGAAGACCTAGCTGCTGTGCTGAGGTCCTACTTAGTACTGCCACTGGCTGAGTGTATGACAGGAAGGCTACACAGGCTGATTTCCAGGACCTCTGAGATTCCCACGTAGCCTTTCTGAGTATTTTTGACATCACCGTCATGTAGGATGTTTCTACTCATGTTGCCTTTGTGGCTCACACTGACTGTTCTCTTGGCTTTATTTAACCACTTCTCAAAGTCTCTCAAGGGACATTTTAAAAAATAAAATCTTTGAACATTTACTCATAGCAGCTGCCATTTGAAGGATTTGAACCAACACAACTGCCAGTTTCATACCCTACCAAAGATGAAATACCTGTGTATATTACTTTTATTTGACTACCCCTTTAAAAAATTTATTGATGTATAACACACTTAAAAAGACACTAAATATAAATGCACAGCTCTATAAGATACCACAAATGAAAAATACCACGGATCAAAAATGAGCGAGCTATTTTTATCCAGAAGTCTTCCTCTTACCTCACTGAAGCCCTCTCCCAGTGGCTGATTGACTCCTAAAGACAGAGAGCCTTGAATTCTTGCTATCACAATCTGCCTCCTGTTTCTGAACTCTGTGTGTGGTAGGTACAATGTATAGATACTTACATGTATACATACCTATCAAACTGGTGCAATATATGATACACTACTTATGTGTCAAATATATGCTATGTAGCTGAGACATCCTCAGCAGAAATGTCTGGTTTGACCTCTTTTCATCAACGTCACAGGATGGGCTGAGGCCCATCCTGATGTGTGGATCAACAACTTTTCAACTTTTATGAAATATTTTATTAAATGTGCTCAACTCAAGTTTCTGGTCTCCTACTGGCAATAGTTTTTGTTTTCAGTTTGTTTATTCCAAATAATGCTGCTGTGACCACACTGAACTAGTAGACAAAAAAAGTAAATACATTAGCAACCAGATTTGCTTTATTTCTGGAATGAGTTTCTCACTTGAATTATAAATTGATGTAATTTCCCATAATAATAGAATACACTTGAGACATAATTCAGTTATATAAATAGAAAGGAAAAATGATAAATATTAACACACGAGCACAGTAAAACAATAACAGTAAACTCTGGGAAGACTGTATGGGGAATGCCCATAGTTTCATGGAGAATATTTATAGGAAGTCTGTGGCAAGTGTCATTTCTCAAGGTGAAATATTCACCTGATACAAAGAAGAAAATCAGATGTTTGCACACCACTTCTGCTTAATTCTTTTGTTTTATGTCTTAGCCAAGAAAATGAGGCAAGAAAAACAGACAGGGCACCGGGAAGGAAACATACCATACCCCATAGGCTATTGAGCACAAATAGGTGTGACTTTTAGTCAAAAGAGACTTCTCAACAGAATTTTAGACTTAGAGAGAGAAGTTAGTCAGATTATAGGATATAATGTCAGTGTATAAAATACATTTTGTTTTAATATACCAGCAGTGAAGTTGTTAGAATACAAAATTTTAGAAAATGTCTTGTGAAGGTTATCAGAGATGCCTACATTGGTGTTTCTGAATGGTACTCAGCTTCTGTGTGCTATGTGTCTTTTCGAAATCTTGATAAGCTTACTAAATTTTTTACTCACCGAGTGGATAGCTATTGCACTCATATGCTTTCCTCTGAGTGATATTGTCCTTTCAGATTTTATATTTATTTCAGTGTATGTGCGTGTACATATGAGAGTATGCATGTGTGTGCAGCTGCCTGTGGAGGCCAGAAGAGGGCATCATACACTCCGAATCTCGAGTAACTGAAGCTTATGAGCCACACCAAATGTGGGTGCTGGGAACCAAATCTCAACCCCTGGAAGAAGAGCGATTGCAATGAATTGTTGATCTGTCTCTCTAGTCCTAACTGCCTCTTCTTTCAGAAATCTAGCCTTTCTCCATTTGTATGAGATGCTTCTTACAAGATGGTTTGTCTTGAAAAATACAGTGAAAGGAAAATTGACTTCAATTTGTGTGTAAGGCATTTAAAAGAAATCATTGGGATCGTGTTCTTTTGGGCAAACATTTGGTGTAGACTTCAGCATTAAGGTGAAGGTTAAATATTGACTCTTAAATAATTTAAGGTGCACAATGATTCTTAGAGAGAACACTGTATCAGTTAATTAGCCCTGCCTTTGAGAGAATTGGTTTCTAATAATATTAGTTGAATTTGACTTAGCTCAGTAAAGAAGATTATAGCCAAATAAATACTACGAATTAACTGAGCCAGTAATTATCTGGGTCTCCTGTTTGTATTTGGGTTTTAGAAGAGTGTAATCCATTGAGCAGTGATTATAGCTAGGGTGATGGGTTGGGAGCAGGGACCAATGAAAAGCCACCTGAGTTGGCTCATAGCATCTGGTAGAACTATAGGATTAAATATTGGAGCTCAAGACATGACCCATGTGTGTTCAAGTATTCTCAAACACTTCCTATTTAGACTGGTAACCTTAAATTTTATGAACGACAAACCTCTGTTGAAAATACACTTTATATCATGACTTAGTCACACGCACACACACACACACATCTACTGGAACTAAAATTTTTGAGGAAAATGTTATTTCCATTCCAGGCAATACACACTGTAATTGCCATCTTCCTGTAATTTGTTACACTTCTTTTCAGAGATGTGGGTGGCAGCTCCCTAACTTGGCTTTGTTGCTTATTAACATGTCATGAGCTTTAGTTGAAAAATGCTGATTTAGTGGGCCCTTAAGAACCACTCTCTTCCTTTGATGCACTCTCGAATTTGATTCTTGGCACTCTGCCAGCCAAACCCAGCTATGGCTTGTCAGTTATAAATACCTCAATCTATCAGCTATTCATCTTGATAAAAGAATGCACAGACTGTGAGGTTGTTTTGGCCCTGGACCATGAAAGGAAAAATAAGAAGATACATAGTTAGTATTATATATTTTTTTTTGTTCACCAAAAAAGTCTATTTTTTAACTTCGAAATCATTGATAGAGTGGGCAATGTGATTGAAATAAAGTCACAGGCCAGAGGAGGATGTAACAAAATAATTCAGAAACAGAAACTGGGATGGAAGGCTCCTTCAGAGCTCCTGCATTTGTGCACTGCAACTGAAAGTCTTTCTTCTAGATCATTGTAGAGAAGAGAGTTCACAGTGGATTTATGTGAGATCGTGGTACAGAGGCTAGGCAAGGAAATTGTTTGCAAGGAATCCAAACGGTTCTGTCTATCCCTAGATGCATAACTCTCTAAAACAAGGCTTTGCTGCTCCTCCTATCAAGAATTGAAGTCTGTAAATACGGTTCGGTGGGAGAACTCTTGCTTTACAATGAACATGTTTAACAGAATGTTGGTTAGTGTGACACTATGGCATTTCTATATTAAGGCACTAGAAAGTCATGAGCTTTTTTTTTTTGTTGTTGTTGTTATTGGTTTATATTCATGTAAAATTCTTCAGCTATCCTGTCAGGAAATCCTTTAAAAAGTAATTTTAACAAGTGAAAAACAAAAGGCAGAGAAAAGGAGGTGTTTAGAAATGGATTACAAAGTTATCATTTAGATTTATGGAATTTAACTTTTTAGGGGGAAAGAGGAGTCTACTATTGTGTGTTTACAGAGGTACATGGGATGGTTTTCAAGAGAGCAGGGGTCAGACAAGCCATTAGCAGTGATTGCAACAGTTGATGGACCTGAGCATCAGAGGTTGAAGGAACCTGGTCGGACATCAGCAGTGCTGAGATGTCTGCCTCTTCCACTAAGGAGAGCCTGTGCTACTCACATGGATTTACTCCTCCAGGACTCCGGAAGACCTGGCAGAAGGAGAGGTAGTGCGACACGTAGGTTAAACTGTGGCAGGATCATCATTTCAAGACTATAATACAGACCACCAACCTTTCCCTCTGTTCTGTTTACCCTCCTCCCGCTGCCCCCCACTGCCACCTGCACCACGCCTGCCCAGCATGTCTGCAATACTATGTGGGTTTCCTGTTGTCATTATCCAAATTTCTAACCTGGAAAGACCAAGCTTCTGATGACTGTATACTGACTGTTCCTGACTCTATCCATTTAGAGTTCAATATAGTTGAGTGTAGGAATACCCAAAGAGAGATGACCTGTGGGCTAAGTGGCTGTACTTGCCCATTTGTAATAGTCCTGTTTATTCTTCTGATGGTCACACTCTTAAAGAATTAAATTTTTTAGTCTAGCATATAAGGTAATGAGTGTTGGCCTTTCTGCTCAAATGGGAAGATGTCCCAGGACTTGGGAGCCCAGGAATGACATAGTTCTGAGGGGAGGCTCCCCAGTGGAGGAGCATCCAGAGACACAGGAGCCCCAGGAACCACATAGCTCTGAGAAGAAGCCTCCTCAGCAGAGGTGTTGCAGCTCCCAGAGGAGGGTATCCCCTGCTGAGTTGAGGAGCTCAGGGACCTCAGCCCAGCTCCTTCTCTTTGGTTTTCATCTTCTCTTTATTGTTTGCCTTCTTCCCATGAATCACAGACAGTAAATCTCATAAAAGAGATTTATTAGAAGGTCCAAGGTGTGGAGGGACTAAGCCAGGTGAGAGGGAGCAGACAGCAGGGAACTGAGAAGACACAGAATATATAGGGGTTCTTTATGGTTTTTTATGGAGCTTTCTAGAGCAGAGATTTCCAGGGTGAGGATTGGTGAAATTTCAAGTCCTGAGTTTGGGGGATCTCAGGGACTGGTGGGTTTTCCTGTTCAGGGATTGGTGGCCTTTGCTCAGACTTTTCACCTAAAATTAGCATACTCTGGAGAGTGTTCTATTGAGGGCTGGAGATAACCTTTGTTACAGTTACAGAGACTGGAACCACCTTTATGATAGTTTGGGGGAGGGGCTTGGATGCTGGAGCTCCCAGGTGGAGACCTGGACACTTTGTGCCTTGAGGATTTACAAAGTTAATAAAGTATACAAAGTTAACAAAGGGAGTCTAAGAGACTGGTGTAAATAGCCAACAATGGGGTTACTGACAATCAAGGTTGTCTCAGACAATGTATTAAGTTCCTTAGCTGTGTCTTCAAGAAGCCATTCCAATCCATTCCAGGTCAGCAGCTTTGGACAGTGAGGTCTGTGTGAGACCAGTGGATTTCATTATTGTGAGCATATCACTGTACTTCTTATACAATGTTATGAGAAATCTTTATGCATAACTGGAGTTATTGTCAATCTTCAGCAAGATAAATCATTGCCTTTTTCAGGGTTGAAGGCCCCAATGCAATCAACTATCCACTAGTAGATAGGCTTGTGATGGTTCTATATTAGAAGCTGAGGATAATATCCTAGTTGTTGATATGTTGGGAGGTTCCTGGTAATAGCTTGATGTGATGATGCAAGCCTTTAATCCCAGCACTTGGGATGCAGGGATAGGAGGATATCTGTGAGTTTGAGGCCAGCCTGGTCTACATAGTGAGATCTTGTCTCTGAGGAAGAGGGAACCTGAGCTGATGAGGCCATAATTAATCAGTCCCTAAACTTGAAATTATGAATTCTATTCACTCAGTGTTAGCTAACAAGAGGAGATGGCTACCATCTATTGATAGAATATCTCTGTCCTCTTTGTTTTCAGTACCTGCTTTCTTGAAGGAATTATTGTGAGCTACGGAGATCTTCTCAATTGTTATCTGTCGTCACATTTGTCTCTTCCTTTTGGCCTATTACATGGCAAACTTTTTAGGCAAATTTGATAATCATTATTCAAAAGACAAGTTGTTACAGTTTTCCTCTATGCATGCCTTTCTGTATTTCCTGTACATTTACGCATGCAGCCCATAGAAAATGTGTTTGCTATGTTTACAGACAACTTATCTAATGAGAAGGCAGCATATGTAATTAGACCACATGTTCACTTTCTTGACTTTCACCCTGAATCAGCACAAATAATTGAATTATGTATTGTAGCCACTGTTTGAAATGCTAAAAGAAAAGTCAAGCTTTCAATTTGTATACTCATAGCCAGTATATAGCTCATGGTTTATAATTGCTTAAAATTGTTCCTTTTTTAGATAGTGCTAATTCTCAAATTTTATAGTTATTTATACAAATACAGCTTAATTTAAGAAACATGTACTGTTCCTTAACTATATAAGACATTTAAGAGCTCATACTGGATTGCCTGGACCCCAGGGCAATGCCACAGCAGATTTGTATAGCAGGCAGATTATAGGCTTTACAGAAACAATTGGCCATACAATCTTATTCTTTACATCATCAAAATAGTAATAACTTGAGACAATAATTTGGTATTTCTAGAGAGTGTGCAAGTCAAATTGCAAAAGCTTGTTCTCAGTGTCCTCAATTTCTTCATAATGGTGTTAATCCTTGAGGACTTATACCTAATCAATTATGGCAAATGAATGTTACTCATTTTTGAGTTTGGAAAATTAAAACATGTTCATGTGACTTGACACCTTTTCAGGCTTTCTAGTTGTAACTGCTTTAACAGGAGAAGCAACTAAAAATGTAATTAGTTATTGCCTACATTATTTTTCTATGCTTGGTATCCCATATCAGATTAAGATAGATAATGGCTATTGCAGTCAAACGTTTGAGATGTTTTGTTGACAATTTAAAATTATTCATATTACTGAGATTCCTTATTATCCTCAAGGATAAGGAATTGCGAAACAGATATTATGGAACTTTAAAATAATATCTTCATAACTCTCTGAGTGTGGGAGGAGCAGCTACTGGCACTTCTGCCCCAGTTTTGCAAGGAACTCTGAAAACTTGGCTTTTAAAAACTAAAGAGGGGGAATTATACCCTCCAAGGTCACCAAAAGCATACCTTGCCTTTGTCTTATTCATTTTAATTTTTTTGCAAACTGATGCTAAAGGTCAGTCGGTAGCGGATCGCCACTGGCATCCAGTCACTTCCAACTCATTTGCCAGGGTCAAACAGAGAGACCCCTAACTAATTCATGGAATGGTCCTGACTCTGTTTTAATTTGGGGTGTGGTTCAGTTTGTGTTTTTTCACAAAAAGAAAATGGAGCTCAATGGCTGCCTGAAAGATTGGTCCATCAAGTGGACACAGATCTTGAGCCTAATGATTATGATTCTAATGATGAAGATGGCTCAAAATCCCTATCAGCCAGCTGAGTTAACCTGGCACATAGTCTCCACTCTTACTGGAGAGTAAGTGCTTTTTATCTATACTCAAAGTCACCTACTATGTACCTGGTGGCCAGACTTTGTGTCTGATCCCTGTAAATTAGCAGCTGGATTAGATACTTGGGACATTCCCACTTACAACTTTATGTTCTACACTGCTTGGATAATCATGTTGCTTTTAACCTTTGAACCTTGTATCTCAAATAGATTGGTTGTTTTCACACAGGATCACTCTTAGCAAGCTCAGTTATTCATCATGCCAGTTATCCATCACTATGAAGAAATGCATTGAGTGCATGCTCACAGGTCCTTTGGTCTGAATGTGGCTTTGGTCTGTATGGGAAAGAGTGTGCCATAGATGGCTGGTAGTCAAAGATGGGTAAGAGTGTTCTTGAGAGCCTGTATACCTAAGACAGAAGCATACATCAATAATGCTATGTATGTTCTCCACGTTCGCCTGGCCACTCTTTACCCTAGGTGGAATGATGAAAAACAAGTAAATCTTGTGCCCCTGTCCAGCTGCTGGTAGTGCTCATTTTAAAAAAAGCTAATGATGGGGAATTGTGCCCTCCACCCAGCCTTGAGCAGGCCAGAAAGACCTTGCTTACCACAATAGACCTAATAATAGGACCTAGGTGGAGTTACCCACCTTGGCTGCACGTTCAACCTCCTACAGGAACTTAGAAGAATAGACTGCCTGCTGAGCTTGCCTTGAGACATCTCAGACTGTAACAAAGCTTGGGTTCTCCCACCCATCTCAGGCTGAAACAAGAATGGGTTCAGTGGGGATTTCACTTAATTAGGAGAGTTGAATATTAAACTTCGAGCCTTGATCAGAAAACTTTGTCTTGGCTTCATGCTTCTCTCACCTCTCTGTCTCCTTTTTTCATTTCCAGCCCCTCTTTCAGGTGAACCCAGTTTGTCCGTGACCTACAGTTAGCTAACAAGAGTAGGTGGCTACCGTCTATTGATAGAATATCTCTGTCCTCTTTGTTTTCAGTACATGCTTTCTTAAAGGAATTATTATGAGCTACATAGATCTTCTCAACTGTTATCTGTCATCACTTGTGTTTGTTCCTTATGACCAAGAAACTTGACAGTTTTTAAGAATCTTTATTTAACTAAGCAATGCCTCTGCCAGTAGGAATGTCTGTAGTCTTCCATTGCTTTCTTTTCCATGCATATGGTCAGGTCCTCTGCCCACAGGTTGGTCCATTCAGAGAATTTCCTTCCACTGTTGTCTTTCAGGGCTAGCCCACGAGGCAGTGTGAACCAGCAGCTGTCTGTTATTAGCTCACACCAACATAATGGACAGGACCACTCAGCTCATCAAAAGAACAATTCCAACCACATTCAATCAGGCCTCAAGTATGAGCTGAGTAACATTAATGCAGTGGTAATAGCTGACATAGGGATTGGGTCACATGTTCTTAAAGCTTTGTGTGTGTGTGTGTGTGTATGTGTGTGTGTGTGTGTGTGTGTGTGTGTGTGTGTGCTTTCTGAACCAACTGACCATGACTCTAGATACACCATTTCTATTTTATGCAATTTACCCAGAATTTAATTTGTGGAAGAAATTTGAGGTCTAAGATACTTTGAAAAGAATTCACATTTGTGTAAAGGGGAATCCAAAAGAATTGGTCAGAGGAGAAAACGAAACTTTAATGTACATACGCCAAAGCCTCATTCAACTAGCTTGGGAGCTCTGCAGTAAATGGTGTCTGTTGGTATGCCCTGAAACAGATCTGTGCACTTCTGTATGAGCTGTCAGACATAGGCCTTGGAAATGGTGTGACCTGAGAATGGTTATGCGTCAGCAGAGATAGACCCCAAGTAACCCAGTAGCTAAAGGTTGTTAGCCTTTTAATCAATAGCAACAAGACATGCCTTGAAGGAGCTACCTATCTACCTCAAACATCTTAACCTATGGCTTGGGGTATGTCTGAGCAACCAGACCCACACTGATGATTGTAGCTGTACATCACAGGATTACATCTTCAGTCTGCTTTCTTGTAACATCTGAGGTCTCCCCTCAGAAACCGACACACACAGTGTCACTGGTCTTCTCTCTTGTGAGACATTTCCTGGACAACTTTCGGACCCTTGTTATATGCCCGTATTACATTCTACAATGACCTTCATAGCTCTGACCCAGCTATAAAACAGGTGCAATTGGTTGTATCACCTGCTAGAGTTTAAACCATATGTTCAGTAGTACTCTCTTTCTCTGTCTCTGTTCCTGTTTCTCTCTTTCCAAAAAAAAAGACTGGTACATATTAGATATGCAATGAAGACTTGTTTAAAATGTTTGTTGAAGGAGGGAGTGAGGTTTCAAAATTTGACAGTAGTAGACAAATGAGGAAGACTTATATGAATGGTCTAATGCTGTAGAAAATGGGTCTGGGAAACAGGAACAAGGACCCACTTTTGTTTTGGGCTTCTCTCTCTTCTTGTAGAGTATTCATTTGTTTATTTATATTTACTTTACATCCTGCTCACTGCCCCACCTCCTGATCACTCCCTCCCGCAATCCTTCCCCCTTCTCCCCTCTTCTTCTCCTCTGAGCAAGTGGGAGCCCCCAGCTCTTCCCCACTTTGGCACATCAAGTCTGTGAGGCTAGGCATGTCCTCTCCGTTTCCACTGAGGCCAGACAAGTGAGCCCAGCTAGAAGAACATAATCCATGCATGGGCAACAGATTTTGAGATAGCTCCTTGCTCCAGTTGTTCAGGATACACATGAAGACCAAGCTTCCAGAGGTTTTTATTGAATAATTATTTCTTGAGTATTCCATGTATGACCAGGAGTCAATGATGAACACAATAAGACATTTTTAATTGTTAGACCAGCCAGGCAGTGGTGGTGCATGCCTTTAATCCCAGCACTTGGGAGGCAGAGGCAGGTGGATTTCTGAGTTTGAGGCCAGCCTGGTCTACAGAGTGAGTTCCAGGACAGCCAGGGCTACACAGAGAAACCCTGTCTTGAAAAACAAACAAACCAACAACCAAACAACCAAACAACAACAACAACAACAACAAAAAGAATTTAATTGTTAGACCAGATTGCATTGTTTCTAAATTGGTCTAGATCCTTGATTTCAAAAGCGAATCTCTATGCATACAAATTATTTTTATTTCATGCTAAGGAATTGTTTCTCCATAGAGAATTTCTGCTTTTCCCCCAATAATCTTCTAACTTGAAATAATTTCAGTGGGCCTTGAGCTGTAACACAGTATTTTATAAAACAGGTTAATATCACAGTGTTGGGGTTTCACAAACACTAATAGTAGTGATGTGATCAATACTACTTTAGTTAAAGAACAATAATACATGCATACTAGGTCTTTAGGAAAAGGTATATTACAGTTTTAGTATAAAATGATTAGAATATTATCGTTCAAATATAAGAATAATAGTAACAAAACAATAAACAAAAGGACCGTTGATTCTGTGAGGAAGAATCAGCAATTCCTGTTTTAAATAGCAGGACCTCACCTTCATTTAAGTAATGCCTTTTATGTTCAAATTGCTTAACCAAAATTAAGTAATTAATCCTCACAGTAAGCTCTGCAAGGGAGATAAGAATTATCTTCATTTTACAGATTAAGTCAAATGTACCATATTTCAAATGATTAATGCTTTGAAATCTCTAGTACCAAATGGTCTCCGCTCTTCCAGAAGCATGTGGAAGCCCAAATTTACATAGTAATTACGTGTTCAATTGTGTTGAGGAACCAAGTGGCAGGCTCAGATAATCTTTAGAAAGAGAAGGAAAAGAAAAAGAAAGAAAGAAAAAATATTGGCATTACAGGGAGAAGGGAGAGCAATTCTTCTAATGCCTGTTGACTGATAATATTATTTGCACACATGGCTTCTCTTCTCATAAGTCCTGTACGCTAAGCGGAAGAACAAAAAGGCCCATGGGACGGTAGGTGATGCTGTTTAATGCACAGAACAAATCCCATGGAAAAGTAGGGTTTGCAGCTTGAGAAATAACAATGAGGGCACATTGATGATAGCCAGGACATACAGCTGTTTCCTTACCATGCAGTGTATAGATTCCAATGTTGAGTGCATTCTGCTTACTATTATACAGGTCTTTCTGAGGAGACTTCAGAAGATGTCACTAGAATGTTATAACAACGTTAATGCCTTACATTGTGGAAACACTTCAATCAATACGCTGTCCTTTATTTTCTTTTGAAGATAATTTTGTCTTGTTTTTCAAGGCAGGACAAGTCTTAACTGGCTAATTGGTATGAAGAAAGGAGGAGGGTTGCATATTCACCTGGCTCTCTAGTCATCTACTTACATAGTAGTCATCTTGCTGTTTACTGGGTGCCACCACTGTGTTCTGGAAAAGGACCAATTCCATGTATGAATAGGAAGGATTAATGGGTTTATGGGATTTTAGTTCAATGAGAGCAGTGTGTGTGTGTGTGTGTGTGTGTGTGTGTGTGTGTGTGTGTGTGTATGTGTATGTGTGTGCATGCATGTATGTGCATGTGTGCACATGCATGCATGCGTGTGTGCATGTGCATGCATGTCTGTACATGTGTATGTGTATGTGCATGTGTTTGTGTATGTATGCATGTGTGTGTGCATGTGTGTATGTATATATGAGTGCATGTATGTGTGTGTGTGTGTGTGTGTGTGTGTGTGAGTTTGTATACTGCCAGACATGGTGCAAAGGGTCCTAAAGTAGCATCAGAGATGCAAGTTCTATTTCTAATGATACGGATGTCTGGAGTAACTCTTGGTTTAGAATGGCCACTAGTGCTTAGAAATGGAATGCTTGAGATCAGGACTTCCTTTCCTTTCCTGCTATTGTTGCCTGTGTGTGTCTCCATGTGTAAGTACAACCTGCTCAGGCCATTTAGTTGTCTCTACTTAAAGCTTCAAAAAGTCTGGTTCCTGAGATGTCTTCAACCCGGGGCCCAACATCACGTCCTCTTTGTTGTTGCAAAGAACCTACTCTTCATTGGTGGTTGTTGAAAAATCACCATCTAGAAGCTAAGGCATCATTCGAAATCTAAAGCTAGATTTCGATTGTTCCCACTTCCCCCCATCCACAAATGTCTGTGAGAAATCTCACAGATGAAATTCCTATGCAGAAGAGGAGAACATGTGACAACATCAGAAGATGTGTGCAGCGTCACAGGCGTCGTAAGAACACCATCTTGTAGAAGCAGCCAGTGCACACTGTGGCGTTGACATTTTGAAGGGGACATGGGAGACTCTGGAAAGTAGAAGCAAGGGCAGCATTCTACTCCAAATAAACAGGTTAGATTTTCAAAAGTTGTAAAAACAGGGATCTGGAACTGAAATTTAAATAATTTGTGAGAAAGACATGGGGTTGTGTACACAGCCCATTTTACATGATAGATGCATCTAGAGTTTCAGGACAAGTCTGGAGAAAAGTGGTAGACAGTATTTGGAAGAAATAGTATGGATTGTGTAAAGACAACAAACACCCCAATTCTATGGGTCTAACCACACCGCATAGAGATACTCGAAATAAGTCTGAACTGAGACACACCTAGTGAGACTGTAGACCTCAGAGACAAACACTTTCAAGGGCTTCATGGTCGTTACTTAGCAACAAGGCCAGGAAGATTGTCCTGAAAGCTTTAAGGGACTTGGGACTCTGTGTCATATGTGCTCTCTTTCAAGTACATAGTATATTCTTTAGGGGAAATGCTGGAACGGTTGCTTCAAAAAAATGCAAAATAAGGTCAGAAGGACAGAGATGAGGGAAAGCAAAAAATGAGAAAATAAACAGGTAGGCAGAGATTTAGAAAAAAAATCATTTTTGATAATGTTGAACATCAAAAGCAGTTTCAGGGTCTGGGGAAATGGCTCAGTGGACAATGTGCTTGTCAAGTTAGCCCAATGGGTAATCTAAGTTCTGATCCCCAGAGCCCATGTAAAAGCTGCACACAACAGTCTGAATGTCTGTGATCCCAGCCCACTGCTGCAGGGAGGTGAGCAGTGAAGACAGGTCCTCAGGGGCTCTAGGACCAGCTAGCTCAAACACAGTGGGATGTGGGACATCAAGGAACAACACATGGAGTCTGTCCTTGGACCTCACACCTGCCAGGGCACATCCTTCTTCAATAAAATTGCAACGTTCGTTTCATAGGACACTGAGCAGTTTATAGAACACCCACTGTTTGGACTACAGTGTGTCCCGTCACAAGCTGGCGTGGACCAGGCCAAGAGAGAATGCAGACATTCAGAGTTCATGCAGTCAAACTAAATGTGAAGAGTTCAGGGTTTCAAAACTAGGAGAGTCTAGGACAAACCAAGGGTCATGAGCACGCTGTGCCAGAAGCCCAACCGAATATGATTGAGACTTTCCACCATGTCAGCATGTACAGAAGGACAACAAATTCAAGAGCTTTGGCAGTTTCAATAACAGCAACTGGTCATGAAGCCTGCCTTTCTTAGCAATCAGTTTAAAACGAGTACTACTGCTTTATTCCGATTTTAATTACGAATATCAACTCTCATATCACACATCACACAGTAAGTAAGCATATCTCTTTATGTGTAAATGGGTTATGGAGCGAGTGGAAGTTGAAGAGGCTACTGTGGAAGCAGCCAGAGACAGAGGAACTAGGTCAGCACTGGAAGCTGCTGGCTGCCGGGGCGGCTGCTGAGTCAGGGTTTGACATCGAAGCTGAAGGATGCAGCTGCCGGGTAGGTGGACGGCTGAACAGTGTTCAGAACAGTAAACAAGATGAGTAGACAGAGTTTGATAAGCTGTGTCGATAGCGGGGGTCCCAGCCAAGTTGGGGAGTCCCTGACACACATGACAAAGCTTGGATGAGGGTTTGGTTTGGAACCCTGTAGTCTCAGAGTTAGGTGTTTGCCTCTGTATGGGCTCCTAGTAAGGGGGTTACGCCCTCTCCCTGATCTGGCATGTCTGGTTTTCGTTCTCGGTTCTGGTTCTTGTTACATGAATTTAATGTGCCTGTGTGCCCCTATGGGTTCAGGTCAAGTCAATAAACTTAAAGAGAGACTCCCCTTCTGTGCCTAGGAATGTCACTGATGAGTCTGCTAGATGGTTGTGTCTGACAGATGGTGCAATTTCTAAGTCCACTCATGGCTGAAGTCATCCTTCTCCTCTCTCAAAGGAATCAAAAGCTGTTTGTAAGATGGAGTACCTCAGGGAATTGCTCAGCTTGAAAAACCACCATTTTATTAAATATGGAATAATACAGAATAGGCATAAACTGATTTCAGTGCCAAGTCAGCAAAGTAAGGAAGCCATCTCTGTTTTAATCCTATGAGGAAACTAACTCAGAAAGAAATAGGATGCTTTTGGTTCTGATTCTAGAACTTTCTTTAGCCTTTCATTTTTTTTTCTCTCTCAAGCCAACCTCTCTGTTCTGCTCACTGTAACACTTGCTCTACTCTAGGATTGAAAAGACAATTACATCTTTGTTGTAATTTTGTCTTTTGAAAGAAATAAGAAAGATCAAGGTTAGTTAAAATGCTGGAAGACTGCAGCTTTCAAGATGAGGTGTGGCTCCATATAAGAATTTGAAGTCTTTTTAATAATTGAGAGACAGAAGAAAGCATTATCTCCTGATATTAGGAAATTACATGCTTTGTATTTTAGGGCTGTCATGAAAAGAAGAAAAATAGAATGTAAAAATTTCAATGTATTTGAGAAAGAAATATGAAGTAATTTATTTGAGTTAATTAGTCCAACTTTCTAATCCAAGTATTCAAGAGAGAGCTTTGAGTAACTACCACATGCCAGAGTAAGACATTTTGGTCACTTTTTCCTTCTCTGCCCCATCTTGTCTTCCTTTTCATTTTCTCTGAATCTTCACCAAACACCCAACGAGGAACAGGACTAAGCGCCAACACTGCGGATTTGGAGACAGACTAGCTGAAACCTCTCTCCCCGTAAGAGCTGGGTTCCAGTTCTCCAGGAGCTCTGGATGCTGACAGATGGAGAGCGATCTGTGGGATATGAGTCAAGAAGGCAGCTCCGTGTAGTCAGAGACAGGAAGGCTCTAGACCTGAGCGAGCAACCGCGAGAGTGTGATGTAAAGCAATGGTGTTTTCACTGGCTCAGAAACAGCATTCGACCCTTTAGGGAATATTTTTCTTTTTTCTTGAGAATGTAGATTGATTGTAGAAATGAAAGCCCAGTGGAAAAGGGAGGGTAATTGTACTCACTTTTTCTAGCTTTTTTTCTTTTCCTTTTTCCTTTCTCTTATATTTATAGAATACTAAGAACTGAGTACTTTGTGCTCCTAAACAACTCACACTGTCAAACGACATAGGAGTTAGGTACTAGTGTTGCCTCCACCTTAGACTCTGGGAAATGTCATCCGAGCAGGCAGACTCTCACAAGAGCTACCTGATTCCAGAGCATAGGATCAGAAAGGGATCCATGATCAAGTAAATCTGGGGCAGACAGGATAAAGAAAGCTAACTCTTTTTTTTTCACTTATTCGTTTTACTACCCGCTTACTGCCCCCTCCCAGTCACCCCTCCCACAATCCTTCCCCCCTCCCCCTCCCCTTCTCTTAGGGATGGGGGCCCCCTGGGTATCCCCTGCCCTGGCACTTCAAACAAAGTTTCTGGAAGACTAGGAGCTTCCTGTCCCACAGAGGGCAGACAAAGTAGCCCAGTAAATAGAGCGTATCCTCTAGGCAACAGGTTTTGGGATAGCCCCCCTCCACCCACATGAAGGCCAAGCTGCACATCTGCTACATATGTACGGGGAGGCCCAGGTCCAGCCCGTGCATGTTCTTTGGTTGGTGGTTCAGACAGGAGAGCCCCAAGGGTCCAGGTTAGTCGACTCTGTAGGTCTTCCTGTGGCGTTGTTATCTCCTTTGGGACCCCCAATCCTCTTTCTTAATGTGTCTTCTGATACTTTTGGAGTCCCAGGATTCCTGAAACCCTTGAAATAAGTTCTCACAAATCCTTGTTTATTATAGTCTCTTCAACTCAAAGAGGCCACATATATACTTATTGATTGCTGTATCACCCCAAACAGACGTGTTAAGTATCACACAGTTCCTGAGGCTTAGAAATCCCAGAGCACCAAAGGCCCCATCTTGATCCTTTTCCTTAAATTGCCTGCATGCCCTCGATTTCTGCCGAGGTCCTTGAGAAAGGCTGTGGTTTGAATGCTGGTACCGTGCTTATCTCTACAGTTGGATTTCCTTGATCACTGAATATTAACAGAGTACCATTCATGACTCAGAACATCATGCAGACTGTATATATCGATGCCACTAGCTAATAGTGACGTAAGTGGATATGTTTCAAGCATCTTTGAGCCTCAGCTAACTTCCTTATCTAATAAGAATGTTATTTTATTATAAAGTCATGAAAATTAAAAAAATAGTATATGTAAAGACCTGTTGATTATTTGACATATAGTGGGTACGAAATAACGGTAGCTATTATTTACCAGGAGAAAGTGCAACCTTTTCTATTTGCTTCCATGGTGTGTCTGAAGCTATAAAAGCATTTGACAATGAAAGTCATAATTTGTATTCTGGGGCAAGGTTATAATTTACTTGTATTTTTTGTTCAGAAAATAAATTAAAAATAAAATCTTTAGAGGCATACTAATTCTTTTGGTCATAAGATTTTTTATTTATTTGTTTGCTTTTTTGAGACAGAGTTGCTCTATTAAGTAGCCCCAGGTGTCCTGGAACTTGACATGTAGACTTTATTAGTCTTGAAATCCTCTTGCCTCTGACTAGCAAGGGCAAGATTAAAGGCATCTGTTACCATGCCCAGCTAGCCGATCACGGATATTTTTAATATTACAATAAAAGATTATATTTACAAGAAAATGCTAGCATTGTGTTGTGTGCATGTTACAGTTGTGACACGTCACACTACTGTATAGTACTCCATAAGTAAAATCAACCAGACACTTTGTCCCTTTCGATTTAAGAGTGAGAGGTCAGAACACTGAGGACTGCACCAGAGACTTCTTGAAGTGTACACATAGAATGGAGCAATTCTGGGCATCACTTCAAAGCTCTTTGTCTGCTTGAGACTCACATTCCAAGTATTGTTCTCTGTGACATCGATGTGGAAGAGGAGTTGACTAGACAGGAGGTTGCTAGTTTTGTCAGCCTGATGCTTTGAAGGTGACCACGGGTGAACTGTCATCTCTGCAAGACAAAACAGTTATGTTTGATGCAGAGGAATGAAAATACTAACCTCCAACTTCCTTTTCATGAGGAAAACATCTTGATTCAGTTTTGAGGTTACATATATACCATATGACTATATATGTATCCGCATTGTAAAATGAAAGGAACAAAAATATAGCTTCCGGTGCAGACTGTTTAGTATAGGAGAGCTGGCTCTGGTGATGCGGGTGCAACTGGCGGGCTAACCAACTCAGCTTCCACCCTGCCCAGATCCAGGTCTTCGAGTTGGCCCAATCCAGCATCTACCCCGTCTGTGAACTGCTGATGCATGTGAAAGGGCTGGTTCTGCGGATCCAAAGCTGCAGGATCTCCACGGCACACAACAACAGTGGCCTCGAAGCAGACCAGTGGCTCACTGGAGTGAGCATTTGCAAGTAAAAATGTGTGGACAAAAGGGTACGCAGTGGGACACACTGCCACTCACTGCAGCTTCCACAGCGAGACTTATTTGTCTTCGTGTGTGTGTGTGTGTGTGTGTGTGTGTGTGTGTGTGTGTGTGTTGCAAGGGCAGAGGGAGGATGTGGATGAACGGGGAGATGAATGGGATTCGGGTGCATGATGTGAAATTCACAAAGGATCAATAAAAAGTTTTTTAAAAAAGGAAAACAGTTTTTAATTAGAGTAAAATATATCGCTTTCCCCTTCTCTTTCCTCCCTCTAGCCTTCCCACGTACCCTCTCTCTGACTGCTTCCATGTGCACCCTAGGTTGGGAACCTCTTTTCTTTGATTATTATATATATGCATATATCAATTTGTGTGTGTGTGTCTCTCTGTGTGTGTGTTTCATGTATATGTGCATCTCTCTCTCTCTCTCTCTCTCTCTCTCTCTCTCTCTCTCTCTGTGTGTGTGTGTGTGTGTGTGTGTGTGTGTGTGTGTATGTGTGTCTTCAGGACTGACCACTCTCCATAACAACCTGTAAAGCAGCTCAACTCTTGGAGAGGCTAATCCTTCATCTTCCAGGAGTCATTAGTTGCCTACAGGCTTTTGTCTAAGGGTGGGACTCTGAAAAATTTTCTCCTTTCACATTAACAAGTCCGTTGACTTTGGTGTTGTTCTGGTCTTGCATGTGCATCTGTTTCTAGGAGAGACCATTTCACACTAGACTTCTTGGTATTCTGGCTATAATTATTATTTTTATTAATTATTTTATAATTTCTTTATTCCAGCTCCTTCTTCCATCATGTTCCCTGAGTCATAGATGCAGGAGCTGTGATGTGGATGTGTCCATTGGGGTTGATCTCTGTCTGCAGTGTGTCGGCTGTGCTTTTCTGTGACATTCTCCATTGCTGTAAAGAGAATCTTTTTTTTTTTTTTTTTTTTTTTTTTTTTTTTTTTTTTTTTTTTTTT
>JANHMN010000006.1:95223760-95237711 GCA_030674055.1 Rhabdomys pumilio
TCCCCTCCCCTCCCCTCCCCTCCCCTCCCCTCCCCTCTCCTCACCTCTCCTCAGATGACCTGCCTCTACCTCCTGAGTTCTGGGATTAAAGCTGTGCCTGTCATAGGAAACATATTTTAAGCTTAGATACACTACTGAAGCTTTATTATAATTATGATTCTACCACTATATTAAACACTATTAAACCAATCCATGTTTTGAGAAATCAAATCTAGCAGAAATGGGGGATTTTGTCTATTTTTATTTCTGTGGATTGGTTTGGATTTGAAGTGCTTCTTGGTGCTAATTATTTTTCCACATTTTTGTGACTATGCTGGCTAAGTTATATTTCAGCTTGACACAGTGGGGTCATCTCAGAGCAAGGAGACTCAATTAAGAAATTACCTGCATAAGATCAAGCTGTAGGCAAGCCTGTAGGGAATTTTCTTAATTGGAGATTGATGGAGTAGGCCTCAGGCTATTGTGGGTGGGGTCACTCCTGGACTTGTAGCCCTGGGATCTATAAGGAAGCAGGCAGAGCAAGCCAAAGGGAGCAAGCAAGCAAGCAAGCAAGCAAGCAGCATTCCTTCATAGCATCTTCATAGCATTCTTCAGCTCCTGCCTCCAAGTTTTTGCCCTGCTTGAGGCCCTGTCCTAACTTTCTCTGATGATGTACAGTAATATGGAAGTATAAGTAAAATAAATCCTCTCCTCTCTAATTTGCTTTAGCTCTTGATGTTTCATCACAGCAAAAGAATACTCCCCCCGTAGCCTGTGCATCAGTTCCTGCCTCCAGCTTCCTGCCTGGTTTCAGTTCCTGCCTTGGACTCAATGGACTGTGATTTAGGATATATAAGCCAAATAACCCCTTTCCTCCCCAAGTTCCTTTTGGTCATGGTGTTTCATCACAGCAATTGTAACTCTAACAAAGAAACATGACTAATTTCATCACCACATATGTAAACAGATATAACAATACTAGTGTCCGCTGTTGGTTATATTTTTAGGGTCAATTTTGCTTGAACCTGACAAGGAAGCTTTAGCTTTTTCTCTTCACTTTGTTGCTGTATCAAATCACTTGTGTGTCCTCTTTCTCATTCTTTCGTTTAAGCTAGCAGGAATCCAGCTGTATGGAGGTAGGTTGATTTCCTAGACTTAAGAAAAGATGGGTTGATGAGGAAGGCTAAGAGTGACTCCAGGAGGAAGCTTCTAGGGTAAGGTCCAGCTTGAGAGCAGGAAGCCAGCCTAACCCCGACTCTGTAACACAGGGGTAGGCAGAGTGTGGGACCTTGTGCTGAGACATGTGATGGAAATAGAGGATGTAAGATTGGAAGAAGTGTAGGGGGTGGGAAGTAAGGGACAAGTGTCACACGGCGTTTCATTCCGTCAGCACAGGTGTCATGGATTTCTGTGTGACAGGTGAGTCACCCCCTGGAGATTCTTCTCATGTGAATACCAAACACTTTTGTGATTGCCCTCTGGGTCTTGCAAGAGTGTGCCTTGTGGATATAACTTACATGTCCAGTTACGTTTCTTTATGGAAACATTTTTCTTTACACGTGTCTTTTCTCTGCTCAAAAATCACATGGACTCTTTCCCCATGAGAGAAAGTCCTTTTCCTGATAACAGAATTCTCTCAAATATTATTCGGTAAGTTTTTTTTTTTCATGGAAATTTTTGTTCTTTCCAAACAGGCTGCTTAGTGTGAACAGACATGGCATGGAGCCTTGTTCCAGCCTCACGCTCCTAGACTATGTCCCTTCACAAAAAGAACCTTCTGAATTGTCTTCCCAAGTTTACAACCTGTAGACTTCCCAGTCCTTGGTAGAAGCTCTGCACACTTTCTTTTCTCCCCCTGGTCTTTGCCACTAGGGGATAACCACAGTAACCAAACAGCTCCCAATTGGTATGCTTGTCGGTATCCTTCCTTCCTTCCTTCCTTCCTTCCTTCCTTCCTTCCTTCCTTCCTTCCTCCCTTCCTTCCTTCCTCCTTTCCTTCCTTCTTTCCTTCCTTTCCCTCTCTCTTTCTTCCTTTTTTCTTTCTTTCTGTCTTCCTTTCCTTGCCCCCTCCCTTCTTACTTCCTCTTTCCCTCCTTCTCTCCCTCCCCTCCTCTCTCTCTGACAGGGTCTATATGTAATTCTGGCTGTTCTGGAGCTCATTATTTATATCAAGCTAGCATCAAACTCACAAAGATCTTCTGTCTCTGCCCTCTGCTCCCTTTCCCCCCTTTTCTGGAGTGCAGAGACTAAAAACATGCCTCACCACACCCAGCCCTTGTGTTTTTTCTCAAATGCTAAGTAGTTCATTCACATTAGTTGGCTTCTGTATTTCATTCTTACTTATCATTGTGGAGAGCAGATGAAGCTTCCAGTGAAGGTGCGTTGTTGACATGAGCTTGACCGTATCATGGGCACCCATGTCCTAGATCCCTTAGTCAGGTTCAGGAGCTGTGGCTCACTGTCGTTAAATTCTTGGTATTCTTGAGGCCTAGACATAGTGTTGTACGAATAGGAAAGGCTCAGTCAGTCAGTCAGTCAGTCAGTCTTTCTTTCTTTCTTTTGAAAAAAAAAATATATATATTAAAGATTCGAATGTTGTGAATGAAACTCAGATAAGATGCTGCAAGAACAGTATGTTCTCTTAACCGCTGAGCAATCTCGCCAGCACTGAGGCTCTGTCATAATGGATTGCTGTTGTAATGATCTCTGCCAGAAAGGTCACAAAAGTTTAGCTCTTTGGTATTTTTTTCTACCTGGCTACATCTGTTTTTGTTTTCTATAGAAATGTTCCCTCAACAGCAATAAAGGAAATTCTCAGAATGTCCCTATCCCAGAATGTCTCTTTTTAATAATTACCTCTGCAGATAATATACACGGCGCTCTAAGGTATTTTGACTTCATTACTATGCTAATGTTTATGTAAGTGTCATAAGGGGACTATAACCCCCACGTTCATTTTGGTTCTATATATTTCTGAAGTAAGATTCCACAGAAAGAGAAATGATGTCTGCCAGTGGAAAAGAAAGAAGGTAATGAAGATACAAATGGAAGTTTAGAACCATCATAAAGCACGCTAGCAAATAACAACAAAGACCAGGGAAAGAATCAGAATCCATTAAAAATATCTTATGCTTTCGCTAATGTGTTTTGCCTCCTAATATGATTCCTGTTCATTAGGCTTTTCCAGTTTTCATTATCTGTACAGGCTGTTCTCGTCTTGATAAGACTCCCAGTTGAGTTTCGTCTGCCCCCGCATCCCCATTTTTCATAGATCCCCTAAAACTTTTCACCTGTTTGTGCGACTGACTCTCAGAAGCTTATTTTAGCGAAACTTTTAAATGCCATATTTTGTATTAGCATGCTAAAGATGTATTAGCACGGCTCTGTCAGTTTACTGACAGTACCGATCATGTTCATCTCTGCAAGGTTTAAAACTGTTGCCTAGCAAAAGAGAAGCTTTGCAGCTGTCCCAATAGGCACACCAGGAAGCAGAGACATAGCCATTCTTTCCCTCCCTCTGTCCCTCCTTCTTTCCCTCCCCTGTCCCTCCTTTCTTCCTTTTAGATTCAGGTTCATCTTTTTAATGGACACATTAACAAAAGAAGTTTAGTCAAAAAGAGGACTGGAGTAGTGGAAAGGAATTGCAACTTCATAGGAAGAACAATGTCGGCTGACCGGACCACGGAGTGCTCCCAGGGACTAGACCATGAACCAAGGAGTGTACAGGGAGGGATCCATGGCTCCAGACACATATACAGCAGAGGATGGCCTTGTCTGATATCAATGAGAAGAGAGGCTCTTGGTCACGTGTAGGTTTGATGCCTCAGCATAAGGGGATGCTAGGGCAATGAGGAGGGATTGAGCGGGTGGGTGGGTGAGCACCCTCATAGACATAAAGGCAAGAGGGAGAGGGCAGATGTGGGATAGAGGTTTGTGGAGGGGTAACCAGAAAGTGAATATCATTTGAGATGTAAACAAATGGAATGATTAGTAATAATAATAATAATAATAATAATAATAATAATAATAACCAAAGCTCACGCCAACATCAGACTCTTGAGATCCATCCTTCTCTGAGTCTGCTTTCTTCTCTTTTACACAGTTGGTAGCAAGGAGCTGAAAGGACGACTGCTGGTGTGGAGTCAGCAGCTGGAACGGCACCTACTAGCCCCTACAGTGCAGATGAGCCTCTCAGTGTTGACTTTGGCCGGGGCCTTGCACACAAGCCAGGCCAGAAAGGTTCAACCTTGGCATCAGTTGCTTTAATGAGGGCATTGATCTCATCCTTAGGGCATGGTGAGGGTGGAGTAGAGGCCCTCGAGTTTGCAGACAGAGGTCAGCATGCTGACTGGACTGGCCGTAAGTGTGCTCTTTGCAGGATGATGAAGGCTTCACCCCAGTGCAGCATTAGCTTCCTTAGAGTGCCCAAGCACTTTGGTGGCAGCTGAGGAAAGACGGTTTTTCTCATTTCCATGTCTAGGTCCTTGTTTGATGCCAATGGAGTGAAAGTTTGAAAAAGGTTCCACTTTCCCAAAGCATAGTTTTTATTCTGAGCTATGCCTGCTGCTGACATTTGTAGCAGGATATTTACCCCGCTACATTTTACAATAAACTCGGTAATTTGGGAGGAGCTGATGTGGGAGGAGTAAGGAGAGGAAGAAAAGAGGGAGGAGGTGGAGTTAAGGAACAGAGATGTAGGAGCCATGGAGGACCACACATGAATTGAGAGCAGTCTCAATATCTAACCTTATGATATAAGCTGTTACCTAGGACTTCTCTATATTGGGACACACCTCTAATTGTGTGAGCATCTTGTTAGCTGAGCATTATCAAACATATAAAGCCTTTGGATAATTTTTAAGCATTAGAACCTCATTTCTACTGGGTACCGCGTAGATGGCGGGATGGTCTGGGCTCAGCCCAACCTTGTGGAGACACCATGGTAGATTGGCAGAGCCATCTCCAACACTGGTGTCTCACGGGTGCAAGGACTGGTGTTTCTGGCTGGCCGTTTCTAGCTGTGGTGTGCTTGTGACCTCTGGCTACAGAACGTGGTGGCAGAGCTAAGCAAAGCTGCCGCTGCTTAGATAGTTGGCCCAAGAAATAGCCTTGTTAAAATGTTACTTTAACAGACATTAGTCAGTCTTGAGTTTTTATCTCCTTTATAAATGTGGAACTCTTGTGATGAAATGTATTCAGCATGGTCCTAACACTTCATTCATTCTCTCATTTGGCACGGATAACACACCTGCTTGTTGTGGTTTTCTTTGCTGACGGGTGCAATATAGCCTTCAACATCAGGATGGAATAACTTTTAAACGAATGTTGTAGAAGGTAGTTGACTGGTGGGGTGAAGCTAGGGGGGAGTTAAGCAGGGTGATGTGAAGACAAGAGAATGGTGAGGGATGTTTTAGAAAGAGAGTGATCCCATATTTGGGATCGTGGGGAAGGCCACTGAAGCTAGAGTGCTGTGAACATTGTCATGATGATGACGGGGAGTGGCAGTGACACCTGAGGGGATAGAGAAGACAGCTCATCTTCCTCATCTTCTAGGATGGTGTGACATGAAATGGAGACTTTATTCAACAAGCAATGCAAAGCCACTGAGAGATCCCATCAGATGATTCATGGTTTTCACAGTCTGGCCTGGCTTTGACATGGAGAATATTTGAGCTACTGTAGCTATGGTTGGCTGAGATCTGACCACAGGCATTCTGTACCAGTGCCCAGAACTTCTGCCTGGTGCTGTGTTCTGATTTCTTGCAAATTCCTCTTCTTTAAAAATTTTATTTAATCTTTACATCCCAATTGTTGTTCCCCTGGTCTCCCTTTGAAGAGTTCCTCCTCCATCCCTTATCTCCTTATGCCTCTGAGAGGGCACCCTCCCACGGTTAGGCACATCTTCTCCCACTATGGCCAGATGTGGCAGCTCTCCACTGCATATGTGTTGGGGGCCTTGGACCAGTCTGTGCATGTTCTTTGGTTGGTGGTTCAGTCTCTGGGAGCTCCTGGGCATTGAGATTAGTTGACACTGTTGGTCTTCCTATGTGGATGCCATCTCCTTGAGGTCCTTCAATCCTTCCCCTAACTCTTCCACAGGGGTCCCTGACCTCTGACCAATATTTGTCTGTGGGCATCTGCATCTGTCTCAGTCAGCTGGTAGGTAGAGGCTCTCAGAAGGCTGCTATGCTAGGTTCCAGTCTCTGCCAGCTGTCCCAGGCAGACTAGTTGGGGTGGCTGGTGGATCCAACTCAGATGGGTGGTTGGGCAGGGTTCCAATCTGGTTAGTTTTGGAGACCCCAAGGACTCCATGAGATGGCAGAATGCTCTTGATGTTCCACAAGGCTTCTCCAGACTGGAGAGCCAGGCCACAGCTAGACAATCCAAATTCCTCTTTTTTTAAATTTATTTTTAATTTATTTTTTTTTTAATTTTTCGAGACAGGATTTCTCTGTGTAGCCCTGGCTGTCCTGGAACTCACTCTGTAGACCAGGCTGGCCTCGAACTCAGAAATCTGCCTGCCTCTGCCTCCCAAGTGCTGGGATTAAAGGCCTACGCCACCACCGCCTGGCCCAAATTCCTCTTTTACACACAAGCTTAGATGGTTTTTCCTATTAAAATAAGATGACTAAGATTTATTATTCACAGTGATTTGTGAGTACAGAGAGGATACCATTAAAGACTATACTTGATAAAGACGGTTCCAATAAAACTAGGATGCACGGCCACCTGTTTCCCACGTGCTTGCACTGGTGGGCTAGAGGCATTTTGCACTTTTTTAAAAAAATTCCTCTTTTTGGATACAGTATGCTTAGTGCTTAAGGCCCTAGTCCCTAAGTCAGGCCAGCAGGGTGTAAATCACAGGTCTGGCCCTTGCTCTGAGCTGTGTGACTACAGTCAAATCCCATAAACTTTCCGGGCTTCATGTCCTCATTTGTACAGTGAGAGTAATGATAATATTTCTTCCGTGATTTGCTGTTCCTGTGAGAAAGCTGGGGCTCGTATGTACAGAAAGTCTAGCACCAAAACTGGATCACAGTCCACATTCACTACTGACTGTAGCTCCTTGTCACACAGACTCCGGATGACTCTCTCCTACTGAAGCATGGATTCTGATAGGACAGGGAGCGTTTGCTACTTATTCACCTTTATGGATTTACTTTACAGCTTAGTGTCTAGTAAGCAGTAAATTCTAAAACAACCAAAATATGCAGAAGAAAATGACAGGTGCCTTAGACATAAAAGTCCCTTAATATTTCACCTTCACATATGAGAGAAGAAAGCATGTGTGTATTTCTCTAGTCAGGCCAAGAAAAAAAAAATCGGAATCCAATTCACTCCACATTCTTTCTACAATGCAAAATGTCTCCCTTGTTCTTGGTGGAAACAAAAAGAGGATGGTGACACCCTGGTGACTCTGGATGGGGCCTCTCAAACTGAAACAATTGCAAACTTTATTCAGTTCACAAAAATATGGCCCTTGTAGGATAAAATTAAAATGTAATATTTTCTTACTGTTAGTTCTGTCTTGCATGTAACAAATTTAAAATCCCAGACTTCCATAGGGCTAAGAATTAAAATTTATTAAAAGAATTATTCAAATGTAACAATAATTGGCACTTACCAAAACAAATTTGTCCAGAAGGCCTACCTTATCACTTTTTAAGCCTAAGTCATTTAAAGTACTTTGTGGAGGGTGTATCATAAACATAAGGCAATTATGTGAATATAGGTATATGCTAAAATATTAACCACATGCTTGGCATTACTGTCAGCCAGATATTAAAAGCCTGAAGGGACCAATAAGACTTTCTATTTCATATTTTTAATTTAACACACAAATAGCTGATTTAATCGTGAGTGGACTTAAAATTTGGACTTTTAGATACTTTAGTTTAATTCTTCATTCAGTTTTTGGATGCCATCATTTCTTGTAACAGGAGGTTGCTGATGAGCCATGGCTAGAGATAGCCAGCTGTGCTTGACATTAAGAGTTTTAACAGCAGAATAGTTACTTCATAACCAAAAAGTAGACATTCACCTTTACTCTGTCTGCATCACTGAGTAAGTTTTTGTTAGTTAATGTCATGCCCTAATATTTAGAAAACACACCATGCATGGGGGGTTGGCCTTACATGGAAGGGATATGGGTAATCTCACTGTTTAACTCTCTGTTACTGGGCTGGAGAGATGGCTCAGCGGTTAAGAGCACTGACTGCTCTTCCAGAGGTCCTGAGTTCAATTCCCAGCAACCACATGGTGGCTCACAATCATCTGTAATGAGATCCAGTGCCCTCTTCTGGTGTGTGCCTGAAGACAGCTGCAGTGTACTCATATAAATAAAAAATAAATAAGTCTTTAAATCTTCATTATTTCTGCCTGACCTGCTGTCTTGCAAGTGAAATGTAGATGCTTAACAAACATTTACATTGTATTTAATATTATCTTATTTATGGGCAACATTCCTTGGCAGCCCCTATGCTTCTCAGAGGAAAGAACCAGTCTCACCCTGTGCTCACCTCTGGGGTTGGCATGACTCTTGGCACATGTTCACTTATCTCAGTTGGGCTTGGATGGACAGGACAAACATGTCTACTGTCTTAGGGTTTTACTGCTGTGAACAGACACCATGGCCAAGGCAACTCTTATAAGGACAACATTTAACTGGGGCTGGCTTACAGGTTCAGAAGTTCAGTCCATTATCATCAAGGTGGGAACATGGCAGTGTCCAGGCAGGCATGGTGCAGGAGTTGTTGCTGAGAGTTCTACATCTTCATCTGAAGGCTGCTAGCAGAATATTGGCTTCTGGGTAGCTAGGACTATGGACTTAAACCCACGCCCACAGTGACACATCTACTCCAAGGTCACACCTCCAAATAGTGCCACTCCATGGGCCAAACATATTCAAACCACTACATTTATTGAGGACTGAGGTGTTCAGGACACGGTGACAGTCCTTTGGGGGTTCGGTTATGCTCTCGGGAGTTTCATAAGTGTCTGGGAGGAATATGCTCCAGTTTTACAGATGTTGTCTGCTGTCACTGAACAGAGACTCCTAGGAGGAAGTACAAGGAAAAAATAGTAAATGAACAGCACGAAGTCATTTGAAGTCTTCTAGATTTTTCTCTAGTATCAACAGGTGTCTTCTGACAAAACACTTAATTTTCATAAAATGTTATTACTGGTAATGAATTTGAAATTCAAGTCAAGTATATCTAAAAACTAAAGACCAAGAAATTAGCAAAACAATTTAATTTCACTGTTTATGGGGCCATTAAATTATGGAAATGAGTTGATTTAAAATAACCCCACACTAAATCCGATGATAGAACACTTGATTCGAATCTTATAATTAAAGTAAGGTCACAATGAATCATAAATTGTTATATATATTGCAATCTTTGGTGTATGAATATATATGCTATAGAGATAAATTATTAGATATGAATGTGTGTTAGTGTTTCGCATATGGTGTTTAATTTGTGGATTGATATTTCCACTATTATCTACGTTTAAAGAGAGAGGAAAGGGAAAACCAATAGAACTGGTAAACATATACAATGACAAAAGAAGTAGTTTTGTATTTAAAAAAAGACATATTTTTATAGTCAGGACCATTCTTAGAAGCTGGTACGTGTTGCGATTTCTAACTCACGAAGGCTTGCTGAGTGGGTCCTCGCAAAGACTGCGACCTCTATATTGTGAAAAGTAGATTTAATTGCTTTAGCTTTAGGAAAGACTTACAAATAGGCCAGAGCATTTCAGACCGAGCTGTCTTGAACAGTCACAGTTACTGATTTAGCTTGGAGTTTACTAGGTCTTCCTGATAATTCTGGAGTTTATGCTTTCGTGCAATTAATAGAACATGATTTTGCCCACAACATTCCATATATGTTATTTAAATTTGTTTACTTTATCTAAAATATAATATATTCTATTTCAATAGGGACAGTAAGTAGATTTCTCTTAAGAATCTAAGGTTTAAAGAGAAAACAGCACGGGAGAGCTGGCTCAGCACTTAGAAGCACTGCATGCTCTTCCAGAGGACTTGGGTTTCACTCCCAGCACCATGGTGGCTCCTAAGTGTAACTTCAGTTTCTAGGGATCCAGTGATCTCTTGTGGTCTTCATGAACACATAGCATGCACATGGTGCACAGACATACATACAGAAAAACCACCCACATGCATAGACTTAAACAAACAAACAAACAAACAAACAAACAGTATATAGATGGTGACTTGAGAGATCAAGTATACACAGAGAGGCAATAACTCTCCATGTTATAAAACAAGCCTGATTTGTTTTCCCTCAGGTCTATGTTCTCAACCTTCCATTAAAGCAGGCTTTTCAGTAATTGCTCCTTAACTGCTGTGCACCTTTACTGGTCACCCTGCTAATCATAACCCCCAACAACATTTGTTGAGCGTGTAGTGCATAGATTAATGTGGCAGAGGGAGTCGCTTGTTTGAAATGATTAATAGTTTATTTAGCACAGGCTCTGCTGTATGGATATGTGGGCGGGGCTTAATGGCTTACTGACATAGGCTATGGCATATTTAGAGAGAAGGGTTGGTTCGGCCATAGTAAGGTCATCTTCAGCAAGGGGAGCTTTGAAACAACTCCATGCTTTTTTTTTTTTTTTTTAATAACTCCATGCTTTATGACAACTCTTAGGAAAGGTTTGTTTGTTTCTTCATTCTTTCTTTGCTTCCTCCCTCCCTGCCTCTCTCTCTCCCTCCCTCCCTCCCTCCCTCCCTGCCTCCCTCTCTCCCTCCCTCCCTCCCTTCTTTCCTTCCTTCTTCCCTTGCTTGCTTGGTTTCATCTTGAGATGGTCTCACTATGTATTCCTGGATGGCTTGGATTTCACTGTGTGGACCATGCTAGCTTCTAAGTCAGAGTTTCACCTGCTTTGCTTTCCAAAGTGCTGGTATCAAAGTTGAATGCCACCACATCTAGCATATGTCTTGTTTTTTTCTAAAATTTGTCAGTCTATCTTTTGACTATCTACTATATGCCATATGCACATAAGCAAAGCTAACTAAAACTGTTCTTATATGGAATGCTTGTTTTCCTGTTTATCTTCCATTAACATAACTCATGCCCTACAGTATAAGGATTCTATCATTCTCCCCAGAAGTGAAAGCTGCAAATAACGAGGCCCACACAACCCCCAACAACAGGAGCACTAAGAAAAGGCAGCAATCACAGGACATGGGTGTGGGGTATAAGGTCTTGTCTTGAGCTTTCTGAAAATCCAGAGGCAATTTCACAGGGGCCGTTTTATTCTTGAGGGGGCTCTTCAGATCTGTGAGTGACATCACACAGTGACATCACACACACTGTTCCAAGTACCTCAGTTCAGTTTCATCAGAAGGCAGGTCCTGGTCTTCACTGGGTTGGGCAGATTTAACCAGAACGTAGGCTCTAGTTTTTGATGCATTGCATATGGGATAGTTTGAATTATAGACAGAAAAGCTGAAAGAGATACACTTAAGAAATTATCTGTATTTGTGGAAATTTAGAAACCTGTGTCCTAAAACTTGTATCTTCAAGTGTGAGTTCTCATGGCTAATTTGAAAGTTAAATATAATTAGATGGATATATGCATTTGTGTATACATATATTCCTAAGTATAACCTATTGAGTCCATGTACTGTTTCTTGTATGTATGTTTTCACGGCTGATTATAACAACTGATGGGAAAAGAAGATGTGAATTTGAAGGAGATGAGGAGGGGTACATGTGAGGGCTTAGAGGGAAGGAAGGGAAGGGAAATGCTATAATTAAAATATGGCCTCAAAAATAACAAATAATAATTAAATGCATATTAATAATATCAACTACCAAAAATGAATCAACCATAAGGCTCAAATTACTCAGTTAAATTTGAAATCTAGGGATTTTTTTCTTTTATAAAAGGGCTATAAATGTTCTATAAAACCTCTAGAAATTATTGTATTTTATCACATGGATAAAAATGAGCCTGCTGGTGCTTGCTGGTAATGTCAGCCATTGGAAGATAGGGGCAGAAGGGTCAGTAGTTCATGGGCATCCTTGACCACATGGACAGTTAGAAGACAACTTGGGTTCCGTGAGACCCTACCTCAAAAAATTGTCAGTAGCATAACTTCATTTTCTTAAGAGGTTGGTCAAAATAAATGTACAAAAGAAAATGAAAATTCAAAGAAATACATAGATAGTGGCAGGTATTCTTAGAGTACTGAAGAAGAGATTTCCAGAGTGGCTGGGCAGTGCCATCTCACACAACACATGACATTTCATCCATAGGTTCTCTCTGTCTGTCTGTCTCCTCTGTCTGTCTCTGTCTCTATGTCCTATGTCTCTCTCTCTCTCTCTCTCTCTCTCTCTCTCTCTCTCTCTCTCTTGCTCTCTGGTGAATCAATGACTTTTGTTGGTGTCACACAAGTAATTCAAAGACAGCTGCATCATGAAAGCCCACCCCAGGAGAGGAAGCCATTCTCGACAGTGGAGTGAGTGGGAAAAAGCAATGATTTTACACCTGGTTGCAGCAATCTTCTACATGTCTTTCTTTTGGTTCCAGACGTGGATACATTTAGCACTCAAGAATTTATTTCCTGGGAGAAACTGTGGTGGGTTGATGATGGCTTTGTGTAGGAAGCTTGTTCTGGAACAAGATGCAACTACTTCTGGGCCATCAATAACAGTGGCATGTATAGTGTGTCTAAGGATGCCCTTCAATCTCAGCATCATCTGAAAAGGGGAAAGTGTGATTTCAGGCAGCTTCAGGCATCAGTTCTTGCTATTAAAAGGTGCCCTGTCCTATTGTGGGTTGCCCTGGTTCTGATTGTTTTTTTAAAAAGATTTATTTTATGTATATGTATATTTATCTTATGTATATGACTACCATGTCTTCAGACACACTAGAAGAGGGCATGGGATCCCATTACAGATGGTTGTGAGCCACCATGTGGTTGCTGGGAATTGAACTCAGGACCTCTGGAAGAGCAATCAGTGCTCTTCACCACCAAGCCATCTCTCCAGCCCCGTGGTTCTGTATGTTAGTTCTGTTTCCTCAAGAGAGGCTGCCCCTACAAGAAGTGGATCACTTACTCAGATGATCTCATGTGAACCTTCCTCCCATTCTAACTGATCAAATAAAGGCTAGAGCCTGTGATTGGGGAGTGGAAGGGAAAGGTGGTGGTAGAGGTTTTAGAGAGTGGAGGAAGGGTAAGGTTGATGATGAAGGACAGAGGAAGAAGAGGTGGAAGGAAGACAGAGCAGAAGCACAGGGCCTGGAGAAGCCACAAATAGCAAAGGATGTCATAGCTATGGAATCGATTAGTGTAGTGGTAGATCTGCCCAATCTAGATGTACATCTTATAAATATTGTAACTGAGTTGTGTGCTTTTGCACGGGATTGTTGGGGTTGGAGATTTACTGCAACACTGACCCACCCAGTCTCTGTCATCGATAACAAGAGCTTAATCTCTCTTGACTGATTCGTCAAAGGATGAGGAAGGATGCTTTCAACATCCTTTCACACACATGGTCTCTGTTTGTGAATTGATATCAACGATGTTTATTTGTCAAGATCTGTAATACTCACGAGTGCATCAGATCCTCAGAATAACCTCAGAAGATTGTATTAGCCTGTGTCAGCTGCAGTAACAAAATACCACAGAGTGGTATATTAAATATACTCATTATGAGTATATTAAATATACTCATATTTAAGTATTTTTCCTCATAGTTTGAAAGCTAGAATCTTAGCTTCCTAGTCATACTTGTCACTTTACTGCATTGAAAAATGCCCAGGAGATTAATAAAGCAAGTCCTGGGTGAATCTGTGTTGATGTTTTCAGAGTGAATTAGATCCCGAGAGGTCTACCGTAATAAATGTATTAACCATTTGATGAGGTTATATTATAAGGGAGAGATCTACTGTAATGAATGTATTAATAATTTGATGAGGTTATATTAGAGGGGCA
>JANHMN010000006.1:95238148-95291889 GCA_030674055.1 Rhabdomys pumilio
CAAGAAAAGATATCCTTAATTGAAGGATGTCAAGAAAGATGTCTTTAACTAAGTGATGCCACTGTTCACAACAATCCTGTCTTCCAAGAAGAAGGATCCCTTTCTGTGGCAGGGCTACCAGGCACCATGTAGGTGGCCTATGTTCTATCCTCCAAACTGATTCTACTGTCCTCTGTTCATTCTGTTGATCTGTAGAAACATGGCTACTTTGTTATTTCTGCATCACAACTGTTGATGGTCCTCTCCTTACTGAGGAGAACCTTCTCGTGTTTGTTGATGAGGGTCATGATGTTGATTCTCAGCAGTTAGTTATTGACCCTCAGAAGAGACTAACTAGCACTATTTCCTTCATCCACTTTAGTGACAAGCATCCTGCAGTCCTCTGGTGGACGAAGCTCGCTCATATCTTCTGCCTTGTCAAACCCAAGTGCTTTCAAGTTGGTCTTCGCCATCTCCTTCTCCAACTCCACAACTTGAATTCCTACTTCATGGAATTCAAGTCGTGGGAGCTGTGAGCCATCAGCTGCTTCGTTTTCCAGCTGGCCTTCCATCTGCTCCTTGAGCTTCTACGTGCTC
This sequence comes from Rhabdomys pumilio, assembly GCA_030674055.1. Lineage (NCBI taxonomy): Eukaryota > Metazoa > Chordata > Mammalia > Rodentia > Muridae > Rhabdomys > Rhabdomys pumilio. The sequence continues at coordinate 95,238,725 of JANHMN010000006.1, forward strand.
CCTGTTGACATCATGGTTGGCATCATTCTGCTTCTGAGTGCCATCCAGGATGTGCAGAGCTTCCACAGCTCACTCACAGATGCTGAGATAACTTAGCAGGGAAGAGTGCTTCCTGCCAATCCTGATGCCCTGAGTTTGATCCCTGTAACCCACGTGGGGAAGGAGACTGTCTCCATAGTTGTCTTCTAATTCCACATGTGCCTACATAAACATAAAAAATGAAGCCAAGGTTTTGAAAGTAAATGTTCATGAGAAGATGGTCAAAAAAAAAATAAGATCAAGAGAACATATGGCAAGTTTTGCTTCAGTGTGAGAAGCAGGTCCTTGTACTTAGAAGAAAGTGAGTGCAGAATGGCCCATGGAACCCATCAGTGACAACAATCCATGAAACAGCAATACTAAGACTTAAGTCCAGTCTGCCAGCTGAGTTCATACTAGCAACCACCATCACCAATCACAGTTAACATAGTGAATTACTTGCTCATCTAACCCTCTTTTCCGTTATATGAGAAAGCCACTTAATCTTCAAATTCCAGTCAAACAAGATTTGGACGCATGTAGACATTGAATTCATGTTTATAACATTTATGAATAAATGATGGAATTAATCCTACCTGTAAGGAATTTTTTTTTTTTGAGACAAGTGTTTATGTAGCTCAAGGTGCCTTGAAACGTGTTATTATGACTGAAGCTATCCTGGAACTGATCCACCTGCATCAGCCTCCCAGCTTCTGGGATTATAGATGTGAACTACCATACCTAGTTAGGGATCTTACTTTATGAATGGGACAAAGAATTCTGTAATTACCTGTGTGCAGCAAGGAGCGCTTACCTGTGAGGGCAGCTGAACACACCCTTTCTGTCATTTCAACAAGCTCTGCCTCCTGGGAATCACCCTCCTGCCATCAAGTAGCTGCCCCATATGCACATCTACACAATGTCATCTTCATCCTCTACAAGAGTACCAAGCATATCAAGGAGCAGAGAGAACCCACCTACCTGTGGTGGTTTGAATGAGAATGGCAACCATAGGCTCATATGTTTGAATACTTGGTTTCTAGTTGGTGGAACTGTTTGGGAAGGATTAAGAGGTGTGGCCTTATTGGAGGAACTGTGTAACTGGGAATAGGTTTTGAGGTTTCAAAGATCCAAGCTATTACCAATCAACTATCTGCCTCCTACTTTTGGATAATGATGTAAATTCTCAACTACTGCTCCAGCACAATGCCTGCCTGCCTGCTGCCATGCTCCCTGCCACGATGGTCATGGACTCACATTCTGAAACTGTAAGCCTCCAATTAAATGCTTTCTTTTATAGGTTGCGTTGGTTATGGTGTCTTCATAACAAGGGAACAGTAACTAAGACATCACTGGGTGGACAAGGTGACACAGAAGTATTTTAGCTTAAGATGGTGGGGACCCAGCAGGTGTGTCACAGGAGTCTTTGAGGGTAGAACTCTATCCAGTGTTTGTACCCAGACCCAGCCAGTCATCAATGTAACAAAGTAAACACATTAAACAATGTAACAATGTAAGCAAAATAAAGTTCTGAGGATACATATTTGTTCACTTTTGCTCACTGAGTGCCTGTGGAGGAGCCTCCCTAACTTGATGTTGAGGACAACTGACTGGTGCCTCATCAGCCAATGAATACAGGGGTCTGTCTGTCAATGGGTAAGTCCAGAAAGACCTAGAACCAGGGTTGTAGGAGCACCTGAGATAATGTACTGTGCTGCTCACACCCGTGTTTTAAAACAAAAAGCAGAATGTGAAAAACTTGACCCTCCTATAGTTAGACCACCAGAGGCACTGCACCTAGAACCATGAAGAAGGCATATTTACAAACCTTTTACATACTTGGTTGTTTCTTTACTTGAGTGACTCCATGTTGTCTGTCCAGCCTCTGGCTATGCCACTCCCTCTTGGTTTGAGGTTTCTGTTTCGGGCACAACCAACTGGAATTCCTTGGGAGGCTGCTTTACTATTTGAGGCTCCTATCTCTGGGACCAGAGCTTTAACAGACTTTCTGCTACTCTGTGGTACACACTTGAGAGGACCTTACAGCAGCAGGTACTCTGACCACTAGCAATGCCAGACCCAGTGCCCTGGCCAGTTCACGGCACTATGACAATGTGTTGTCCCATTGCCTAGGAAAGCATTTGAGACCCTTGCAGATTTACTTCTTGGTCCATCTTTGGTGACCTTGGAGTCTTCGACATCTTCATTTCCTATCCAAGATTGGGAAGTATATATATCAGGGGAGTTAACCATGCTGCATGCCTTCAAATCTGCCTCCTTTACCCGTTGTACAGGTCCTGCTTTCTGGACACTGGGATACACCTGGACAATGGTACTTAGATTACTGGGTTCAGGACTGTTACATTGCAAGGCATATTCAAGGATTGTAAGATATTTCTATGGATTTCCCCCTTCCATATAGATCATATTTTTCTTCTAAATATCTTTGATTCTTTAAAAAAAAGAGGAGGTTTTAATGGTAGGATTTAATTTCTTGAACTCAACTTAAAAATTGAATTAAAGGAGACTATAGTAAGAGTCTTAAACTGCAACGAATTGCTTTCTGCACAGCACATAAAACTAAGATCAGGTCACACCTGACCAATGGCCTAAAACACATTAGCATAAGGAGACTTAAGGACTCTAGAGACATGAGTAACAATCTGGAATTTAAGAAAACATTCCTAGAATCTGCTTTCAGCCTCAGGGTGTAATTTTCCTCAGGGCAGTTGATGTGGGAGAAGACTTGAAAGCAGTCACTGAAACTGGTTCCCTCATTTCCAGCTTAATGTCGCAATACTGTCTTCTATGACACTCAGGTGCGTGTCATTAGGCACTCACTGTCTGAGGGACATCTCAGGGTGCAGAATGGATTGCCTGAGCTCTGCTCCAGACTTTAGTTCCTGAAACTCTACTGGGAATGCAGAAGAAACAGCTGGACCACTGAGAAGCATGACTGCCAGAGTTTGGTCTCAGGAACCGGTGATGGAAGCAAAGAATAGACTCCTCAAAGGCGTCCCCGGGGCTTCACAGGTGCTCCATGATATGCGTGCACTCCAAACACAAAATAATAAAGAAACAAAGTATCTTTGAAATGGAATAGCTAAAGGCAGCTCTGATCCGAGGTGTTCACCATGGATTAAAACAGACAAATATTTGCACTTGACCTCCTGAAGTCACGATCTTTTTGGTTTTGGTACTAGTTATGGTATAATCATAAGTTTTACCCTGATGATAAATGATCGTATCAAGAGGATTGGAAAAGAGGAAAAGAAAGTTGGAGTCCAGTTTCTATCTTGAGAAGTTAGGCAAGAGCTACACGCCTTGTAAACAGTTGTCCCATATGCGCAGCAGAAAGACCCTAGTTGTCCTGTACTGCTCAGCAGCAAGACTCTGGGAACCATCAGTATCCCTTGGCTCTGAATCACTGGAAAAAATTGAATTTTCCCTCATCATTTTTCCAATTCAGTATTAGTCACTGGGTACCACATTAAACTGGTTTCTGGGACCCTGATTGTCTCTTCTGTTTCACAAGTTCTCACTTTGGGGATCTGCTGCCACATGTGATTGCAAAACTCCCAGGTGGCAGGGAGGTTAGTTACTGTTGCACCCCAAAATCCAGTTTGACATTGGCATGCTTCAGGGCGTGCTTCCCTCAGGCTGCATCCCTCCCCTTGTTTTCTGCAGGCAGGGTACCACCTCAGGCCCATTCCTGGGAGGACTGGGACAACACTGGGTACTGCGACCACCTGATGGCAGAAGCTGCATAGCCAACCCCCAAGGAGCTTGTTCCCTTTTTCCTTCGCTGTGGGTCAGCCTGTATCCTAGTTGAATGGCTATTCCTGTTGGGCTCCTTCCCCATTTTCTTTGCTGTGAAAGTTTCTTCTAGGAAAATGCTTGGTAGCTTTATCTCGTCACAGCATCTGTGTCCAAGGAGACTTTGAACAATGCAGTAAGGGTATGGAAGATTTTCACTCTGAAAATCTCCAAACATTTCTCTTAAAATGGAAGGAAGGCTGGTTCTTCAATATCCTTCCCACGGATTCTGTTACACTGTCTGTATTAAATAGACATATCTCAAAGTACTGTTACTGGTGAGCTCGTCGGTTTCTGCTGCCCTGTGCATTTGCTTGCATTAGAGTCGGGAACTAGATAGGCGCTGGTGGTTGGGGTGCAGGTGGGTTCACACAAGACCGGAAGAAGGGAAGCAGAGTCTGTTACCAGAATACCACTTCTGTCTCTCCCGATCCCAGTTGTGATCTCTTCAATTCATCCCAAAATACGTTTCTCCTGTAAAGTGAAAAAAAAAAAGTGCTTCTTAGAGCTCTCGACCTCCCCATGGGGAGTTTAAAAAAGAGAAGAAAACTGTTTCCTCTCAGCGTTAGAAGTGCCGTATGTGCGGTGTGGTTTGTTCGTGCCTGAGCCATGTGTCCGTGTAGAATCAGTCGCTAAGGATGGGGACAAGAGAAGATCTTTCAGACAGACTGAGTCATTGGTCAGGATGGCGTGGGGCGGGGCTGGATAGTGTGGGCGGGGCTGGAGACATGAGATGCTCTTTCAGACAGTCTTTGGTTGGGATGGTTGAGGAGGGGCTGGGGACAACTTTCTAGAACAGAATTTAAAGACATTCCAAAATAATGGCAGATGTCTAATACTAGGACCACGAGTTAATACAAATTCAGTGGTTCTTGTTTGTTTATTTGTTTGTTTTGGTTTTTTCAAGACAGGGTTTCTCTGTGTAGTCCTGGCTGTCCTGGAACTCACTCTGTAGATCAGGCTAGTCTCAAACTCAGAAATCCACCTGCCTCTGCCTCCCAAGTGCTGGGATTAAAGGCATGTGCCACCACTGCCTGGCTCAGTGGTTCTTTTTGGGAAGCAATAAATATTTTTCTTTGAGACCTGAAAGCACTGTTATACAAATAATGTATTCTGAATTTTACTACATGAATAATACTTTTATTTTATAAATGGGAAAATAGAAATTTAGGGATTGAAGGGTTTGGTTAGGGTCATGACAATTAGGAAAAACATTAATTTAACTTTGTACCTCACAGTGTAGACATTCAATAAAGTACAAAATGTGAACAAGTAAAACTTACAAAAGGAGAAAGAAAACCCTGCTAGACCTAAGTTTGTAGAGTGCATTGAAAACATGTTCTATGTAATCAATGTATGTCTTATGTAATCAATATATATCCTATGTAATCAGTGAATGTCACACATTTGATATTAGTTTACGGATAGCCATAGTAGAAAGAGAAATATGGTTAGAAAGAATTAAGCGTATCAACTTTGAAGGGGAAATAAATCTTATTTTGACTTTAAGATGAAAAACGAAGTTGCCATGTTGTGTTCTTTTTAGAGGCTCCCTGGCTGGCTCCCTGGACAACATCCTTCAAGCAATTACAGCTATCACGCCATGTCTCACCTTGCCTTTTAGGTGAGGCCAAAGTACAAAGAAGCAGAAGCCATTCCTGGTGCAGGACGGACAGGGAGGCTCACACCGTTGCTGATGCAATGTGGGTTTGACATGATATATTCACAGACACAAAGGATGTGCAAGACACACACTATGTCACATTTCTGTGCCTAATACATAGCATGTTAATGATAAGCTTTGAACACTTATGTTTTGGTGTCGACTGAGTTTTGTTTGTGTTCAAATTTTAGTTCCTTTTTCTGCGATATGCTGCTTAACTATAAAGCTATCCTAGTAGCTTTAGAGTCTATAAATTTTAATTTCCTGTTAAAGAGACCTTTAACCTAGTGACCGCTATTCACTTTTCCACATATTTTTAGTGTGTTTGTGCACACACACAATCAACTCTTCTTGAAGCAATTGAACTTGATGAATTCATAGAAAAGAAAATAGATGGCATAATATGGTTCACAATATGGAAGGATTATATGTAATAAGCAGAACTTACAGCTTAAGTCTCTAAACTTTGACCGATAGGATATCAGTGAATTGGAAGCAACTGACTTCCAGAGCAACTGCAAGACACAAATCCCACCCTAAACCCTTTTCTTGGAGTGGCGTCTGCTGCATGTTGACTAACATTTTCTGCAATTAGAAAGTTTCTTTCAATGGGTTATTCCGTGAAAAGTGTGAACTGATTCCAGCTCGTCTTTCATACATGACAACTCAGCTGGGAAGGACAGGAAGGGAAGGAAGGAGAGACTTCAGTACCAGCCCTGGCTTGTTTTCCATACACGCGTCTGTGATAATGTTCTCAGGGCTTGAAAGATGTCTGCTTCTTTAGAGTAAGACAGTTTATATTGGAGAACTGTCCTGAGTGAGGTGTGGGAAGGAGCTGCATTAGAAGATCACTAGAAACAACCCCGAATAAGAGGAAAGAGTGAGCAAATAATGTCAGGGAAGAGGTGATCCCTTGTGAGGAGCCTGGGCAGCCCAAGGTATGCTATTAAAATTCTAACACAATGACAAAATGATAACATCTTATCATTAATTGTGTGTTTGACACTATGGTAAACTGTGCAGTATGTGTTTCTCTGTGTGCATGCGCAGATGTATTCCTCTGTGTGCATGCGCAGATGCGTTGTATACCGATGGCTGCACAGGCTGTCTATCCACAAGAGCACACTCACTGTACCTCAGCTTCAAGGTGATAGTTTCCTACACTATTTACATCCCATCTAAGTGTACTATTTTGGTAAGAGGAACATTATTTCGTATAGATTATTAACTTTGAAAGCAATGTCTTTTTGTAACCTTGAAGCTTTTATTCTTTCCTGGTGTAGCTAAGCGAACACGTTCCTCTCCTGTGTTCTCCCTGTGGCATATGGCGCCACTAACTCGGTCTTTGTTATTGTTTACTACAGATAATAAGCTTTAAACTCTAAAAGCACAAGGTCAGAGCTTTGCTTGCCCACCTTACACTCCCAGAGCTTAGCCGTTCTAATGGATAGTAGGTGCTAAGATGTGAACTTGCTGAACAAACCGAGTGCTAAAACCATGCTTGCTGCTGGGAACTGTCATGTTTCTTGTCTTTACAATGCTCGATGGTGCAAAAACAGAGACTGAATTGCATTTATTAACAGACAGTAAGAAGCAATGATACTGGAGACAGAAATACGCCTCCTAGCTTACATTTGGCAGTCTGATTGTGGAAAGGTGGCTTCATACCCTGAGGGCGAGTTCATCTTTTTAAAGAAGGAGTTGGCAACATTGCCTACAGCAGAGTTGGTCAGTCCCGTTAGAGTGTGGAGGGGAGTGATTTCTATTTATCCGTCGAAATTAGTGGTAGGATTTCAGGTCTTCTTCATTGCTACTTGAGAGGCTTCTGAAATAATACACTGTAATTATCTTGCTTTTCAAACTGTGCAGTTCACTGTGTCTTCTTCATTCTAGGAAAATTTTCCCTTAGTGACCTTTCCATCTCTGCCTCTTTAGAGGGGCATCAAAGCCAGAGCTGGAAGGTCAGAGCCAGGACTGAGGTATAAGGAATGGGAAGATAGATTGGAGGCTTTAGGGTGTCTTATGTTAGCTGCTCCCTTATGCTGCCTCTAAAAAAGAATCACATTGCTTATGCGATTGGAATAGAAAAATTATTTGCTAATAAAGGTGAGAGTTTACTTAACTCTCTGGGAAATCAATTTGTTAAATTAAAGCCACACACAACTTCTGCCCCTTTCTTCTTATGATTGGATGTGTGAATAAACCTGAAGAGACTGGAAAGTGCAAAGCTAAAGGCCAAATAAACAGTAGTGATAACAAACTGCAAATGAAGATGGAGAGGCAGCAAGCTAAGTGTAAGTGCCGACAGAGGAAAAGATGCCAGCGTAACCACATGGAGAAAGAAGTCTGATACCCAGGGATAAGAAACAAGGGTCCCTTTTCATTGGTGATGTTTGGAAAGCTTAAAATACGAAATTTAATCATATTTCTTCAATAGTAAGTTATTCACCACCCCTACAACTGAGTTGGTCTTGAAGTATTTTCTATGCATAGTCAACACTACATGAATTTAATTATAACATCCCCAACCAGCATGGATCCCTCCACTCTGGCTGGTTGGAAATCATGCATAGGTGAGAAGAAACTGTTCTAGTGCTGTCATGCTGGGCCCTTGATGCCCAGGACCTCTGATGGCCAGGGCACATCCAGAGACTTCTGGCCCCAGACACTCAGCCTGGAGGCTTGCTTCTATGGGCTTTAATTTCCGGTGGCACTAGCATTTGACAGCTATGTAATTCTAGCGGCAGTGAGTGCTTACAGTAGGCAAAGAGAGTGTTACAGCTCCTGAAGTGGCCTCAAGTTTCAGGACCAGTTCTTTATTTTCTGTCACATTATCCAGTGCTCGGGCCTACAATGGCAGGATGTATGGTCCCTGGCAGAGGCTTGTGCCACAGGTCTAGAGCTTGGATGTTGGTATTCAGGCTGTTACGTCTGGTAGCTCTCTTGAATTCATCCTGCACAGTTTGTTATCGATGGCTTTTTTTAATTTCTTTTTTTTAATTAGATATTTTATTTAATTACATTCCAGATGCCATCCTATTTCCCCATTCTTCTCCTCAAGCCCCCTATCCTATTCTTCCCTTCTTTTTGCTTTTATACCATTTTAATTACGCGCAAGTATTAAGGTCAGTTCCAGGTTGAGGAACTAGCATACAATAGATGCAAATAGTCAAGGAACAAGCAAGACAATAAACACAAATAGTCAAAGAACAAGCAAGGCAATAAACAAAATTCTATGAACACTTCCATGATCACTGTTTCTAAGGGCTTATCAGTATGACCAAAATATCTGAGCCAACTTCCCTGTCCTAGCCCAAAGTCATTTTCATATCTGAAGCCTTCTTCCTTGTTCTAGCCTAAGATTTAGATTCCTGCCTGAAATTACTTTTTTTTTCTTTAGCCTTGGCTCTCTATCTTCCTCTCTTTCTTTTGTTGGTCCATGGCCAGTGTTCCTGCCAAGACTATCCCAGCTGTGTCTCTGTAGCTCCTTAGTTACTCTTTTCCTGCTATTACCAACTTGCTTCTTCCATTTCTTCTTGTTCCCCATTTGCTTTATTCTAAGAATCACAAAGATTAAAAAGTCGACAAGGAAAGGGCACAGGAGAAAAGCTTTTTGTTGGCTTTCTATTGTCACATTTAAGGCCAGCAGAGCGTATCCTCTGGCTGACTTTCAAGTGAACTGACCATTTTGAATACATAGGAGGGGGCTGAGACAAGGGTGTTTGTACCAATGATGTCAAAGTCTCTCATGTAAAAAGAGTTCTGTGACTGCAGTAATCAAAGTACAGTCAGTGGAAATACAGGATGTCTTTGCACCAGCCAAGCATTTAGGCTGGACTACCAGAAGGACTGTTGTCCATCTAACTGGCCTAAAAAAGGCAGCTAGTTTTTACCAAGGCTATGGCTAGCAAAGGGTTCAGTATAAGTTGACTAAAACAGTTTTTTGCAGCAACAGAGGCCAGAGTCGTGCTTTGGCAGTAAGCAGTTGCCACTGCAGTGCAGCTTCTGCAAGGCATCTGGGAAATGTTCAGAACAAGAGAACAGCCATGTAGACAGTCTTGGTGGCTCTCAAAGATTGCAATTGGGTGACAGCTTTCTGGTCAAGGTTACTAAGCACCAAAGGTCTATCAATTCAATTTGGAAGCAAAATTGCTTAGGGCCATGAATTTGGGAACAGTGGGATCAGGAGCCAATAAGCATTAAGCAGCAGTATGTCCTATGGCTTCTTCTTCATAGTTAATCCAGTGACGTATTCTGAGTGTGTGTGTGTATGTGTGTGTATGCACTTATGTGTATGTGTGCACCTGTGTGTATACATAAGTGTATATGTGTGTATCTGTGCTCATGGTGTATGCCTGTGTGTGTATGTGCACATATATGTATTTGTGTATGTGCACATGTGCATGTGTGTCTGTATATGTGTTCGTGCATGTGTGCACATGTGTGCACATGTGTGTATGAATGTATGTCTGTGTATGTGCATATATACATGTGTCTGTGTGTGTTTGTGCACATGTGAATGCATGTAAAAGTTTCTATGTGTGCCTGTTTCTGTGTGTATGTGGATATGCATGTATGTACACATGTATGTGTATATCTTACTGCTGTAATTTTAAGACTTATTTTTAAAATTAAAATGTAATTATACAATTTCCCCTTTCTCTTTTTTCCCTCCAATCTTTCTAATTCCCTCTCACATTTATGGCTTCCTTTTTTATAATTGTTATGTGTACAAACATACAACACACACACATACATACACAAATATACACACATACCAAATGAGTCCACTTAGGTTTCCCTGTATATATATGATTTCAGGGCTGGCTGCTTTGGACTGGATAACCAGTTAGGGAGATCATCCTGAGGATTGACGCCCCCTCTCTCAGCAGCCTTTAGTTGCCTGTAGTTCTTTGTGCACAGGTGGGATAAGAGGGAGATTTCCTCCTTTCATGTTAGCATGTCTGTCTATGTCGTGCCTGCTCAGGTCTAACTTAAGGAGTCATATTATTGAGTATCCTAGGAGTAGCTTCCATGTCATTTTAAGGAAACACAAACCTTACAGTAAACTTACTGTACTCTGGCTCTCATAATCCTTTTACCCACTATTGTGTGACAGTCCCTAAGGACCTAAGGATCATGAAGGGTCCCTAAGGACCCTTAGGTGCAGGAGTTGGGGCTGAGTATCCCACAGTCAATTATCTCTGCTTTGTGATCAGTGTGAGTTTCTGTAATGGTCTCCATCTGCTGTGGAGGGAAGCTTCTTTGATGAGCTATACACATCTGTAAGTATAAGGTCAAGCATTTAGGATGTAGCAAGGAATTACTCTGGTTTACATGGTAGTAGACTATCCTCTAAGACCTACCATCCTTCTTATTAGTCTGGTGTAGGTGACTAGGTTTCCAGTACTAGGCATGGTTTTTTACCTATACAGTGTGCTTTAATCCAATCAGATATGAGAGCCATGAGTGGACGTGTCTTGAAATCTTGCCATGTTGGTCATTGTGGTTCATAGGCATCACAGCGGGGTAGGACTGTTAGTTGCATCTCTCCCTTGAAAGCTTGTATCATACTTTCTGTTGTCCAAAGTGCATGGTGTATTCAACAATAAGGACTTACCTTCACACTCTGGAAGGCTACAAAGAGCAATAGCAATAGTCTATACTGTTGTGGGGGTCTCCTGGGCATCCCTGATCAAAACTCAAAGGGAGTTGCTTGTTCATGGCACTAAGGTTTTTGTTAGATGATCTGTGGCTATTGTGTATAAGCATTTTCAGCCCAGATGGGAAAATTTAATTTTAACTATATATATGCATACATCTATGTGTGTTATGTGTAATTTTAGGGAGATAAAAATAATATGATTCTTTATGACTTTTTCAAACATCCTTTATTAACACTTCTCAATTACTGGACAGTAAGTACATGAAGGCATCATTTCTAGAAATGTGTATGATAACTAATAGTAAAGATATCTGGCTCAAATGGGTAGGAATTCTAGGTGGGGGATCAACTCAGTTAATCAACCAAATGTAATAGAGGCAAGGCTTAATCACACCAGATATCAAGCAAACATAAGGCTTTGACTTTAGTTGAAATGAAACAATACTTTTATTTTTGTTATGATGGTAGCCTTGTGCCTTGTATGCAAGTCTGAGCTCACTGGAAATCACTGGTACTTGCTTCAGTGGCAGAGTGCCTGACTCACTCCTGTGAATGGGTGCTGCCCAGAGACTCCGGACCAAGAGCGGTAGAAACAGCAGTGTAGAACTCTGGTGTGGCTTTAAAGACTGAGGCTCTTCAGACATTCTAGCTCTCTGACTATACTGAATGCTGGTGATAACTTCTAAAAAGTCCTAAAATCTTGCTTGTTAATTCTGAGGGTGAAAAGCTGCTGGCTTAAGTAATGTAGCCTTTGTTCAATCACAGCACGACTTTGAAAAGTGATTTTAGGCTCTTTCTGCCATGACCTGCTGGGAACAGGACTTAAAAAAAAAGAAAAAAAGAAAAAAAAAAAGCAAGTATGTCTGGAAGGCTGTGGTGCAAGGCCATTTTTGCTGGCTTCATGCGAGGTCTCCAGAACCAAAGAGAGCACACGGCTCTTCTTAACATTGAAGGCATTTATGCCCGAGATAAAACTGAGTTCTACTTGGGCAAGAGATGTGTTTATGTGTACAAAGCACAAAACAATTACAGTGGCTCCTGGAGGCAAACCAAATAAAACCAGAGTGATCTGGAGAAAGTAGCTCGGGCCCACAGAAACAGTGCTATGGTTCATGCCAAATTCTGAAGCAACCTTCCTGCAGAGGCCATTGGACACAGAATCTGCATGATGCTGTACCCATCCTGGATTTAAACTAATGGAGAGTGAATAAAAAAAGTAGATTTGTTCTCTTGTACAAAAAAAGTGACTTTAGTGTTTATTTACAAGTTGTAAAAAGTTTCCTATGAAAGCTCTTCTAAGAAAAAGCAGAAAAACAGAATGAATGAAAAAGGAGGAAAAGGGAAAAAGTTCTTTGCTTTCCTCTCTTTGTCCTCAGCACTTATTACATCTTTCAGAATATGTGATCACATGGAAGAAAATTCATCACAAATTCACACATAAAATCAAATCATGAATAGATAAGAAGTTTACAACAATGAATGTTTATGTGCATATCCACTAGGAGGATATAAACATTCATCGCCTGTCACAGCTCCACAGGTTCACTGAGCATTAAAAACCATTACCTAAGTTATTAGTTATTAGTTTTGTATAGATAAACCCAGTCAATATCTTATCTTCTGTCCTATCATCTATACTAAATCGATAGTTCCCTTTTTATGACGTTTGGTTAATGGTTTTACAACTTCTTGGAATGTGCTCTGAGTCAGGAGAAAGTCTGGTTACTATCTAGAAGCAATTAACTGGTGACACATGGGAGACTGGCAGAGTTCTCATTGCAGTTTTGACTATCAGAAAAGGACCTAAGAGCAGTCCCACTATAAAAGAGTTTAATAATCACTGATATAATTTTAGAGATTCTTATAGGTTCATCACTAAGAATTAAGAAGTCATCTATTTGACTATATAGCATCACTAAAAGACAGTAAGTACATCTTTGTTATTCTGTAGAGATCTGCTCAAAAGGGTGGGATAATTGTATATTTAATAATAACAGGAAAAGCATATTAATAGCAAGAATCTTTCCTAAAATGATCTTTTCCGTTGGGCCTTGCCTATAGGAGAAAATTTGTTGTGGATTATTATAATCTGAAGCAGACCATCTCAGGAAGATCACGTGCTGGTTATTAGCTTGTGGGCTCCTGACAGGGCGCCTTTGAACTGTTTTAAAGAACTGGTAGAAGATTGTATAGGTTCTTTCCTTTTAGACAGCCAAGAGGTTGTGGTACAATTGGCACAAGTGTAGATATCGATCCCTTCAGACACGGTAGCAACTGTGAAGTGCTTGGGGGATATCCCAGAACATTTAGCTATCACTTCAAACAGGAGCTGCTTCATTGCTGTTCCAGGTTATGGGGCAAACACTGCGCTCTGTGAATCAAGATTTGTTCAAGTCTACTATCTCTGTGATAGTAGCTCCAAACTCATTCTAGCTTACTTTTTCTTATTGTATGTGTTTGTGTGTGTGTGTGCATATGTGTCTCTCTCTGTGTGTAGGCCTGACGTTGATGTAGAAAGTCTCGCTTGCTTGCTCTTCACCTTATTCATTGAGGAGTGCTTTTTCAGTTGAACTCAGAGCTTGCCTGTATGCTAGTCTTGTTGGCCAGCTCGCTCTGGGATTGCCTGTCACTGTCTGCCGAACACCGCAATTGCAGCTGGTGAGCTGCCATGCCTACCCAGCACTCATATGGTCTCTGGGGATCCAAAGTCCCATCCTTTCATTGTGTGGTTGAGTGCATTATTCACTGAGTCATCTCTGTAGCCTTTGCTTCACTTCTAAGAAGAAATGGGCTCCCACTCAAGTAGAAAAACAGACTCACTCGGAAACATAGTGTTCTCTTCCCTGATACGCGTCCTCTGGTGATTGTGTCCTCAGGATCTCCATGTTTCCATCAGAAATTTGTTTTATCCTTATCTTTGTTTTAAGCTTATTAAACCAAATGTTTCCTAATTAAAAATTTCATATCATTTAAAGATTTAAAATCTCCTTTAATATTATCTGTTACAAAACCTGGGGCATTTAAACAAGGGGTTGTTGTTTTATTTTCAAGATGTCTTCTCAGAGCTAATATATTCCCTGGGGTTCTATTCTGGGAAGAAAGTTGCTGAAAAAAATGCTTTCATTCTGAAATATTGATAAGGCAAGTATGACATAATTACTATTTCTTCATTGAGTTATAATACTGTCACTTCCTGTTCTTATTGGTTCTCAGGCGTTCTCATTCTTTACTGTGATGGTCTTCACGCCAAGTAACAGGAATTTGCCATTAAGGCCCTCAAGAAAGTTCTCTTCTTAATTTCTTGAGTTACAGGCAATGTGTGCAAGGCACTGAAGGTCATAGAGAGAGTCACAGTGGGACTTACAATCCTTTGTGTTTCTATTGTTGCCTCAGGTGTCATAGAGAGTCCTTTAAATATGCACTCATAGCTCATCTTTTGCTAAGAAGCGCTGGATCTACAGATGCAAGAGCAGGGCCTCCTGGGGTCCAGGTAAAGCAGGCTCAGGTTTGGATCACGACACACATTGAGCCCCTTTTTAGAAAGTCAAAAGATTTTTTGATTTCTTCAGCAAAAAATAGGTGTAGTTTAATGGGATAAATGTTATGATATAAAAATAGCATGTGGATGCTTGCCATCGGTCGTTCTGTTAGAAGCAGTGCTTCTAACATGCTATCATATATAGCGAGTTATAGATAATCATAAATGTGTTTCTCAATTTATAAAAAACGACAGGACTGAGAGGTGGCAGTTAAGTCCCCATCTCTGAACACAACATGCATTTCAGATGCATTACCCAAGAGCCCTGAGCTAGAACTGACCTGAACAACTCCTGCCTAAGGACTGATTTAAAAGCCTCCTGTCTGAGGACTCACTTTCATGGTACCAGAAGGTGCTGTGCAAGGAGGGAAGCAAGCAGCAGTCCTATGCAGTATGATGCCTGTGAATCACCACCACAACAGCATGGCATGATGCCCTAACAGTGTGGTAGTGGCAGGCATGTCTGTGCTGCAACTGAACTTTCCAGTAGGACTCAAGATCCACTCAACCAAAGAGACATCATGCCTGGTACTTGAAACCCAGCCAGGGATAGTGAAGTCATAAATCTTAGAGAAGACTCTACAATAACCACTTTACTAAACCAGCATAATTCCTAACACACATGCTAAATATTAGTCCTTATCCCTGCAGGTAAGAGTAGTTCTTCTCACCAAGAAAATCTCCCTTTGCGACAGACAGAGCCCTGGAAACATTACACAAATTATGTTATAAGACTGAGTACGTTGTATTTAATAATCTATATGCATATACATATACACATATGCATGTAATAACAATTAATGAAAGAGAGGCCATGAATTTGAAAGACAGCAAAGAAAGAGGCATCTGGAAGTATTTAGAGGGAAGAAGCAGAAGGGAGAAATGATGATCTCAAAATTAAAATAATTTTAAAGAGTTTGATTATCGATTGGAAATAGAAGAGGAATGTGTAAGAAATGAAGTTAGCCAAAATTTGAGTTGTGTTTACTGAAGTAAATATCAATATACTAATAAGGGGCCAAAAAGTGCTTTAAAGTGAAACGATCTTAGCTTTCCGATTATCATTTTGCTTGAAAGACAGAGCTTTTTGAGTTTTCTTTTGATAAAAGGTCAACTGATATCTATTTTTAGCACTGCATTTGAAGTTGGTTTCCACATAAAGAAATTTAAATCCATATGGGCGACCCTCATGACCCCGGCCACAGGTTCTGCTTGTGCTTACTTTGTGTGAGACATGGTGTCCACAGCCCAAGTGCAACTAGAGTCTTGAACAGGCAATAGAGGTCAGATTATTTCTCACCTAGGAAAATCTGTGCACAGCACAGAATTCTAGACCATTTTCTGTGTTTTTCTCTGTCTTTTCTAAGTTACAGCAGCTGCTAAAGACTTACCCTGCATCTAACTTAGTCTGCTCCTCAGCCCAATTTCTGAACACATTTTTTCTTTAGATTTTCATATAGATTTTATTTTTTAGAGCACTTTCTGGCTTATGGTGAGATGAAACAAAAATTATCAATGTTTAGAATTCTTATGTGTTAATATATAAGTGTTTGTATTATTTGGAATGAGTTGCTTGTTTTGTACAGTGTAACTTTTCTATTTTTCTTTTTAAAGGATTTTTGCATTTTAATTTTTAAAATATTTTAATATTTTGTTGAGAATACATTTTTCTACATAATATACTTTGGTCATGTGTTTCCTCCCAGTCTCCTCCCAGACCCTTCCTACCTCCACACCCAACGTCCACACCCATCCAACTTCTTTCTCTCTCTTTTAGAAAACAAACAGGAATAAAAAAATCCAAACAAACCAGAATTTTAAAAAAACTGAAACAAAAATCAAAGGAAAAGCCTGAGAAACACAGTGTGCACCCCCCCCCACATATATACACACACACACCACACATATACACACCACACATATACATACACACACCACATATCCCCACACATACTACACATGTATCCCCTAAAAACATTCACACACATACCACATATACTCACAACACATATACATTTCCTCCTACATACATCCCCAAACACACACACACACACACACACACACACACACACACACACACATCATAATATACCCCCCTCACACAGTCCACATACACATACATACACACACATCTCATATACTGCCACACACATACATACATACACCCCCACATATACATTCTCCCACATACACACAAACACCACACACACACACACACACAAACATACACACACCACACAAACACAACATACTACACTACAACCATACACACACATATGTCCAAACACATATACATACACACCACCCTACCACACATATATCACACATACACACACACACACACACACATAAACACACATACACCCACCAGCACACATACAACACACACATACTACATCCCCCACATACACATAAACATATATACCTCTCTCACACACACATCTCACATACATATGGATACACACATGTGCACATACCTACCACACACACACACACACACACACACACACACACACACACACACACCCTGCCCCTCAGAACCTATAAAAATGAGTGCAACTTCCCTTCCTCCTCTGGTCTTTGGCAGTGCCTATAGTCTTTCTAGTGGTTAAAGTATTCATGCTCTCAGCACTGCAGGTGCTCACTGTGTGACTAACACTACCTGAGGTTATACTAGCAAAATATAATCTCCATTTTATCTGTTAGTGTTTCCTTCCTTCCTTCCTTCCTTCCTTCCTTCCTTCCTTCCTTCCTCCCTCCCTCCCTCCCTTCCATCCTTTCTTCCTTCCTTCCTTTCATTTTCCTTCCCCTCTTTGTCTCTGTCTATCTCTGATTGGGGAAGGTTTGTAAGTATTCACCTCAAAAAAATCTTTAACAGAAAGAAGAACATGGCTTGGATGTCTTACATAACCGAGTGGGCAAGCTGTGATTCAGAGCTCAATATGCCTAGAGTCCTCTTAGCTATTCAGCGTTGTCTTGGTTGCCTTTATTTTCCAACTTTCCCAGCTGGCACAGTAGAGCCGCAAGCTTACCTAATACGATAATACCCAGTGTAATGTGAGGGTACCTCCAATGTGAAGAGTACAGGACCAGGCAGGACACTCTTAGCATTGAGCTTATTGCTCCAAACAGATCAACCCTGGGCTGATTCTCAGCTGTGATACCACCACTGTATTGGGGACACTGAGTGGGCTGCTAGCCCCTGCTCCTGCACTTGGAGCTAGAATTGAGCAACTCCGAGAATATTAGAAGTGGGTAGTCGTTTTCGGAGTCAAAGACATCATGACCCATGCAACTGCTTTTAGTGCTTTCGTGCTACAGGATCGAAGCTTTCCTCTCGTTAAACGAACAATGTGCATCCTCTTACATATTAATTTTTGGCATCATCTGATATAATCTTATGTCATTGAAGGACTCTCAGATGCTGTGGTCCCCAGAGACACATGCCTTCCTTGAGTGTCATTCGTGAGAGAATGTTCACTTTTTCAAGATGTAGTCCCTCGGTGCCATGAATCAGCCTTTGCTTTTCCTGCCGCCATGTGGTTTGATCTGCACTGGCTCTAATAGTGCTGGGTGCTGACTTCAGACAGCTTGCTTATTCTCCACAGGACGAGGGACATGTGATAGGGATCTTACACAAGTCACATGTACATACATGCATGTCACTGCTAAAGATTGAGTTACTCTGGCTTATATGACCAGAACACAAATCAACTCATATTTGTGGGTTTTGCTTGTATTTGCTCCTACCTTAGATGATAATACTTTAAGCAGGTTTTTTTTTTTTAAATTATGATCAGAATGGTGATCTATAATAATACTTACAGAGTCTTGCAGTCTGGTGATTGGCAACTTTAAGAAATTCAAGGATAATTTTAGCCACTAAACTTGTGTTTAAGGAGGACGCTGTTAAATAGACAGATAGGATGGAATACAAATAATGAATCTTTAGACTTATTGCCCTCAATTTCATAGATGATTTATGTGTAGGCTTTTGTATCTGATAATCGATTCATACATGGAGAAAAAAAGAGATCTTACTTAAATATCATTTTCAAACATGATGCAGTCTGTTTAATAGCAGATGTGTAGCCAGGCTCCAAAATTTCACCTCCCCCAGGAGCACATCATAAATGACAGCTACGTGGGGAGAAGAGCTGTAGCTTCTCTGGCAGCAGGTGTTTTGGAAGTTGATAAATGTTGGATTGCTTTAGGTGAGGAGCATCTGAAAGAACGAGAGCATCTGGAAGAATGAGGAGCATCTGGAAGAACGAGGAGCATCTGGAAGAACGAGGAGCATCTGGAAGGGTCTTAGCATATATAAAACACTGGGTGCTCAAGCACTCCAGGCTGTGCTGGGCTGTGCACTACTCTAGGGTAACAGAAATAAACTGCCACAGTCACTCATTCCAGGAGGAACAAAGAAAGGAGAAGGTTTCTGTGGAGTTTTGCTGGGGTTGGAGGATCTGCAGGAGACAGCGTTAAACTGTGCTTCCATATTGCCTTAGATTTATACAAGGCCTCAGCTTTTATCTGCTTATTCTTAATGCAACCATGCGAATAGTGCTTCACACAAGCTGATGGTAGAGTGGGCTAGACTCCAGGGAACACGTGCCTGCTTTCCTCATGATGCACTGTCAAGGGCGAGGACATATTTATTCATGGGGTGTCACTTGAGGTATTCATTACTTGTACTTTCTTGTTTTTGAATGGGAACCAATTACATAAAGAATAAATACAAAGGGTATATCTATATATCTATCTATCTCTATCTCTATCTATCTATCTATCTATCTATCTATCTATCTATCTATCTATCTATTTCTTTCTATACTAATAAGAGTTACCTATGTTTATAAAGATGTCTTTAGCTTTAAAGACCTGTATAGGCATTTCATCATGAAAACTATTTGGAAAATATAAATTTGGGAGAATTTTAATATCAGAAAATCAGTAGCACAGGCATCATTTATATAGACACAGTGACTTTGGTCACTTATATTGTAAGAAACATAAAAGCATAGTGTATTTTTTTTAAAGGTGATTTTCCCTTCTTAGCCTTCTTTGACCTGTTGAAATTCAGGTAAGAATTCCAGAATGGTTATGAATGTCTTGCTGAGCATCTCGATTCAGCCTTCGACCTCTGGGGACATCAATGAGTCAGGACAGACTAACTACAGAAAACTGAGCCCTGAAGGAGGACTTGATTTTTCTCTTTGTTTTTTCCATGAGGTCTCACTCTCCCTGTCCTCCCACCAGAGTAATGTGGTTCAGTTCTGACTGAGGCAATGGGCAATGTGAGGCAATGGCTGAAGAAGTCTCTATTCGGAGGAGAATGGGCTGCTCAGCAAACAGATAATCACATAGGTATTTCTTTTCCTTTTTTGTCTTTATTGGATGTTACAGTGATTGGTGTTCAACTGGCCCTGCATGGATGGTACCAAGGAAGCCACATGCTATATCCCACTGGCAAAGACCCATGCATTAGAAAACTCACCCTGTGTTCTGTATGACTCTCAACTTTTCCACAAGTGGTGCCTTTGATGTAGGGTTACTGCATTTTCTGAGGATAATGGCTGTGTGAGACGTGTGCACGCTCTACATTGACTAAGGAATTAATAAGAGTTGGTCAAGCCTCCCAAATACATTATTGAAGGCATCCTCACCTGTGAACCCGGGATGGTTGCTATTCAGATTTTATTTATAACTGTTAATGCTACAAGAACCCCACATCTATCTGAAGGGCCCAGATGTACATTAAAAACTCCATTTTATGATTAACTTGCCTTCTGAATGAACTCAGCCATTTGAAAAACCCCAACTTGTTCTGGGAGCCGTGTTACCCTGGTAACACTCACAATTCCTCTGAGCAAATAGCCACTCTACTCCTAGTAACACAACCAATCAGTTCTTAAAGGGGAAAGTACCTAATGTCTAAAGTAGATTGATTAAGCTAGCAATCATTGTTCATACCAAGCTGAAATCATTACTAGCCAATAGAAGTGCTCCAAATGAATGACAACCAATCATGTAACTGCCAAGTTGGAAAGTTGCTCATCCTGCTATAGCAACTATAATAAATAGGCAAGGCTTGTACCAGCCCAGGACCTTCCACACCTTCCACTGTACTGGAGAGGTTGGAGGTTCTGAGCTCAAGCTTGAATAAAGACTCTCTGATTTTGCATACATGTTGGACTCCTGGTGGTCTCTGGTGATCTGTGGGGATCTCATGATCTGGACATAATATTGCCCTTAATCCCTTATTTTAAAATATGAATATACAAATGGTGTGGTGATATTGAATTGAATATTGTTTCTCTTTACATCTAAATGTAATCATTTTAGATAAGGACAAGCATTTAACTTCTTTTGCTTCTTTAGTGGAGTCATGCCTGGGCATTTGTATACTGTTATTATATCCATAAAAATTTATTTTCTTTTATTTCATAATTTTAGCAGTGTATTGATTCTTTGAAATTATATATATATATATATATATATATATATATATATATATATATGTTGGTTGGATTATCTGTGAATTTTACTGTGTGGATGAGAGGAGAGTGATAAAAAAGCTGTTATTAAAACAATGTGTTGGCTGGATATAATTGAAAGCCATTGCAATAAATTCTACTGATTAAAGTGAAAGGGAGAGAGTAGGATTTTTAAAGAAACAAAAGAATAAGGGTATCACATTATCTTTGCTGCTAGAAGGACTTGAAGGAAGTTGAAATGTAGAGAAAAAAAAGAATTTATTTAGTTGACGGTGATTTTTTTTCTTCTTTTTCTTAAATGGTCTCATTATGTAGCCTGAGCTAGGCTGAACCAAACTTGTCTTGGCTCAGCCCTCCTAGTGTTGGCACTGTATGTGTGCACCATCGTCTTCTGTTAGAGAACAGAGTTCTCTAACACTAATTAGTTAGAGACGAGTTAGTTTTTAGGGTCACATTCCCAGGTGGCCTAGGGTAGAATTTCCATGTGACCACTCAGAAAAGCTTCTAAGTGCTCCCTGTAGCTATAGCGCTCTCTCTCTCTCTCTCTCTCTCTCTCTCTCCATATATATATATATATATATATATATATATATATATATATATTCTGTAAGAGATAGAGTATCTGCAGGACAGAGGTGCCTGCCCCTTGCTTGACAGTACTCAGAGAGTCAGAGAGCTGGTGATGATAATTAATTCATGACCAGATACTGACAGAGGGCAGAGAGCCAACATAGCACTGTCTAATGTCCTTCTCAGACTACAGAAACTTGTCAAAGAGCAATAGGACTCCTGTGGAGAGGGTCTGTGTAAATTGGATTATGCATGCTGGCTAAGGTCTTAGGAGGAGGATAGTGAGTTTTAAATCCAAAACAATGTGTCTCTGTCAAAGAAGCTCCACAAAGCCCACAACTGCTCAGCAAAGGAAGAGCCAGCCTTAAAGAGACAGTGGGTCTTGAGTGTAAGCACTGTTTAACCAAGTAGGCAATGTGCTTTTCCTCCACTTCGCTTGCCTCCCTTGCTGTAATTGAAACTGAGGGAAAGGACTTGGAGACTGAGCACAGAAACCTTCACTTCAGCCTTTCCCTCTAGTTCAGTGATGTTTGACTCAGTCCTCTGTGGTAGAGGAAAAAGACAGATGCTACCTTGAATTGAAAATGGACGTGCTGATGATTTCTTTGTGTTACAGTCATTGAACTGAACTGTAACTGTGTAATTAAAGGGAACCATATGAACTGTCTTTGTCATGTAAAAGTACAGTTATATGCAATGGACACTATTGGAGGTCCAGGTTTCACCTTAGGACAAAGGAAGTATTACTTGCATTAAACAAATCTTCAGAGGTCTTTTGTAGAGTGTGTCAGGGATTTCAATAATTTCCCATAGGCCATGTAATAAATTTGGCAGAATCATGCCCCAAGCATAGTGTTCTCTTTCTTCCCATTTTTTTTGAACAGCTCACACGCATACATAGGCTATCTACCTTTTCTGCTCTTAGAGAGCATCCTTGTATTGAACATGCCCACATCATCATAGGGAAATTGCACCAGTTCTTCGTGCTTTGGTCTTGCTGTTGCCTGTGGCTGTAGAATAAAGGGTCTGGTTCTTGCTGAAGGGTTTTTAGGCTTCTTTCAAGAGCGGAAGAGCTGTTTGAAAACAGCTTCTGTGGTTTACATGGAAGGTTAGAGGGGAAGATCTGTTGAGTACCCTACACTACTAATATATCCTTTGGAGTTCAAGCATTAGAAGGGACTATCTTTAAAAGATAATAAATCAGACAATAAAGAAACTTGAGTAGGCAGTGGGTCTAAAGTTCCATGATCTGCTGAAGGAAGCATGACTGAATAGTCGAGGTCTGGTATTAGTGTAATTTTCCCATTTATAATCACTTAATAGTGTGTAATCTTACATTATTGTCATCTACTAATTTAAGAAGCTTTATCATAAGTAAAATTATTAGTCTTAAAAGATTCATAAGGTTAAGAGTTGAGTATCTTCTGTTTGGAGTTTAGGTTCCCTTAAGAAAGGACAAGTTTTCTCATGTAAATGCAATGAATTTCTTTATTAATATAACAACCATCTATGAGAAAGTAGTTTAGGATACCAGAGTTAAAATTATGGTATAAATGTACTATGCATTAGTTACTAAACTAAGTTTTTCAGTAGTTGGGATTAAATTATGAATTTAGGTTCAGCATGGAATGCTTAACCCTTGCAAAAGCCCACTATAATGTTCAAGAACAACGAACAACCCTCAGAGATGAACAGAATCAATCTGAAGACAGGCATGGGTTGAGGAGTGGCTCCATAACTGAGACCTAAACGTGCACGAAAGGGAAATACCCACACAGGATGCACAGCTGGACTCTGTTATGGACTTTATGATCATAACATCAGTAATTTCATTAGTTATGTCTAGGATTTTGTCATCCAGTGAACTTTGATTGCTGGAAGTGTGCTAAGTATGCTGTTAAGAATGGAATACATCATTTGGTCCAGTCACTTAATGTCCCAGTATAAGTTATAAGAAGAAAAAGTCTGACTTAATGATCTAGGCTTTAGGACCCTGTGTAAATGCATCTGTAATCCTCATCTTCTACTGCTCTTCTGGACCTGACTTGTTCCTATAGCAGGGCTCCTTCTCTGGGGTCTGCTCAAAATGCCACCCTTCAACCTTCATCCTGTCTCTTTGGTGGCTGGCTCAGTCATGTGATAGCCTCTGTTCATAAGAATGTGAGCAAGAGTGGGTTCATGACAATAGTTTTAGAGATGTTCCACTCAGATTCCTCTGCAAAGAGGGACTTGGTAGCCATGTGGGGAGTAGTCTGGGGATGGCCTTCACTGTCAGGTTCCTGAAGATCTGCTTCCACTGTGGAGAGATGCCTCCCTTCTAATTATTTCAGCATCTGCTTCCAAAGCAACTCATTCTGTGCTTGATGTATAGTCTTGAAGTCATCATCTGAGTTTTGCTTGCTTCTGTCCCTCTGCCACTAGAACAGCCTGTGCTGAGTAGGTGTTGCTGTCTAGCTTGATTCTCAGAACTAAGACAACAACCAGCACAGCCAAAGGCATATTTTAGCTAAAATTGATTTTCCTTACTGGGAGCCACCAGAGATATAGAGTACTTATTGTAGGAAGACTTGACCTCGCCAACAGTAGAATGGAGGGATTCTATCTTAAAGCATTGCCTCCAACATGAAACAGTACTTCATTATTAAATGTTTAGACTAACCTCTGTAGTTAATTCCTCCAGGGAATTAAGTTTTTGTCTGTCAGAACATTATATGCTTCATTATTGGAAAATACTGGCTGAGGAAGTCTGTCTACATGTATGCATGGATGCCATTCAGTGGCTCTGTTTTCAACACAGTATTTGGCATGTAGTAAAAATTATATGACACAGTCTCACAGAAAACTCCTTGTTTCTCTGTCCCCTCTTTAGCAATGATCTCTGAGCTTTCAATGGGAAGGTATATTTTTAGATGGAGCCTATAATACGGGACTCTACAACTCTGCACTTTGATTGGTTGTGGTTTTCTATAATAGTCTTCATTTGTTTAAGATTCTTTAATGATGGGTGGGGACTGCACCATATCTGAAGATTTGGAAGTAGGAGCCATAAGTGAGATAGAACATGCTATGTTTGCCTTTCTGGGTCAGGGTTACCTCACTCAAAATGATCCTTCTTAGTTCTAGCCATTTGCTTTCAAAGCTCATGATTTCACTTTTCTTTACAGACAGTCAGTATCTCAGAATAAAGGGCTGGAAAAAGGTGTCCTAAGCAAATGTACCCAAGAAAGAAGCTGGAGTAGACATTCTAATGTCTAATAAAATAGACTCTCAAAAGCTGTGCTTCCAGACCCAAGGGTCCCTGCTCCCGGCTGGCTTTGATTGGTAATAAAGAATTGCTGTACAGCCAATGGCTGGGCAGGGAGACAGAGTGAGGACTTTTGGATTGTGCATGCAAGAGATTGAGGGAGACAGGGAGAAGACAAGAATCACCATGATGGGGCAGAAAAGAAAGCAGACTTAAAGGCCCACGGCCATATAAGAATCTAAGAAAGTAGTCTTTGGGGCCACTCCTCCAATTGTGTCTGGGATAGCAGAGATGAAATATAGATTTTAAAAGATGTTAACTCAAGAATACCAGAGCAGAGTGTGTGCTAGTCGCAGGGAGGTTTAGAAGTGCCCAACCATTGATCTAGTCATGACACATCAAAATTAGCTGGGGCGCACATCTCTCTCTCTCTCTCTCTCTCTCTCTCTCTCTCTCTCTCTCTCTCTCTCTCTCTGTGTGTGTGTGTGTTTGCATATATGTCTTTCTTTCATGAATCCAGGGAGCTCTTGGGTGGGTACAGCCCACATGGGTACAGTGTTCATGTGTGAGTGCAACTCTCTGGGAGCCAAAGGAGTTTAACTACACAGACTGGCAGGAAATAATCAAGCTCAGTGCTGAAATCTGTTAATTAGAAACAAAGAGAACAATATGAAGAATCAATGAAACCAAGAACTGGTTCTTTGAGAAAATCAACAAGATAGATAAACCCTTAGCCAAAATAACTAAAAGGAAGAAAGACTCTACCCAAATTGACAAAATCAGAAACAAAAAGGGAGACAAAACAACAGACACTGAGGAAATTCAAAGACTCACTAGGTCTTACTTCTAAAGCGTGTTTGTACTTCACAAAATTGGAAAAAACTAAATGAAATGTATGATTTTCTAGACAGATACCAATTACCAAAGCTAAATTAAGATAAGGTAATCTGAATTGTCCTATAATCCCCAAGGAAATAGAAGCAGTCATTAAAATCTAAAAAAAAAAAAAAAAAAAAAAAAAAACCCCGACCCAAATGGTTTTATTGCAGAGTTATACCAGACTTTCAAAAAAAAGCTAATGCCAATACTTTTCAAACTAACCCACAAAACAGAAACAGGTGTAGGAACCAAATGTAAGAATTCCAGGTCTTAACCCAAACTTAAAATCCCAATGTCCCAGGATGCATTCCGGGAGGAGTACATTCCTTAGTCAGAGGACACTTGCTGGATTAACATTCAGAGGAGGAAGGGAGAGGCTGATTAACGTTCCTCAGACCACAGGGAAGGGAACCCACCTTCGGGTGGGAAAGGCCCAGAGCACAGAGACACATTCCAGGATGGGAAGGAAGCTGGACCCTTAACGTAATAAACCTGGGCAAATGGAAGACACTCATTGTCATAAAAGTGATGTGCAAATCTTAGTCACCTAACCTGGGAAGGTCAGCCTTTGTGGTTGCCCTCATAAACTCTGTATAAAAACTGCTCCCAATTTTGGCTCTGGGTTCCTCTTGTCTGCATATAGGTGAACCCCAGTATACTGGCTAACATCTTATCATTAATAAACCTCATGTTATTGCAGCAAATCCCATCCATGAATGTTTCTGGGGGAGCGCATCCCCTGGTTTTGAATCTTAGAGTCCAACAAAGGCACACTTCCAAACTCATTCTATGAGGTCACAGTCACCCTGATATATCCTCGCCAGCATGTGCTCTCTCTTGAGTTTTTAATCTTAGTCACTCTGATGGGTGTGAGGTGGAATCTCAGTGTCTTTTTGATTTGTGTTTTCCTAATGACTAAGGATGCTGAACATTTCTCTAAGTGCTTCTCAGCTTTTAGAGATTGCTCTGTTGAGAATTCTCTGTTTAGCTCTATATCCATTTTTTAATAGGGTCATTTGGATTGCTGGTATCTAACTTTTTGAGTTTTTTTTATATATTTTGGAGAGTAGCCTTCTATTGGATGTAAGGTTGATGAAGATCTTTTCCCAATCTATAGGCTGTTGCTTTGTCCTACTGACAGTGTCCTTTGCCTTACAGAACCTTTTCAGTTTCATGAATCAGCCATTTGTGTTCTGTTCAGGAAGTTGTCTCCTGTACTAAGGAGTTCAAGGTTATTCCCTACTTGTTGTTCTGTTAGATTTAGTGTATCTGGTTTTACTCTGAGATCTTTGACACACTTGGACTTGAGTTTTGTGCAGGGTGATAAATATGGATCTAATTGCATTCTTCTACATGCAGATAGCCAGTTAGACCAGCACCATTTGTTGAAGATGCTTTCTTTTTTCCATTGTATGGTTTTGGCTTCTTTGTCAAAAATCAAGTGTCAGTAGGTGTGCGGGTTTATTTCAGAGCCTTCAATTTGATTCCATTGATAAGCCTGTCTGTTCTTATACTAATACTATGCAGTTTTTATTAGTAACGCCCTGTAATACAGCGTTAAGTCAGAGATAATGATTTCTCCTCAAGTTCTTTTATTGTTCAGGATTATTTTAGCTATTTACCCTATTGTTCAGGGTTTTTGTTTTCCCTTGCTTGGCTAGAGTTACACCACGATATTGTATATTATTTGTGGCTATTTTAGCAGATTCAGGTTTCAGCTTTTCAGGTGTAGGCCTTTGATCTAGTTGGAATTAGTTTTTCTGCAAGGTGATTTATATGAGTCTAATTTTATTCTTTTCCATATGGACAATCATTTTTCCCAGAACCATCTGTTGAAGGTGCTTTCTTTTCTTCAGCATATGTTTTTGACATCTTTGTCAAATATTAAGTGCTTGAAGTTATGTGTGCTCATGTTTAGGTCTTCAGTTTTGTTCCATACTTCATATATATCTATATCTATCTATCTATATACATATGTATATATGTATATATTTTAAAATTTTTATTTATTTATTTATTCATTAGGTTTAAAAAATTTTTTTTAGACAGGGTTTTTCCATGTAGCTGTGGCTGTCCTGGAACTTTCTCTATAGATGAGGCTGGCCTCAAACTCTGAGATCTGTTCATTTGTCACCACCACTGGCCATATAGCCACACACTGACTATGGCTTTGTAATCTATTTTGAGATCTGGAATGAAAATCTCTCTAGCATTGTGCTTTTTGCTCTGGATTGTTTTGGCTATCCAGAGTCTTCTGTGGTTCCTTATGAATTTTAGGATATTTTTTACTATTTCTGTGAGGAATGAGACGAGGAATTTGGTTGGGATTGCACTGAGTGTATAAATATCTTTTGGTATCCTAGGAATGTCAGAAATGACACCATAAAGTGTTATCCACAAGACTGCAGAAACAAGAGCAGAACAAAATAACAGTAGATACGCTAATGCAGATGAGGGAAAGTCCTGGAGGTCACAGTCCTGCAGGAAGAACTACAGGCAAGTAAGGAAAGCTGAGAGTGGGAGAAATAGTCTTCCCCAGGGAAGAGCACTCCAACTGGCTGTCCAATACCAAACAGCCCTGAAGATGTACATACAAGTAGCATTATACAGACTGAGTAGGTTGTACATATGCATTTAGGAGTGTGTGTGTGTGTGTGTGTGTGTGTGTGTGTGTGTGTGTGTGTAGCAACAATTAAGGAAAAGAGGGACTGTGCATTTGCAAGAAAGCAAGAAGGAATATATGGGAGAATTTGGAGGGAGGAAAGGGACAGGATCAGTGATGTAAGTATAATCTCAAAAATCAAAGAAAATTAAAGCAATTACAAAACCTGTAGGAGGCAAGAAATTGGGCTTAGTAACAAGAGACAAGGGATTTAAAAGACACAGATTCAGAAATGACTCAGAGCTTTTGGTTCTAAGACCTGGATAAAGGTTGGGTTTAAGCTCAGTGGTAGCAGTTTAGCATGGACAAAGTCCTGGATTCAGCCTTTAACAACTGAAAAGAGGAAGGGCCAGTCATAAACACTTGGTGAAATTAGAATTAACCAGTGTATGCAATTTCCAAAGATGTTGGTATAATCAGAAGCATTAGATAACTTGTGTCATTACTAAAATGTTGCTGCCTACTTTGACTGAACTAGGAAACTAGATAGTCCATGCACAAGGGCACAAGTTAACTCCATTAGCTTCAGTATTTATGGGAAACTGAAGAATTCTAATCTCTCTTTTGGACAGCCACAGAATATAAAACACTGTCAACATTTCCTTCTGTAATGGACTCATGCAGACGAAGAGAAACCAGCACATTACTGCAGACTGAATGTCTCAAACAATGGATTTCTCATCTTCTTACAATTCTAAAGTATAGAAATTTGAACCAGTTGGCAGGATTAGCTTCTTCTGAGGCCCTGGTTTCTACATGTGGATGATGATGCCCTCTTCCCTGTGTCTTCAGATGGTTTCATGTCTGCATATGCCTCATCATGCCTTTTCTTATAAGGCCATCAATCAATGAAATTAAGATTTGGTCCATCTTATTGACTTAACACCATCTCCTTACATTGTCAAATAATTAGATTAGGGTATTGACATTATAATTTTGAAGGTATGGATTCAGCCTGTGAGAATCCCCACTAAAACAAAAGACCATGTGACTAAGGTAGCCTCAGTGTGTTAGAACTTGTTTTCTTGGTCAATCTCAGAAGTACTGAGTTACATTTCTAAAGTTCATTCTAATAATATTTTTGGTTTTCTTCTTCAGTGGCTGATGTTTCAAACCTGTATGGAGTCTTATACGTTCTTCTCTTCAGCCATTGTCTTGTTAACATGATCCAGTGTTTAAATGGAATGTGGCCTGATGGTGTTCCACTGAAGGGTCACCTGTCAAGGGCTTGATTCTTTGGGTGGTACTACTATAGGTGGTGGATTTATCAGGAAGTAGAGACTAGTTCAAGGACCTTAAGTAACTGAAGCCCTGGTCTTAGAAGTCAGTCTACAAGCCCTTGAGTTTTCAGTGATGTTAAGAAATCTCTGAACACATCCCATCCCATCCTTTTCTGGTGGCCTCTAACCACTGCCTTACTCTTTCATATATTCGATCATCTGCGATGGGTCATGATGTCCTTGCCATAGCTAAGCTATAGTAGAATGACTTGTTCCCCAAATCTATTAGCTAAATGAATGAATCTGTCTATCTTTATAAGAAGTTTCTATACAGAGGCAAACCGCTGACTGGCACAGTTACTTTCAAATGGAACAGGACATTTCTTCAAATAAAACGTTGTCTTCAAGGAGCACCAATAACAAGATGAAGACCTTGAAATTCTTTTATAGCTTTGACTGAGAGAAGATCAAATGAGAGGCCTAATAGTTACTTTTCTCAATTGATGCAGCGAAATACTTGACCTAAAACATGAGAGGAAAGGTCTATGGTGTCTCATAATTGAGGGGTGCAATCCACGATAGTGGGGATGGAGGGGAGGCTCAGGCAGAGACAGTTGGTCACATTGCATCTGCTTTTAGATGATAGAATGATAAAAGTTGATATCTGCCCGGTTTCTACTTTTTATTTGTGACAGTTACCCCTGGAATATCCCTTCCCTCATTTAGGTTAGATCTAACCTTAATTAACCCAGTCTAGAAGCTCTCTTGTAGGCCTATCCAATGTGTGTTTTCTATATGATTCTGTCAAGGTGACAATCAATGCCAACCATCACAGGAGGCTTGATAATGAGTTTTCAGACTCTTAGTAAAAGTCAATTTGTTTTTAGTCACAGGAACAGTGAACCATCGGGACTTAATGATAGACTAGTTTAATCAATGCTGTTTCTATAGCTAAGGAAAAACATGACCACCCAAGCACATTAAACAGTGAGTGATAGCTCTCTTCAATGACTGTATATCCTCCAAGATAACCCATTGGTGACAGCTTTTCCTTTTTCTTCAGTCAGACTCCCTCAATGAACACACTTTTGAGAGACCAAATTCTCACAGAGGCCATGGTGTGCCTCTACAGCCTCTTCTGCTGTGGTAAATCTGCTGGTCACTGAATCCCATGCTTTGCAGATAACTTATGCTGCTTCACGTTTGTTCTGCTTGGGGAGTTTGCACATTGGCAGCATATATCTACCTTAAATAAGTAGTCAATATAGCTTTATGCTTTATTTCAGGTTTTGTCATTTATCTCTGCCCTTTCATTCTAGAGGTTTCAACTCATACCCAGGCTTCAGGGAAGGAGTGTACACAGACAATCTAAAAGACTCTGGGCACATCATTATATCATACCCTTGATCCAACCATAGTGCCAGACAGTTGTCCAATTGTTATCAAAGTTAGGCATAAAATCTGACAGTTCACCTTGGGTCTTTTTCATCATTTATGAAGACTTGTATATAAAACTTGAGTAAAATAATTTGTTACGCTTTCTTTTGTCAACTTGAAACAACCAAGGATCACCAGGAAAGAGGGAACCTCAGATGAGGAATTGCCTAGAAACAGTCCAGCCTAACTGAAGTATAAGGACCCAGTCCACTCTGGGTGGTGCAATTCTTAGGCAAGTAGGCTCTGAGTGTGTATGAAAGGTAGCTGAGCAAGCTAGAGGGAGCAAGCCAGGAAGCATTCTTTCATGAGCCTTGGCTGTTCTTGATGATGGATTGTATGTAAACTGTAAACCAAATGAACTCTTCTTTCCACCAAGTGGCGTTTAGTCACTGGTGTTTATCACAGGACCAGTATGCAAACCAAAACAATGAGTGTATTTTTCATTATTTAATACTATTCTATAGGTGGTTGCTTGTATTACAGTTACCTGACAAAATAATTTGTACAGTGTCCTTTTTTTTTTAATAACATGGATTCATTTTCTGTTCTTGAATGACATGGGTTAATACTAGAGTGCTCATATATGAGAGACAAGTTTTGGTGTCATCGAGCCAGTGATGGGAATTCACAGTGATAACAAATCACAAGTACTGCTTCATAATCTTTTGAACTCAAGTTCTCCTAGACAGCAGTTAGGTGAGACGCACCTTGTAGGTCATCATGCCTAGAACTGAATTGGTCCTGAGTACTTTACTGGGGTCTCTTTATCACATATTTACCACATAACATATTTCAGTGTTAATGTTTGCCAGTTGTTTAAAAATTACATGCAAAAACTTACTACCACCATACATCTTTTAATCCTCAGTCATTGCTATGAGATACAAATATATCAATAAAATGAGTAATATTCAGGCCATATGGTACCCATGGCATGTTTTATTTAAGCTACACATATACTGTGTGTGTGGAAAAAAATGTGTCTAATTTTCAGAAATACTTGAGGTAACTTACAAGTTAAATAACACATTATTGGTTCTTTAAAACATTTGATTAATTCTTTGAGAATTTTGTACAATATGTTTTAATTATATTTACCCTTCCCAACTTTTACTAGACAGATCTTCCTTCTCTTTAACTGCTTATATGACGCTACACCCAAGAATAGTCTATATATTAGAAAATACCATAATATACTTACTTAGAAATCTACTTTTTTTCTTTTACTCTTAGGTAGAAAATATTAAAATGTTTTGAAACATAGATATACTACATCACTTAATTTCTTAATTTACTAAAACCATCACTATACTGAAAATGGTTGCTATAATTGCTTGTGAAATATTCACAGATAAAATTGTAAGTGCCTCCTGTGTACTCACTTTGTCTATCAGCAAATCTGTGTTTCCAAACTCAAAGCACTGTCATACTCTTTGTGTGTGAAACTATAGACCTCAAGTTTCTTGTGTAAAATGTTCTCCCAAAGTTGGCACATCCCTTAAACACCCCCTTGGTTATAATGTTTCCCGTTGTTCTAGTTACCTGTGATGCCTACCACTGTGTAAATTCGGAATGTTGTTACCTGTGTTGGTTGGAGAATGCTGACTGTGCATGTTCGGTACAGATGCAGCTTTCAAAACAGCTTGCCTAAAGAAGCACTTGCTGACAGGAGCCTAGTATGGCTGTCCCTGAGAGGGTCTGCCAGAGCCTGACCAATACAGATGCGGATGCTCACAGCCAACCATCAGAATGAGCGCAGGGACCCCATGGAGGAGTTAGGGGAAGGACTGAACAAGCTAAAGGAATTTGCAACTCCATAGGATGAACAACAATATCAACAAACCAGATGCCCCAGAGTTTCCAGGGACTAAACCACCAACCAAAGAGTACACATGGAGGGACCCATGGCTCCAGGTGCATGTGTATCAGAGGATTGCCTTATTGGGCATCAGTGAGGGGGAGGCCCTTGGTCCTGTGGAGACTTGATGCCCTAATGATGTAGGAGAATGCTAGGGCAGTGAGGCGGGAGTGGGCAGGTGGGTGGGTGGGCAACCTCCTTCATAGAAGCAGGAGGGGAGCATGTGATAGGGGGTTTCCGGAGGGGAAACCAGGAAGGGAGACATTTGAAATATAAATAAATAAAATAACCAATAAAAATAGTATGATTAAAAAAAAATCTTGGCTCAGACTAGGATTCAGAACCCTGCTATGGAAAGCCACATGCATTTTTGAATCTCACCACCTCTCATTCATTTGTCCCTCCTCTCCTCTGTCACCAATTCAGCTGGTGTTCAGCATTCCAGTCATTTCCATGGTTTACATCCAGACTCTGTTCCCTTCTTATCCCTTGTTACCAAAGTAGCCCTTCAGTCTAAATTAGTCTCTATCACTTCCTGGCTCTCAGCTCTCCATGGCTTCAGTTATCCAAACTCTGAAGGCCCTATCAGGCCCCTGGGCACCCTATGGGCCTCATTGCTACACTTCTCTACCGCAGCAGGCCTCTTAGTTTGTGTTTTGAATACACTGAGCTCCATTATGGCTCAGAGTGTAGTTTCTCCTATCTTCCTTGAACATACAAACTTCTCTCTATGAATGCATGTACACTATTTTTGAAATCACAATATAAGCTTTATATACCAGGGACTTGTTATTTCTCTTTTCCCATTCTTGGAATTGTACCTACACACTGGAAGTGTCCCCAAAATGTTAAGCAAGTGGGTCTCTTTGGGGAACCATTCACCCTCATTCTTATACCTTCCTGCCCTGGACACAGTTGAGACAGATGGTGGAGACAATTCTACTTGTGGCCAGAAGGCTGCGATCACTGTAGTGGTAGTTGTTATTGCAAGATTATAGTACACATAATTGTCCACTCCATCAATAAAGAAGCAATGACCTGATTTATCAATGTTTTTGTGAGAAACCATGGACAAATGGCAGCAAGCAATGCCAAGGGTATTACTTCCCTGGTTCCTTCCCAGTATAATTACTAACAGTTGGTTGGCTGCATCCCTTGCCTGAAGGTGCCTGGATGCTGTCAGGCTCAAATGGATTATCATTACAGGCTCTTCTTATCTGTCTAGGATTCTAAATACCATTTTCTAAAGTTACTTTATACGCAGACCCCCTTTGTAGTTTCTTCATAAATAATTCTGCTTTGAATTCTCAGTATACGAGCTTTTTACTGTTAGGCTCCTGAGTAATACAAATGGACTCTGGTGGGTATGAGCTTGTTACAGATATTGCATAAAGCTATGAGGAAGGGACCCACACCTCTGATTCTCCATTTACCCTACCTTCAGTCTTGTTTGTGTTTCCTGATGGCTGAGTCCAGCTAAATGCAGGCTGTAGCAGTCAATAAAAAGCAAGGAACGGACTCGAGAACAAATACAAGCAGGATTTGGATAAAGGGATAGTTAGGAGGGTTGCTACAGTGGCATGAAGACCCTACTGTTGGTATGGAGTAGGTTGAGGGACCAGGGTCAGAGAGAGGAAGACAACTCACTGGCTTTGGTCATATTCTTTTTTTTTTAAAATTGATTATTTTATTTATTTACATTTTAAATGTTGTTCCCCTTGCCTGTTTCCCATCTGCAATCTTCTATCCCATCCCTCTTCCCTGCCTCTATGATGTGCTCCCCTACTCACTCCCCCACTCCCCCATCCCCTCTCTAGCATCCCCCTACACTGGGGCATCAAACCTCCACAGGACCAAGGGCCTCCCCTCTCACTGAAGTCAGATAAGGCCATCCTCTGCTACATATGCAGCTGGAGCCATGGGTCCCTCCATGTGTACTCTCTGGTTGGTGGTTTAGTCCCTGAGAGCTCTGGGGAGTCCGGTTAGTTGATATTGTTGTACTTCCTATGGGGTTGCAATCCCCTTCAGCTTCTTTAGTTTTTCTCCTAACTCTTCCACTGGGGTCCTCATGCTCAGTTCGATGGTTGACTGCAAGCACTCGCATCTGTATTGGTCAGGCTCTGGCAGAGCCTCTCAAGGGACAGCTATACCAGGCTCCTGTCAACAAGCACTTCTTAGCATCAGCAATAGTGTCTGGGTTTGGTGTCTGCAGATGGGATGGATCCCTAAGTGGGGTAGTCTCTGGATGGCCTTTCCTTCAGTTTCTGCTCCACTCTTTGTCCCTGCATTTCCTTTAGACAGGAGCAATTCTGGATTAATATTTTTGAGATGGATGGGTGGCCCCATCCCTCAACTGGGGGCCATGCCTAACCTCTGGATATAGTCTCTGCAGGTTCATATTCTTTGAGGAGCACTTAATGCTTTGGGGAAGGAAGCTGGGAAGTGGCAGACATGTGCATCTGTAAAAGCAAACCCGTAACATCATTCTTAGGTTGGACTGTAGTCTCAGAATTGTTGAAGCCTTGAAGATTTCAGTAGAACACAGTAATCCAAGTTTTTAAGTAAAAAGGAGGTCAATTTCCAAAGCTTGACAACTAGATAAAAAGCCATACAAAATGAACTAAACTGAATTTAGTTGGAGAATGACAACTTTGAGACCTTAACCTGCTTAGACTTATGAATGAGCTATAGATTACAAGCTGATAGCTTACTTTTCATGTCTCTAGGTATTGATTTTTTATCTTTAAACTCAGAATTAGGAAATTTGATCCATTTAAAAATAATTTCTGGGCTGGTGAGATGGCTCGGTGGTTAAGAGCACCAACTGCTCTACAGGAGGTCATGAGTTCAAATCCCAGCAACCACATGGTGGCTCACAAGCACTTGTAATGAGATCTGATGCCCTCATATGGGTGTCTGAAGACAGCTACAGTGGGCCAGAACAGGCAAGGGTGGGGGGGCATGGAGGGAGTGGGTTTGGAGCAAGAGGGAGAAGGAAAGGGGAAAAATAATTTCTAACGAAAAGTATAGATACTCTAGAACAGGACAATTAACATCCATGTCAGGACTGAAACTTGGTGGCTCTTCAAAATAATGTCCTGTATTTACTGCTCACTTTAACTATAATGCATGGAACAACTTTAAGTGTGCATACCATATTAATTGTTAATAAAACATTATCGTTTATATACTCTAGGCTCCATGTGAGATACTGTTGAGGACAATGAAAAAATACTTTAATTACAAAAAAATAAACTATAAAAATAAATATGTTTGCAGTTGGAAACCTGATAACCAGAAAGCCCAAGTCTCAGAACTCACATGGTTAGAAAATCTAAGCTGTAGGGACAGTCCTCACCTTAGGCTGTTCTTTGTAAAGAGTCTGGTCCAAGGCAGTATCTAGAATTGAGTGGCTGCAAGCAAGGTTGACAAATGATATTGGGATTGTATCTCCCAAGGAGCAGCCATGCCAAGGGATTCAGACCTACCTAGAGGGGTGACCATAGTCCAACATACTGTATGCCACATCATGTATAACTTGATCACAGGTGACCTCAAAGCCTGACGCCACAGTGACACACTTCCTCCATCAAGGCCACACCTACTCTAACAAGGCCACATCTCTTAATAGTGCCATTCCCTATGGGACAAGCATTCAAACACATGAGTCTGCAGGGGCCATTCCTATTCAACTGACCAAATCATTCTGAGACAAATTTAAAGGAAGTCACACAACAAGGGGGACAGGCCAGTGTTGTTCTTTCTAACTCGTATCAATGGATCAGGGACTAGGAATGGTGGCTGTCATGATGACACAGCAGAGCCTCTAGGCTGCCATCGTCTTTGCCTCTCTCACATAGGCTTGTGGGTATATGGTGCTGAGCTTATAAGACAGAGACAAGGCATCTGCACTGGAGGAGTCTATGATGTGTGTTCCTCAACCCTATCAGAACAGTCCCCCAAATCTGTTGCAAGGCAGGCTGAGCAACAGCTCACCCAGCCCTGTTACAGCATAAAACATTGAAAAATTAATTTAAATGTCAATAAAATAACCACCAGAGCTCTGATCTCCAAATAAAACTAGTCTTGTGTGTCCTTTAGGTATTATATGCATGAGATGATTTTTTTTCTAGCACAGCAGAGCTACCATAGAGATTTAGGTCTTATCCCTATAGGACCTCAGAAGTAGTATTGATCCTATAAGTTGGGTCTTGAGGATCCTTTGAGATTCAGGATAAAGTTCCAGGTCCTTCATGTGTGAAATGAACTCTCTCACGTTCTCTTCTCCCTTGCCCTCCCTCCTTTCTCTTTCCCCACCCCCTTCTCCCCCTAACACTGATCCCAGCTATGAAAGCGGTATCAAATGCTCAGTAAATAGAAGATAGTTCTCTACAGAATTTTCATGGCCACCACAGTGAATTAGAAGATGGCTGGAGTGAGTCACTCAACAAATGTTTATATGTGATGTGTCTACATCGTTCAAGCACCAATGACCCATTAGTCAACAGAGCATTGTTTCCTCACACATTTCACCATGGGGTATAGAAGGTGAACACACAAGTGTTTAACATGCCAGAACTAACAGGCTTGCATTGACTGATATTTTCAGCCTGATAGCATATAGAATCAAGGCTCTGGACTGGTGGAAGGGATTATCTATATTAGGTTAGTTCAGGTGAGAAGACCCACCATAAATGTGGGGAGCAATAACTTTTGGACTGGGGTCCTGGAATGTGTTGAGGCCTGCATCTTTCCACCCTCCGACATACCTGTAGCCATTTTGTTCCATGCCTGCCAGCTCTTCATATTGTTGCTGTAATATGCCTGCCAGTCATTGACACAGAAAAAAAATGACTCAGAGCAAGGTCATGCTAACTACATACACTGCTATGTTCTGTATGTTCTGAGGTTTGTTAATCTTATATTTTTTGGTTGTAAGCCTAGCCTTTAACAGCTGAGCCATCTCTCCAGCCCGAGGTTCGTTAATCTTAAGAAATTTGACAACTGTAAGCTCCACTTAGGACCAATCAGACTAAACAGTTAGAACTGTTCTGTCAAGCTAGCCAAAATAGCTTGGGTCAGAGCCGACCACCAGGTAGCACTTCCTGCACCTGCACATGAGCTCATTGTGGTTTTTTCCTTTATAAGCCAGGCCTGAGAAACGGTCAGGCTCATAGCCTCAGTCCCTGAATTCTGAGCTATGGCCCTGATTGATCGGTCTTAGGGTGTACATTCTATAAACTGTCTCTGTCTCACTGAGATGGTTGTTTGTGTGGTTTGTCGGGTGACTCCTAGACCCCAACAGAATGAATAAAATTGAGAAAGCAAGCTGAGAGCTTGCAAGCATCCATCTCCCTACTTCCTGACCATGCATACACTGAGACCAGGTGCCTCACGCCCTTGTTGCTGTGATTTTCCCACCATGATGCTGCACTCTCCAACTGTGAAACAAAAAGAATTCTTCCTATCTTAAGTTGCTCTTGTCAAGGTTTTTTTTTTTTTTTTTTTTTTTTTTTTTACAGAAGCAGGAAAAGTAACATACTACTGTGAAGATAAAAAGCCCCTAAAGAAGGGAGAGAGGTCACAGGGGCTCTGGTTTAAAAACATCCATCTAAAAGCTCTCTAGACCCTTCAGAGATTGGAACAGAGAAAGTTACAAATTAGGAATAAAGCAAGAAACAGAGTTGGAGACAATAACAGTTGTGCCAAAGTCAGAAGAAGCAACTTCTGAGCCAAAGCAAAGAGACCAGTGAAGGAGAAAAGGTTAGAGGAGAGGACCAGAGAGGGAGCTGGGCTAAAGCAAGGTGGGCCCAGCAGGCTTTGAAATGCCAAGGAGTATGCATTTTTGTGGTTTGTTTATTAACTTTACATTCACCTCACATCCCCCTCCCAGTTACTCTCTCCCACAATCCTTCCCCGCAAACCCTTCTCCTCTGAGTAGGTGGATGGGGGCCTGAGTTGTCTCGGGGGCTAGATATATCTTCTCACTGATGCCAGACAAGGCAGCCCAGCAAGAAAAACATATCCCATGTACAAGCATCAGCTTTTGGTATAGCCGCCATTCCAGTTGTCCGGGACCCACATGAAAGTAAAGCTACACAGGTGGGGAGAGGCCAGGCCAAGCCCATGAATGTTCTTTGGTTGACGGTTCAGACTCAGAGCCCCAAGGGTCTAGGTTAGTTGACTCTCTGTTGGTCTTCCTATGGAGTT
Source organism: Rhabdomys pumilio (assembly GCA_030674055.1). Classification (NCBI taxonomy): domain Eukaryota; kingdom Metazoa; phylum Chordata; class Mammalia; order Rodentia; family Muridae; genus Rhabdomys; species Rhabdomys pumilio. Next base: position 95,278,002 of record JANHMN010000006.1, read on the forward strand.
CCTACTCCCTTTGTCCCACAATCCTTCCCCCTACTCTTCCATATGAGTCCTTAAGCTCCAGTCACAGTTTGGCTGTGGGTGTCTGCATCCGTCTGAGTCAGCTGAAAAGGAGTGAGTCTTTTACTTCCAGCATGCTGAAAGCTGTGAAGGGAAGAGTCATTTCCAAATACAATTCGTCATTGTCGTTGCTCTGGGGAGAATAGACTATTGGGGAACAACAGTAGATCCTGTGAGGCTCGGTTTTGTCATCGAACGCAAAGGGCATTATGCAGTCAATGACTACATGAATATTTACTGTGAACTCTTGTAGTACGGTGGTTACAGGCATAAACAGGAAAAGGGTCTTACTTTCAGGAAATTTACACTTCAAAGTTACACCTACTTTGCTTTATATAACATTACTGTGTTTCTCAATGACTGATCCTGATGGGTGGAGGCCTTCCTGTCCTCCTGAGGGCCAGGAGAGCCACAGGAGGACCACAGTGAGAATTTCACACAGGTGGCTTAAAATGGAGCAATTTTCACATTGGTGGTTCAGTTTCAGAAAAGCATATGTAGCATTTAAATTATTTTCCTCATTTTTCAATACCTATGTTCTTCTGCAAAAGATTCATAATGAGAGACTCTGACTTAGACTTGGAAAATCAATAGCTGGTTCTTACAATGAGTCTTGGGAAAATTTAAAGAACTATCTTTGGATGGATATATTCAGTCACAGAAATACTTAGCAAATGCACTTTTTATTTTTATATAAAAAAAATTACGTCAGCTATTGGTGATGTCTGAGGCCTGACTTTAGGAAGGTGACTTCAACAAGCCCAGTTAAGGGTGAAGCTTTTCAACAAGTCTGTAGCTTACAATTTTTTTTTATTGAAGTCTTTTTTTTTTTTTTTAAGACCAGGTTTCTCTGCATAGCCCTGGCTGTCCTGAAACTCACTCAGTAGACCAGGCTGGCCTTGAACTCTGAGCATCTCTCCCGAGTGCTGAGATTGCAGGTATGTGCTACCACTGCCCTGATTTGTTGAAGTCTTAATATGGTAAATCAGAGGTCTCAGATTTTAGGGGATATTTTATGTGCTCCAAAGTGTTTGCTTGGCCTTAAACCTTAGTTTCCATCTATAAACACCAGTATATTATTCACTTAGACAAGATAATGGCTTTCTGAACTATATTTGGTCACACCTCAGGCTCTGAGAAGAAAAGATAAATACATTACTTAATAGTATCTGGGTAGCTCCAAAGATAAGAGCCAGGACTCTCTATTGAGAGAAATAAATGGAATAACTTCCTTTACTTTGAAGCAAGTATATAATTGAGAAGTCACGTAAGTTTAGTTTGTAGACCTCATTTTCCCTACAAGCCAAGTGGGAATCACAGCCAATAAGATGCAGAATGATGAATAAGTGTTAAAAAAAAAAACATAGCACATACCTGCAATCTAGTAGGAAATTATTTACTAATAAATTATTGTGGAACTGAGAGAGTTAATTTTCACTTATACATTAACTCTATTAGGATTGGGGCTGATTCAGAGTTAATTATAGGAAAATCTGGGAGCTCCGTAGCAAGGCAGGGAGGTATGACCTGTGTGGACTGGGAAGATGTTTTCTGTTTCACTGATATATTTATCATAGATGACTCTGTTTTAACTTAATTTTTCTGTACTTTGGGAGCTGGACCTCATTTCTGGCTTGTGTATTCCATGTCAGTTGTGTAGTGAGTGGGGTGGACGTCTCTCTGCTTGTGCCATAGGCCTTTGGTCATGAACCCTTTCATTATCCCAGGCTGACTCTGTGTGTTACTAGAAATTGCTCACTCAGTACATTACTGGTTATGTTGTGTGTATGTATGTATGTGTAAATTCCTAGTGTTTCCCGGTGACTTTAGCCTGAAATAAGCAATCTCCCTAACTTCCTTTGCTTCAATGCCATTATTCTGATACAGTAATGAAAGCGGTCTTATTTGGTGGTTATCCATAGCCATGTATAACCATCATTATAAACAAGCCACGTATAACTCTTCAAAAGAGCCGAAGCAGGCTTTTTTCTTTGCCACGCACAGTAGATATTTAGTGACTATCTGACATTCGGATGAACTCATGGTTGCATGATTGTGTGTGTATGCTTGCATTGGTTGCACTCTGCTTTTTATTTCCAAGGATGATGTCTCCAATCAAAAAATGCAGCTGTTTTTGAAAAGAAAGCTGCCCATGTCTTTTCTACATATATGAAGCAGATTTTCAGTTCAAAAAATGTAGCTATTTGAAGGAATAAATTTGTTTTTTGTTTTTTTTACTCTTTTTACACAGTTGGCCTAAAGCATTTGCCCACACAAGTGTGATCATCTCTTGCACACACACCAGGTGCTCTGTTAGCTGCTGCTGTTTCTGAGCATTTCACAGGTGTGTCATACTTTTGACAAGCTGTGTTATATCTCATTGATAAAAGCCACCTCTGCTTTCCCTTTCCAGAGATTCCCTGTTATTTCACGAGCTCGTACCTTCTCTGACCATCAACTCAACAGTAGTAATGGACAGTGATTCTGTGTTGTCAGTCTGAGCATGTGCAAAGACGTTCAAGTGGAGATATAATATTTACATCTCAAATTCATTAACTTTTTCCTTAACTCCCCCAAAGACAGGAACTTCAGTGTGATACGCAGATCCCTGTCACGTCACATCCAGTGGCCATCTGTTCTTGTGAACAAATGGCCTTAACTCTCACTAAGAGTTAGTTTTCTTGAGTATAAAGGATCTGTGACTGTCCTTTCTGGTTTAGGTAGATTAATGCATGTTGCTGAAATGATGAGGAGATGCTGTAGCATCAGAACTGATGGCTGTCAATCTAACCTAGTGGCACGAGGTATGCTTTCAATAGAGAAGCCATAGTAATAATGATCACGGTAATGGTGACACTTGCGAAGCCATTGGTAATGGTAAGATGACTGCAACCTTTATAGTCATTGGATAACATTATTAACTACCTCATAATGCCTTAGCCGACTCCAGCAGCAGATTCAGTCCTCTCTGGCTCTCATTTGCATTTGCAGTGTAAACATTTGGTTTGCATATTTTGCCTAGAAAACAATTTGGTACAAGAATTTCCATTTCTCCCATTACCTTCCTCCTTTAACTAAGAAGTGTGTTATCTTGTTTTTCTCACCCAAACCTCATGATTTCCTTCACTTTTTAGTCTATTCTCACCAAGTCTCTGTATATACTTTTCACAATCTACTTTAATACAGGTTCAACCTCCCCTCTAGCCCACCTCTCACCACAGGCAGTGGAAGAGAAAGGTTATTAGGATACAGTGGAAGCGGGCCTGTTTAGAAATAGTTCTTTGGGGGAGACTCCTATCTTTATTGTTCTCAGTCCAGTCCACTAGAAAACACTAAACACAAATCAGCACCTGCAGTCCAGTTCACTTGGCAGACTCCACACACGAATCAGCAAGAGCAGTCCAATCCAGAAGAAACCTCAAGGCTCGGTAATCCTCCCGAGTCTGCAGAAGTGGCAAGAAGCTGCAGGAATTTCATGAGCTGCTCTTTGGTGAGTTTCTCTCTATGAAGTCTCCACAAGTGAAGCCCAGTGACACAATGTTGTGGGGCGATGGACAGTACCACCAGACAGGAAACCTGGTAAGGTTGACTGGATTCAAGAACTCAGGCAGTTCACATAATTAAGAATAGTAGGCATTTAAATCTACACCCGACCAGGTTCCTGCCCTGGAACACATGACCACAGCACCCCATTGAGAGAACTGTGACAATCAGTCACATAGGGACAATACCTGAATCCTTCTACATGCAGATGAGGCATCCCTAACATCTCAGACCAAGCCATCAGAAAGCATCTGCCTCTAGATCCCGCCCCGACCCTAGATGTTTATAAGGTCCTATCCACAAGGAGTAAAGTGCACGAGTTATTTCACCAAAGGTCATCTGTAAGTTCCTGTCTCATTGAGCTGTAACACCTCAGGGAAGAGTATTCTATCTAGAAGCTTTTGTTGCTGGATTTCCACCCAAGCAGCCTGTGTGGGAGTTTGACCACAGTCACTTCCTGTTCGACTTTCTGCCACTGTCTCTGAGGCAGGAGTGGCAGGGAAGAGACTGGGCAGCCCACCTTGCTTCAGCTTCCCCTCAGAGAGCTGTAACTCTTTGGCCACTCCAGCCAGGCTAGAGCCCCTTCAGATCCCTGTGGACAGTGCCCGCAGACAGGCACAATGAAAGGTCAACCTTTTGTTGTATGCATGCCTGTCCTGAGCCAAGACTAGCGAGGCAGACCTAAGCAAACCAGTGCTTGAGCTCCCATTGTTTGTGGGGTCGTATTTATATTCTTTCTAAACATCATGCGTGCTTTCACATGTTTGCCATAACAAAACATCCTTTCACCTGTCTGCCCCAGCAAAGCATCATTATAACCTATCTGAGTCTCCAAAGAAACCAGAAATTTCCACTTTAAATCTCCAACTGTTCGAGTTCTACCTCTCACTCAAGTATCCTTTCATGACTCTCCCGCATGGTTCCAGAGCACAGTTATCATGCTATGTAGACCCGATGCCTCTCGGACACAGAGACTACAGTCTAGAGGGGTACTGCTTGTCCAGTATCTCATGGGTAAGGATTTACAATGGGATTGACAACCAAAGCGACACTTACATTAGCTGTGCCGCTTCCCCCAAATAACTACAGGCCGGAGGTCCATGTTTTCAGTATACATGCTCATGGCAATGGCGTCCTTCTCTGAACTAGACCAGATACCATAGCTTTCATTCAGCAGTGGACATCTACTCAAGAACCTGTCTGTAAAAGGCTGTCTTGAGATAAGATTGTGACTTTTCTGTGGGATTAAGTTTCAGATTTTGTAATCTCCAAGACAGCATTGGAGTGCAGATGGTGCTCAGTAGCTGGGTAGGTGACATCATTTCAGTCACATCCTATGAACTCTGCATAATTCTAATAGTAGCACTGTTTTTCTGTGGACTAGTTCCTTCTCTGAATAAGCCTCTCTATTTCTTGTGGCAGAGTATGTCTTGGAATATCTGCTAATCAAGTGGTTGGCTTTTTTTTTTTTGAGGAAATTTCTAATGAGGGTCACAATGTCTTTGTGTGTGGGGTCAGAATAATTGATGTTATTTTTTATTATTGCTTGAGAATCTCTTGCATGTGTATAATGAAATATAATTGTATTTATATTGTATGTATATACTGTTTTCCCATCAACACACCCCTCCTAACTTCATCTCTTCTTTATATTATTATTAATTATTATTCTTATTATTCTTATTCTTATTATTATTATAACCTGTTATATTCTGTTAGTGCTGCCTACATGTGTCTAGGTGTGGGACCATTCCCTGGAGCATGGGGGAGCCCATCAGTGGCCACATCCTCACAGACAAGCAAGTCATCTTTCCCTACGCCAATAGCTTCTCTTTAAAGGATGGTGGCTGGAGGTCATCTCTCACATATTCGGGAATTTTGGCTGGCTTGATCTTCTGCAGGTCTGGTGGAGGTAACCACAGGTGCTATGAGCTCATGAGTTCAACAGCCATGTAATATCCAGAAGATGGCATTTTACAGCATATCCCCTTGACAGGGATGGAGGCTAAATAAAGACGCCCAATTCCGAGCTGACACATGGCTTTTCTTGGCTTTTTTGAATAGTTATGTATTTCTGCACTGACTGCAGTCCACTGTAAAAAGAAGCTTCTCCCACTCAGGCTGAAAACACCCAGGGCAATGAGCACAAACATTTGACAACATGATCATTTAGCAAAATAACAACAGCAGGTTCTACCTAAGGGCCCATGACCTTCCCAGGCATGAGCTTTTGACCAGGGTTAGAGTATTGGGATGAAATCCCCTCTTGTCAAGAAGACCACCTCAAATACAGTCAGAAAGTGATTCTGCCACTGCTGTACCTGGACACATTTTACCTGGCAAGTTGGCATGGCAGCCTACAGAGTCTGGGGCAAGGTAAGACCATTCATGTCCTTTCTCTCTAGAGTCACACAGAGCACCTTTCACCTCTATAAAACCTGTCAGAAGGGAGGCTAAGCTTGGTATTTCTATATCCTACTGCCTCAAAATGTGGCATCTTCAGCAATAGGGTCTTACAGTGTTGTTATGGAGAGCAACCCCAGGCAGCAGTGATGTTTTGTGTAGTGTTGGAGACCTCTGGGGCTTCCCTGCCCAAAAACCTGTCAGGAAGGAGGCATTACATGCCTTGCACTGCATTTTCCATTTAATTACCCATGTCTTTGTGGTGAATTACTGTCCACTCATACAAGGTAACTCTGAGCTAGTTTTAAAAGGTTTTATTTTGAGATTAGCTTATCAACTGGTGGATTTCCTTTATAAACACCCCTTGTGAGTCCACCCACTACCTCCCCCTCTTTCCTTTCTCTCAGCTCTGGTCCCTTCTTAATCCTTTAAATCCCCTCTTTCTTCATATCACGTGTATCACTGACCTTCCAATGATATTTTCTAATTACGTTGCCAGATAATAGACTTCCATATAGCTTTTTTTTTTTTTTTTAATATATTCTTACTTTGGGCTACCTCTCTCTCCTACTTCTATCCATTTACCTGCAAAGTTCATGATTTTATTTTTCTTTACAGCTGAGTAATGTTTTTTGGTGCATATGGTTTTTTTTTCTATTCACCTCTTGATGGCTATTCAAGCTGTCCCTATTAATAGAGATATCTAGTAGTTCTTAACTATCATGAAAGATAATGTCTCTCTAACTGAAGACCATAAGGAGTCTCACATTTCTCCATGTTAGTTACTGGTTCTTTAGAGTCCCTTAACACAAGCAAGCATGTGATCAACTACCTCTCCTTTTATGTTTGTGTTTTCAGGCCTTCCAGTCACAGAAAGGGGGTGTTCTTGGGTCACTGGGTGGTGTGTGGGATTACTCAGTCCCAGTCTCAGAAAGGGGTTGCTCTTGGGCCAATGCATGGTGAATGGAGTTACCGAGTAAATGCAAGAAAGGAGAATTCCAGTGAGGGTTCCACCCCTCTTATGAGATACAGATTCAGCTATCTGCTCAGTGTTGGCTAACTGACTACTGCAAGCCAAGGACTGTGGTTTTCTTGGTCAGTTATATTATCTAATCTCTTCCCCATGAGTCTTCATTGTGTTTGAGCCTAATTTGGGAAATGGAGAGGTCACGCTGTCTGCTCAGGCCACCCAGACAGGAAACACCCTAGCCGTGATTTAAACAAGATCTGTGATAAATTCAATATCTTTTACTATACGTATGTATTTTTCTATTAACTTTAAAACCATTTAAAGTGGAAATCGTTTAAGTATCTTGTATACTGTGAGAAATATGCTGATTTTAATTACTATCATCATTTTTCCATTTTCACAATTTGGAAAATCACATTTTTTTTTTTAATGGTACATATGTTTTTCTTATCCTTTCATCCCTGGACATCCTTCTAAGTTGTCTCTGTTAATAGAGACATCTAAGTTTATAGATGATGTTATATGAAACATCACAGTTATGATGTTAATAGAAACATCACAGTTAATAGAGACATCTAAGAGTTCCTTCTTTCCCTCTTGGATACAATGTTGCCACAAGTGTTAAAGGGCATGTTTAGGATACCTGATGGATTTTCTTGCTGCTATTGACTTGGAAAATTCTTTAGATTTTGAGACTCAGCATAAAGTGTATATGCTGGTTAATGCTTGTAAGTATCTGGTTTAAAAACACCAGATTAGACACTGTAAGTTTTGCATGATGTTATAATCTATTATTCTTTCTGCTGCCAGCATCAGGGGCTATTCTTATTTATGTTATTGTTCACCACTCCTGTGATTACAAAATCTTTTCTACCATGATTGTTAAACATACTCTCTATACTGTTGGGAAACTTTACTTAGTGGTGACAGTTGAGTCTTTATGGAAAGAATGTTTTAAAAATTCGATTGCACACCTTTGGGCTCACCACTTTGGCCTCATTTCTGCCTCAGTGAGCTTGGCTTCTGAGCAGTGTAAAGGCAAGTCAATCAGAGGCAAGACTAGCTGCTAATTCAGATAGGAGTTGTTACAGAAGAGTAAGAAATCACATTTCTGGGCAGAGCTCACAGTAATCCACGGTACTTTCATGTTATTGTCAGGCTTCCGGGGCTCTGTAGCAAAGTGGGGATAGGAAGGCTGGAACCTGAGCGTGGAGGGACAAATGGATAAACCTGAGGATGTCTGACAAGAATAATAGCTTCTTTATCTCGCAAGCCAGTGTCTGCTGGGCTCTGAGGCAAGGCAATTTTCTATCGATACTGTAGTTCACAAGCTAATTAGATTTTTAAAGCTGATGTTACCTGAAGAGGTTTAAGCGTCTTTGATATTATTTTTAAATAGGTTTTCCCACCATTTTCTTTTGTGAACTAAATCTATTCTGCACTTACACAAAAACAAAAACCACCATGCTGGAAATCGGTGTACACCTGCTTATGTTGGGGTAGACAGTCTGCATTCAGAACCAAAGTATATTTAACCACAAAGAAACATAATTTTCCTGGTTATATGAGCCACAGCTTAAAAAAAAATCAATGCTTCTATAAACTTAATAAAAATCAGCTCAAGGCACATTTTGTGCTATTGAATTCTAACATCAGTGATTTTTTTCCAGCAGGAAGAACTTCCAGGAGACTAATTCTGTCTGCTTTCTTTTGATGTGAACACAGTTGTCAGAATATAAAATGATCTCTTTAGGAAGAAAAAAAAAATAAAAATGAGTAACACCACCACAATGTTAAACATCTTTCAAAACCTGTGGTACAGTTCAATGCCGAGAGTGGATCCTGATAATTATGTGCCAGTCCTATTGGCTCACCAATTATAATAGACACACAAGGAATTACTGATAGGAGGAAGTATAGAGTCCACAGGGATTCTCTATATGTCACCTCATGTCCCCCCTGTAAACCTAAACCTGCTCTAAATCCGGAGTATAGAATTCTTCTGTTACCATTGAAAGGTCACTAAATGTACCATCCTGGAACTATTAGTTTTTAAATTCATGTTACAAAGTATCATTATGACCATGGCAATCCACTGGTTCTGTCATTTCTATCCCAATAGAAATATAAAATATATTAATTAAAAACTATTAACATATTAATTAAAAATTAAAAGGCATTAATTAAAAAGTTGAGAGATTCTTAAGTACCTTTCTTTTTTTCACGCTAGGGTTTCCCATCACCTTTATTTCACTACTTGGTAATATCTTATTATGTATAATATGTGTAATACGGCTTCCAAAAGGGAAATAGTGAGTATAGCATTTTTGAGAATTCAGCTATGAAATGTTTATTTTCTGAGGATGAGTACTTATCAGGCGGAGGATATCTAAAATTATAGCACCATGATAGAGAGGTAACTGACTCTGTCAGGATGCTATCCCATCTCTCTGAGGAAAAAACAGGTGGTTCAAGAAGGTATGTTGACTCTCTGTGATCACCCCACATCCAATCACCTGTCCAATTTTGTTGATTCAGAATTCATAATTGAGTTTGCTTTTCCCAAACTTTTTATGCTTTCCTGCCACTGTCCTAATTCATAGCCTGCTGATTTCATTGCTGGCCAGGTCCCTTGTGACAGTACTGTTATAAAGACATAGTTATCTGTTGATATAACACTCAAAACACCCTGCAAGGTTTGTTCTGTTTGGGGCAGCACTATGTTCTGCTGGGATGGACAGTCTTCCTGGGAGACAAAACTTTTCATGTAGAGTCTGGAGAATATCAACCAAGTGGAGACAAGAAGCTCATTGGCTCTGAGAAAATTTTGACAAGAGACTTAGAGTGTTGGTTGGTTTTTCTTCTTGTCTAATTAGTGAGCTTGAGACTCAGATTCAGAAATTGGACTCTCACCTGGGCCTCTGTTTCTATAAAGTCTATTCCTTCATGTCCCCTGTCCTTAAGTAACTTGCCATATCCTGTTTTGGAGACGCAAGTCTTAGTTCTGACACTTTCTTCAGAGTCTGAACCCTGAGCTGAAACCAGTGGTTTTCTTATTAGCAGGCTTTTCTGAAAATCTCTCTCTCTCTCTCTGTATGTCTGTATGTATCATTTGAGACAGAGTCACTCACTGTACCTGGAACTCCATGATTTGACTGGACTGGCTGGCCAGCAAGTCCCAGGGTGTTTCTCTGTCCAGCACTAGCCAGTATGGCTGGCTTGTATGGCCACTGGAGCCTGAGCTCTGTGTGGCAAACACTTTACCCACCAAAGCCTCACTGCTGCCTGAAAAACCTGTTTCTTAAATGTCTGAATTCTCATCTGCATCTGCTATGCAAACTTCCATCACCTATCTCTTTCCTCTCAGATGGATGCCAGATTATGCAAGATCCCAGTGACCCTAGACTGGGCCTTACCTATTGCTAGGTTATGGGAGTCCCCATGGCATCGCAAGCAGCAGAGAAATGATTCAGGCAAAATAAGTAGAAAATTTGGTTCAGCATGACTTAGTGAGCCATGCTGGTTCAAACTTCTGGAGTCTGACACTAAGCAGTTTAGTTTTTACTACTTAAAGTAAAACTTTGAGGGAAAAATTTTTCTTGTGGGAATTATCACAATAAAGTTTACAGAGTGGCTATATCTCTTCAGCAAAGCACCCATGACCTTTACCCTAGAATGGGTTCTATTGATCGAGAAACTGACCAAAACAAGGGCCTAAGGTGAAAGGGCTTGTAATAAGCAAAGGATGGTTCTATTGACTGAGAAACAGTGCTCAGGATTCTGGAAGGAATTTGGGTAAGGACTAGTGTTTTAGTTAGGGTTTTACTGCTATGAACAGACACCATGACCAAGGTACTTCTTATAAGGACAACATCTAACTTGGGCTGGCTTATAGGTTCAGAGGTTCAGACCAGAATCATCAAGGCAGGAGCATGCCAGCATCCAGGCAGGCATGGTACAGGAGGAATTGAGAGTTCTACATCTTCACCTGAAAGCTGCTAGCAGAATACTGGCTTCCAGAGAGCTAGAATGAGGGTCTTAAAGCCCATACCCACAGTGATACATCTACTTCAACAAGGCCACACCTCTCAAGAGTGCCACTCCCTAGGCCAAGCATACACTAACCATCACGTTCCATTCCCTGGTCCCCATAGGCTTGTTCAAACACATGAATCTATGGGGGTCATACCTAGCCATAGCATAATAAAAAATACATTTAGTTCAACTTCCAAAGCCCCCATAGTCTATAGCAGTCTCAACAATGTTAAAAGTCCAAAATTCAATGTCTCTTTTGAGATTCATCCAACCACTTAACTGTAATCTCCAAAGCAAAACAGAAAACCAGGTGGGCAAACTTGAAACTCTGCATCTTTATGTCTGATGTCAAAGCAGTCTTCAGATCTCCAGCTCCTTTCATCTTTGTTGACTGCAACAAACTTCTTTCTTCTGGGCTGGTTTCACTCTCTGTTAGCAGTTTTCCTCAGCAGATAGCCCATGGCTCTGGCATCTCAAACAACTTGGGGTACCCAAGGCAACTTCAACTCTACAGCTTCTTGTTCCAATGACTGAGATCCACACATGATCTTTTGGGCTCTGCCAAAGGACTTGCTTCACTTCTCCAGTTCTGCCCTCTGTGGCACTACAAACTTAGGTTGATCCACTCCACTGCTGCTGCTGTTCTTGTGATCATCCCATGGTACTGGCATCTCCAATACACTGAGGTCTTCCACTGCAACCAGGCTTCACCAATAGCCTCTCATAGGCTCTCTTCATGGTGCCAAGTCTTAACTCCTTTGCAAGACCCTTCAGTCCTGGGCCGTCAACTGCAACTGGGGCTGCACCTTCACCAATGGCCTTCCATGGCCTCTCACAGTGCCAAGCCTCAGCTGCTTTTCATGACCCCTTCATGCCTTCAAAACCAGTACCACCTGGGTGACTCCTATACACTACTGCAGCACAAGACACAACCTTTGTTATCTCTAGAACACAGCTTCTTCATGTTCTCAGAAAACACTTCCCAGAAGACTTCACCTCAGTGATGCTGGCTCCAGCCAACCAGCATCAATTGTGCCAGGAATCCCTTCTGTTTTTACACTAAAGCCAGAGACACATGGCCAAAGCTGCTGAGTTCTGCTGCTTGCTCGAGCTAGAACACGACTCTCTTGTTCTATTGCACACTCTCACCTCTTGTACATTACCACCAGGCTTTTGTTTTCCCGCTCCTTCACTGCCTAAGCTTGGCTGACACTTGTTCTTTAGATTGACCTTGAACTCAGGGACTCATATGGCTCTGTTTCCTGAATACTGTGATTAAAGGCCTGTACTATCTTGCCTGGGCCTAAGCTTTTCACGGCTACTGTGCTTCAAGATTTCCATGTCAAGATCGAGTCAGAAACTTGTATCTTCCAGCTCAAGATTGGATCAGAGGTATGCCTTCCGATTCTGGATTGTAGTTCATTCCAGATACAGTCAAGTTGACAACCAGGAATAGCCACCACAGCTGTCTCTGTAGACTAATGAAAATGACCAGGTTGTTAAACAATACACACTCCAGCCTTCCAGGTAAGCAGGTGTTAGTTCCTTCCACTGGGGGGAAAAAGCCTGCATATTTAACACTTGCAGTTTCTCTAGTGAGAACATGGACTTCTTGTCCTTCTACACTGGATGTGTTTGGGTCTGAAAAGTCAAGATTTAGGGTAAAGTACTAGTTTTTTTTATGCAAAGGAATTTTAATCCAACAACATGGCAGCTCTGGTAAGAGATCACATCTAAAGGCCTTCTAGGTCTATGTGATCTGGCTAGAATCACACACCTTTAATCCCTCTGGCTGGAATACAGACACACCCTCTGTATACACCTTTAATCCCAAACAATGAAGGTAATTTTGGTTTGTAGAAGGAAGCAGCCATGTTTGAAAGTGACATTGAGAGAGTAAAGTGATGAACCAGAGAAAGATTTGACAGAATGAGACAGAGATAAGATACACCCAAGTCTCATGAGAAGAGACAGGAAAGAGAGATGATTTAAGAGAGTAACACAGAGATGAAAAAGAAGTGGAGAGAGAGAGAGAGAGAGAGAGGAGGCTACATGGACAGTTTAACAGACAGTTTGCAGGTAAATACCACAGGAGCCAGAAACTGAAAAGGAGTCAGAAGATTAGAACAGAGTAACAGAGTTCGAGGCCAAGCAGAGCAATTCAGTCACAAGCCGAGAGAAGCCAGTTTGAATCAGTCAGCTTGCAGAGGAGTTTGAGGCAGAACAGCTGAGTTCAACCAGCCAGCCATAATCCAGGAAGAGCTAGAAAAGGGAGACCTTATTCACATTAGCCTCCAAGACGACAATTATATTTGGTGAATAAAAGTTATATTTACATTAGCAAGTTTTAGAACTCTAACTTATTTCTCCTCTATCAATTTCCTTCTCAGAGGTTGACAAGAATTTCCCCCTGAAATTAGAATTTAGCAGTATTAGATGAATACATTTAAAGAGTTAGACCTCAGTTAGTTCTGACAAATTGATGGACACATGTAACAGCTCACATCTGTAGTACAATGTAGGCCAGTTTCACCACTGCTCACAGAACTCTCATTCTCCCCTGTTTGCTGCTTGTGTCCCCCATGCAGTTACTGCTCTGATTCCTATCACAATAGAGCAGGTATGTCTGTCCTTCAGTCTCATGGAAAAAAAAAAAACATCATTCAGATAGAACAGCGATTTTGAGAGTTATCTATGCATGTTTTAGCAGCTTATTTTGAAAGAGATAGACATTCCTTTATACTCTTAGCAGTATCACTATATATACCTGCCACTCCATACAGAGACTTGTAAACAACGGGTGGTAAATAAATAAAGTCTATCTTTTAAAAATGAAAATTTACATTTAGTCGCTTAAGATTTGTTCAAAAAGCTGGGGCG
>JANHMN010000006.1:95291989-95362218 GCA_030674055.1 Rhabdomys pumilio
ATAATCTCATAAATTATCTGTTCTTCCCTGTTCTGTTACATATTTTACCATGTGTTTATTTGGCGTATAAGAGGTCCTGACACTTGTTTTGTTGGCTCGAAATACGACAGTAGAGGAATACACTAAAATCCTGGATGTTGCTTAAAGCTTTGCTTTATTCCAATAAAGAATGGGAACTATCTATGTATTGATTTTTTTTTTTTAAAAAAGTCACTTGTATTTATTTCATACTCAAATTTTAGGAAATTACTCCCTGATGTGTATAGAATAGATTTTAAATACTACATTAATAATGCAAACACCACTGAAATATGCAGGTTGAGAATTAAAGATTTAAACAATCCTATTCTTCTCCACATCAGCTTGGCATCCAATACTCCTGGACACTAATGCCATGAAGAGTATTATTCAGTGAATGGAAATGGTTGATGTCAATCTATTCATGGTTGTAATCCTTTGTGAAATTCTGCTACATGAATACACAATAGTTTGCTTATCTGTTCTGTAGACATACTTTTAATTGCTTGTAGTTTGAACCTATTGCAGATAAAGCTGGTAGAGCATTTATGCACAGCATTTTGTGGGCATGTTTCTATCCCCTTGCATGAATACCTAGAAATGGAATTCTTTTTTATTTTTAAATTTTTTATTGGATATTTTATTTACATTTCAGATGTAACCCCCATTCCCCATTCCCCCCCACCCAGGAACCCCTATCCCATCCCCCTCCTCCTGCTTCTATGAGGATGTGCCCCCACCCTCCCACTCCCACCTCCTCACGCATGATTTGCCACCCACTGGGGTGTCCAGCCTTCACTGGACCAAGGACTTCTTCACCCACCTATGCCTGACAAGGTCATCCTCTCCTAAATATACAGTTGGAGTCATGGTTCCCTCCCTATGTGCTCCCAGGCTGGTGGTTTAGACTCTGGGATCTCTGGTTGGTTAGTATTGTTGCTCTCCCCATGGGGCCACAAACCCTTTCAGCTCCTTCAGTCTTCTCTCTCACTTCTCCATTGGGAACCCCGTGATCGGCTCAATGGTTAGCTGTGAGCATCCGCCTCTGTATATAGAAATGGAATTCTTGAGTCACACTGTAGGTGTCTGTTTATCACGATGGAAACCTTCTGACCTGCTTCCCAAAGTAGCTTTATCACTTTCTATCCTAGCCAGCAAGGAAGAGAGTTCTGGCTTCTCATATTTCTGCCAGTATGGATGCTTTTGATTTTGACCGTTTTTGTAGGCATGGAGTGGAATTTCGTTGTGGATTTAATTAGCATTATTTCTTGATGTTGAGTGCCCTTTCCTATATGTATAGACTATTGATAAGCCTTCCTTCAGGTGTCTGTTGAAGGCTTCTTACTCATCACACATCTGTGTTTTCATTGCTGGATTGTACATGTTCGTATAATCAGGAATTTGTATACATCGGGTATATTTTCACAGGCATGTCAATATTTTCTTCTAGTTTGCCTTCTCACTGATGACTGGGTAAGTAAAAGCTTTTACTGTTGATGAAGTATGTTTCTCTTTTCTTTTTTTCAAAGCAAATACATTTATTTGCCCTAAGAAATCTTACTCTATTTCAAGATCAGACATTTAATTTTTTTCATTTAGAAGACACACACTATTTTACTAGCTTTTTAGATTTTTAACTCTAATGTTCTGGTAGACAACTTCTCCTGATTTAGTATTTGTTCACAGTGCAAGGTAAGAGCTGGAACTCAGTGTCCCCTTGTCAGCTCTGAGTTATTGGGATTGACTTTTGCTATGGAAACAAGTTGGGGATGCTGCATGGTGGCAGAGGGCTTGCTTAGCGTGTATAGACCTTGACATCTGGTTTCTAGCACAGAAAAGGTAGGGAGAGAGGAGCAGAGGAAAGAAAGGACATTCAGACCAATAAATTAAAAGCTGTCCACTGTGAAGCCGTTTGGCTGTCCATCCATAGTTTTAGAGTAGGCAGTCATAATGTATAAGTAGACCCAAGTGGAAAGTAAAAAATAGTACTCAGCTACTGATTCTTATGGGACTTGAATTCAGAACAAGGAAACTACCAGAAACTTGTTGGGAGTTCTAGAGTGAGAGCTCACACAACTTTCCATTTCCTGACTCTCTTATCGGGTGAAACAGCACAGAGACCGCAAACCCGACGTGGTTCCTCAGGATTTCATGATGCGTCACAGGGTCTGCCATCTCTGCTGGCTTTACACCCGTTTTATCTTCTTCCTTACCCTACGACAGAAGCTCCTTGTTCAAGTCAGTGGGCCAGATCCAAGGCTCGGTGTGGAAACATGCGTTTTAGCACTAGTTGGTTCAACAGCTGGAAACCCATCTAAAAGGTGTTTGAGAAAAACCGGCATTGGATCTCATTCTGGAGCTTGAGAAGTACAAAGGCTAAGATTACTTTCAAAATATGCATTGAAATGGTACCCTATGTGAAATAAGGTGAAAATTGTTTTTAGTAAACATTTTAATAGTGAAAGTACTCTAAAACCAGAAAACAAATACCAGGTGCTCTAATTTATCAACTCAAATTGTTAGTAGTTTCTTTCTACCTTAAACTGCAATGTAAATATGAGTTTAGTGAGTTTGCTTCAGTGGATATTTATGCAGTTTTTTTTTTTTTAAATAGGGGGACCGAGAAGAATGGAGTTGGACAAATGACCTCTGTGGTCCGGACGCAGCATCTCTTCTGAGGTTGAGCCCATCTCTTGTTTGTTTTGACATCCAGAGAGATGGTACACCTCTACCTTTCTTCGCTGTTTGCAAAAAGCTGAGGTTGTTGAAAAGCAAGGGTGACTGGCTTCCCAATGGCTTTTCGGTCTGCCCTTGGTGCTGTGCAGAGCTGGAGAGGCAGAGAGGATGCTCCTTGGCTTTGTGCAGAATCCTCCCCCACCCCCTCCCCTCTCAGCGCTGAATTCGCAGATCTTGGTTGCTACGTTCCCGTTCCTTTACATTCCGAAGCCTGCTTCTCATTTTGCCAGAAAACGAGGTAGCTGTAGCCGCAGATAGACTTTTTCCTTTTTTCTTCCCTCCTCCTACCCCTCCCTAGACCTCTCTGGGCTTTGACGTCATGTGTGCTCCTTTCAGTTGCTATAGCAACCCCATTCCCCAAGCCCTCTGTCCGTCTCCTCTGGTAGGTTCCACAATGGTACAGGCAGCCTCCCGCTGCACAATGGTTTCCAGGCAGTGAGAGGGTGATTCAGCAAGCCGCTCTCTCTTCTCTTAAGCCTCCTCGTCTCCGTTTATTTTTATGGGGGTGGGTGGTGCTTCTTATATGCTTACTCTTTTTTTTTTTCTATTTTCATTTTTACAAATTTCCTTTTTCTTCCTCACTCCTCAATTCCTAGGGGCTTGAGTGAGCTAAAGATTGGGTCTTCTTGGAAATCACCTGTCTGTTATTATTTTTAAACAATCTCTACACCTCCAAAGACTCTCCACCTTATTCCGGTTTGGAATGTGGCTAATGAAAACCCAGTAGGAAGGATTTCTGGGGCAAACAGCCGGACCAGGATCTTAGTTCTCAGGCACGGAATGGTAGGTGGCTCCTTGCTCATTCTGGGTTCTAACCTGGTTTGGGAGGGTGGATGGTATCTGTCATCGCTCCTGGTGGGATGGAAGAGAGCATGAGAAAGTGGAAGTGATGGTGTTGGGGAGCAGGTTTAAGGAAGCGAAGCGAAGCGTACTATCTCTGAGGCAGCAAGACTGGCGTTTCTCTCTGGGCAAAGCATCTCTTCTCAGACAGAGACTGAAACCTTTCTGTTTGGAGTGAAGAATTCTAGAAGGTGAGACAGACCATTATTATTATGACTTGGCAGAGTAAGAGAAACACACACGAGGGTGGAGAGAGAGGGGGGGAGAGGGAGAGATAGATAGATAGATAGAGATAGAGAGAGAGAGGCTGGATCTCACTTTATCTGAGAAATGCTATGGGTCTTATAAAACACTCAAAAAATGTCATTAGTAAACACAAATATTTATTTCCAGACCGGTTTAACTTTAAATATTCTAGAATATAGTCATACAGTTTAGAAGTATTTACAAATATATTAGAAACTAACTATGTTCTTCTTGTAGAAAGATCCTGAGCTAAATTTGGGCTGCAGACAGAAACAGAGACCAGACCAGGGAACAGAGCAAACATTGGCACTGCAGCCACCTAGGTGAAGGTCCCTTTAAGAAAGTGATCTCCCAGTCAGAGCAGGCAGCATTTTTCTATGGCAAGGTTCCCAGGTATTCAGTGCTGAGATACTGTGTCCCCTAGAAATGTCAGAGCATTTTCAGAAAGAAGAAAAAAAAAAGCTGTGGTTGGGAAAGAGCCGGATGATGCAGTTATCAGAATTTTTGTGTTTGTGCTTCAGAGAATAAGTGTGCTTTATTTGAAAACCTCCAGGTAAATTAGGTTATGGATATTTTCAAGAAAATCAAGTATATATGTGATATATATGTGATATATATATTCTTTTCCTTCCAACATTTAAATAGAGGGACCAAGGTGCTGCTTTGACTCCCTTTTACAGATAACTTTCAAGGGCATTGCAATTTGGTCACAGGAAGGAATGGCTTACCCCAGGGCAGTAGGCTTTGGAGCAGTCACAAGGATGTTTACATGGTCTGCGTTTGCTGCAGAGCAATGTGTCTGCGTGACAGAGATAACTTTCGTGAACACAGGCTAAGTCATATGGGACAGGCCACAGCTGGGAGTGAAGGAAGGTTCCTGTTGCCAGGCATTACCTGCCCAAGTCCTGCCTCTTTCTAACGCTGCTTTTGTCAATCCTGGATGGGTTTGCAGAATGCTGATCTGCGTATTTTAAATGGTTGTGGTAATAGCCACTTCCCTCGGAGAGGCTTCAGTAGAAGGCTGTCTCTAGTGAGCACGTATGCACAGGAGCCATGCTCATGAATGAATTCACAAGCTTCCAACTCCACTTTGGAATCATGGGGATTTGGGGCTAAACAGTTCGATGTAGCAGTCTTGCTGCTTCTGGTGTGTGTTTCCTTTCTTTCTTTAAACAAACAAACAAACAAACAAACAAACAAACCTTGGTCTTACCCTTCAAATTGATACAGAGTATTGTTCAGTTTATCTACTTAGACCAGAAGGGATTGTCTCTTTCCTCCCAAGGGGACTAGAAAAGCAGATGAGAAAGATGGTTTGACCTTAAGTATGAGTTTCCAGCTTCCTTATTGGCTTCTCCTTCCCTCCGGTCATTAGCAGCTTTCATTTTCAGGGCAAAATTTTTGCAGTTGTAAAGAAAGAGGCTCCCAGTGACAAGCAAGCAGAAACTACCTGGGGACTGGCAAATTCAGCTGCCTCCAGCTTCCTGCTTGCTGTCCCCCAAAACAGCATCTGGTGATGGAGGGTGTATGTGCATTCGGGAAGGGGTGATTATCAACCGATCCCACAGGGACTGAGTGTGTTCTCTCTGTCATTGTCTGGTGCATCTGCAGCTAGTACTATGGTTTCATAGTACGTGGTCAAGATGTTTCAAGGTTAAGAGAAACTGAGAGTTGATATGGACGCTATAGAACAGTGTTATTTTAAATCTACAGCAAAGCTCCTTCACTGTCCGTGTGTGCTATAGGAATATCAGAAGCAAAGGAGATTTGCCTAATGTAAGTGATCAAAGGCACATACATATATTAAAAGTTATATTGTAGCCTCATTGTAAATGAACCTGCCTCTTTGAGTATAAGCTTAACCACGAAGGCTTTACATCCTGATGACAAGATAAAGAGCAAGTGAGGTTTTCTTGTTTGTTAAGCACTGGGTCAGGCGTGTTTTCTTCTTGCTCCAGAGCTGACCATAGGTCCTATCTGTAGCTAGAGGCTGGATGTGGAGTGGAATTGCTGTGAGTAAGCCAAGCAAATCTTTGGTTGCTGGTAAGAAAAATGGGCTGCTGGCGAAGGCTGCCGTCAACGTGCATGAGAAGCAAATGCATCCACTCGTAGAGAACCTCATCCCTGTCGTCCCCACCTCCCACTCTCCCCACCCCCACCCCTGCTTCCTGTAAGGTTCCTTCCAACGCTCTCGCTTGGCATGGTGGCAGTCTTGCATAGAGAGGCGCAGAAGTGTCCAGTAGCCACTAGAAGGGAGCACAGTGCTCTCCTTGCTGCGGGCATGCCAAGGAGCTCCCACCACACAGGCATCTGTTATTGCACCTTCTCCAGAGAGAGGAGGGGAGAGCTCATGGGGCAAGCGGCCTACAGACTCCCGGGAGGGAAGCTGCATCAGTCAAGGCGAACAAAATCCATTTGTGTCTTCAGCATATTGAGAGTATTTGTGGCATTACATAATCTTGTGCTGAGACGCGGTGCTGCCGATTTGGGTAAGAGGGCTTGCTGCGTATTGTTTTGAAGAGAAGCTGTCTTTTAGAACAGAGCTTGTGTGTTAGTTACTCCCTACTGGTTTTCACATTGAAGTTCAAGTGTTTTGAGCAGACTGCTCTCCCCAACACCTCACAGTTTGAGTACATTTCAATCTCACAAGCTAATTAAAGTAGAGAAAGGAAAGTTAAAAATCTGTATATTTTGAGGTCCATTGTTTCCCCTATGCTTACCTTTTTAGAATATATATATAGTGAATCTTGGTAAAATGAGTGGAAACACCGGGTGACACTGAAAATCTCTGTCTCGAACTTGTACGTTTGAAAGCAGTTTCCAAATACACCTATTTTCAGCAAAGGATTTTGTAGTCTAATTGACATTTTGGACCTACAATGAGCCACTTTGGCTTCTCTCACTATTCTCAGGCCTGGTGCCTCCAAGATACAAAATCCATAAAATAGTGCTGCTGGGGAAGGAAACTCAAGCTTTGTACAGAAAAATAAATGACAGTGAGCTCCTGTGGAATTATTCCGTTCACAGCTGCTCACATGCTCTGAGTGCTGTGCAGACTGAAGGTGCAGCCATGACACAGGGCACCAGGCATGGCACAGGGCATCAGGCATGGCACAGGGCCCCAGGCATGGCACAGGGCACCAGGCATGGTGCAGGGCACCAGGCATGGTACAGGGCACCAGCCATTGAACAGGACACCAGCCACTGAACAGGGCACCAGGCATGGTACAGGGCACCAGGCATGGCGCAGGGCACCAGGCATGGTACAGGGCACCAGCCATTGAACAGGGCACCAGCCATTGAACAGGGCACTAGGCATGGCACAGGGCACCAGGCATGGCACAGGGCACCAGCCAATGAACAGGGCACCAGCCATGGTACAGGACACCAGCCATTGAACAGGGCACCAGCCTTGGCACAGGGCACCAGGCATGGCACAGGGCACTAGGCATGGCACAGGGCACCAGGCATGGTACAGGGCACCAGCCATGATACAGGGTACCAGACATGGCACAGGGCCCCAGCCATGGCACAGGGCACCAAACATGGCACAGGGCACCAGGCATGGTACAGAACCCAGGCATGGCATAGGGCACCAGGCATGGCACAGGGCTCCAGCCATGGCACAGGGTACCAGCCATGGCACAGGGGACCAGGCATGGTTCAGGGCACCAGGCATGGTGCAGGGCACCAAGCATGATACAGGCCACCAGGCATGGTACAGGTCCCCAGGCATGGCACAGGGCCCCAGGCATGGCACAGGGTACCAGGCATTGCTAAGCAGCCAGCACAGGAAGAGACAGGATTCTACAAATTCCTCCCTGTACCCCTTCTCCCTCTTCCTCCTGAACGTCAGGAGGAAGACAAAACATGAACAACAGAGACTTAAAAATGCTACAAATGTGTGTCACTGGGTTCTCCTCACAGAAATAAAACCAAGTCCTAGTGTGTGGCTGTGGTCTGCCTGGATGTACCAGATGCTTCCTAAGTCTGGGATCCTGGAGTCATTGTTCTTTTTCTGTGTGGAAATGGGACCTGAAACCTCGAGAGTGTGAAGGCAGGCTCCTAGGTCTACTTACTTGGCTGTGTTTATTCTGTGTCTCTAGGGGGAGCTTCCCACTTTACACCAACTACCTTACC
Organism: Rhabdomys pumilio; assembly: GCA_030674055.1. Lineage (NCBI taxonomy): Eukaryota > Metazoa > Chordata > Mammalia > Rodentia > Muridae > Rhabdomys > Rhabdomys pumilio. The sequence goes on from JANHMN010000006.1 coordinate 95,299,970, forward strand.
AAACAGTGATTTCCTGTGCCTTCAGATACTGTCTTGTTCAGTCTAGCGCACAGTAGGCATACTAGACACACAATAGGTGTCTGTTATGTGAGAAGTGCTAGGCATGGAAGATGGTGAGATGGGCTTCAGCTGTTGGAGTCCATGCTCGTGTAGGGAGTTGAGTTAAACGGTGAGGACAGGGTAGTTTGATGGTCAGTGCATCAGGAACAAGAAAGGGAAGATCCACTTTGCTCTAAAATGGCGGTGCATGACACAGCAGATCACGCTGGGATGTTAGAAGCAGATGAAAAGATGGTGGGAAAGGTATTCCTAGAAATCACCGTAACACTCTGGCCAGGGATGAGACCCTTACTTGTCCAGAAAGGGAGAGTATTTCAGGATGAAATCTGATAAGCCTGTGGTTTGACAATAGGTAGGTAGAACAATGAAAACCTGGCCCGGGCCTTGAGAATCTGCTGTAAACTAAGGCAGGCATTGAGGATAAAGAATGGGTTTGTCGTAAGATCAGATTACGGTAGTGACCTCTTTAGTCTCCAAACCAGCATCGGTTAGTTTTATGTTGTGGATCCCAGTTCTTCTTATTGGTAACCACATAGCCGTTCTTCAGGTGAGCTCCACTGTAAAAGGAAGACTATGTTCCCCTCGGAAGTGGAACTGATTGATGTGTCTCAAAACTAAGTCCACAGTTAGAAGAGTAAATGTCCTGTCCGTTCAAATGGTTAGTAACCGAGTTCCATGTTCAGATGTTACAAACTTGTAGCTGTTTGGCTACGGAGGTCACTGAAGTTTCTTTCTTTGCAACAGATTCTAACAGAGGCTCTTACCTCAAATGTCCCGTGTGGTTTCCTTGCTCCTTGCCACCTGGGAGACTGTTCTATCGCATTTGATGTTAGTATTTTGGTTTTAATCGTGAAGATGAAATTTAGTGTGGAATCTTAACATCAAACTGAAGTATCTTTCTGCTCTGATTTTAGGCTATTGTGAGAACGCCACCATCAGGACCATCGCAGATCTTGGTTATGGCAGCTCAGGCAAGAAGCTGTTGAGCTAGACCTCTTTCCCATAGATGAGAAGCCACATAAGCAGTGGTAAGCGAAACATCCTCAAGTATTCTTTAGTGGGAAGTTGATAGTTGACATGACCCGTTTACCGAATCACCTCACATCACCTCATCTGAAGAAGCACTGTGCGAAATGGGGTCAATCTAGGCAAAACTCACTGGAAAAGAACGTGTACATTATTGATGGTGTGGTACTTCTAATACTGCATATAATTCTGTGGTTTTGAGATACACCACAGCAATCATCTCCATGAGCCATCCCAGTCTACGTAGGATAGCTAATAACTCCATGTTGTGAAAGTGGGCTAACATTATTTTAAGTGGCCCTGTTTGTTTACAGCATGCCACTCGATTGATTAAACTCTTTTAGTGGAAAAGTTGGTTCTGAGCTAAACTATGACTGGTTTCTTTCAGAACCAATCCTGTATATGTCACCCCACCCCTATACCCCCTCACACACGTCATTTAGCTCTTCAGACACACAGGAAAGAGAACTCCATCACATTTGTGGATATTTTCAGTTATAAATTCATTTGTCAGGAAAATAACATAAGTTATAGTTGTTAGTTGCTCTGCCTGCTTAGAAAAATTTGAAAAATGTGTTATTTTATAAAAGCATTAGTGTACCCAAATACAATGTCTAAAGTCAAATATATACTGGTTTCATGGTTGCCAAAGTCAGCAATTAGTAAGCTAAAGTCAAGATGAGGAAGCTGTGGTCTGCCAAATAGCATCTTTGAGGAACAAACTGCAGGATTGGTGCCTGGAAGACTCCGTGAAAGGAAGCCGTTGGTGCTGGCAATCAATGTCTCACTTCCATTTGCCTGGTGGCTCCTTCAGAGCAAGGCTGTCCGTGCTTTAATGTGGCTCCTATAGCTGGAGAAATCTGAGGAAATTAATTCTATAGTGATTCACACTATGGTTTTTACAATCTGCCAACCATCACACTGAAAACGCAAATCCAATATCCAAGATCCACTATAGTGTGTTTAGAAAAATGTGTTGTGTGTTCATTGTAAAGGAAGAATCATAGATAATTGCCAATAATCAACCACTTATGATCTATAACAATGACAGTTTTATAGGGTTGACTCTAATATGTTGCTGTATGTTATGTGATTAGAAGGCATGCTCTATCCCCAGGCTAAACATTTATCTATTAAGCTAATACTTAATGAGAATCTGTCATGTAGATATGCTGTTGGCTTGTTAACTAGATGGAGTTCTCTGTCTTAAAGAACTTTGCAGTTTAAAGAATGTGTCACTTACATGATGTGCTGTTATCAGGACAAATGTATCCTAAAGATTGTGTACTTTCGAAGTGTGATTTGGTAGGAAGACAAAGGGTTCAAAGGGATTTCAGAGAGAATCTTACAAATACAAGGATGATTTCACGGAAGGGATATTTTAGTGGAAGAGGTTAGCCAGAGGAAAGGCACAGTCAATTCATGGCAGGGACACTTAGACAGTTGGTCACAGGATCACTTGGGAGCACGCATGCTCAGCATGGGTGGAGAGGGGGATGTGAGGGATCCCTTAGACAAAGCTAAGGTGCTTAGAGTTTATACTAAAATGAAGAGCTTTGGAAATCTTAAGTCAGAGAATGATACAACCAGCTTATTTTAAAATTGTAGATATTTCTTCTACTAGAAGAATATATTATATCGTCTATCATATATAATATGATATATATTATAATTAGAAATGGAAGGTGAGGAAGATAACCATGCATCATACTTCACAGACTTCCAGCAAGCACTGCATGCGCCAGGTCACGTACCTTTCCCTCTACAGCACAGAAATCTTACCTGCTATTCACTCCCTGTTCTTCTTTGTAGAATTTATAACCAAGTGGCTCTACAATATGTATCTCAGTTTGTCTGAGCTTCAATTCCTCATATTTGTCATTATAGTATATGCGTTCTTAACCCTCTGGTGATAACGTTCACGCATAGAACATGTTTGTGTGGGTTGGTGTATATAGCATTTTATTGTAGAAATATGCCAAAATTTGCTTGTCCCTTTACTGTTGACAGACATTCAGAGTGTATCACATATATCTAGAATAAATATCAAGAGAAGGAATTGCTAAGTTTTGGGTCCGTCATATGTGCGTTTAATTTTATTAAATAATTCAAAAAATATTTTTAAGTTGAACACACCAATTTGTCTTCATGGCGACAGTGAAGGAGAGGCCAAGTATTTTCTTCTGCACTTCATTTGCAAGTCCTTATGTTTTTCTAATCAGGTGGATGTGTAATTATACTCATATAAGGATCAATTTGCATTTTGCTGATTACTAATGATGAATATCATTGCAGTTTTCTTAATGTGGCCAATTGATATTCTTTTGTGAAGTGCCTGTTCCAGCCTTTTTAAGATTTGTCTCTCAAAGTCGTACCATTTTTGAATTCTTACTGTGTAATGGGCACTACACCGAGCGCTTTACACACATTAATCTTCAGCAGTATCAGTGATTTACAGACCAGGGGATGCAGAGTTCAGGAGGTTAAAACCTTGCGACAAATACGCAGTGAAGAAGCAATGGACTTAGCACTCACCACGAAGTCTTCCTGACCCGAGAGTTTGTCCAGGGGCTGATTAGGCTGAGGCCAGAGGGGACACTGTGACAGCGTTGCTGCAGGAACAAAAATACTGAGAGCATAAAGTAAAGAATGGCTGACAGTGGCTACACACCAAAGGAGTAGACCTGGAGATGAATGTCGTCGGGGGTGAAGAAGGAGGGGATGTTGTGGGTTTCCATATCTGTAGAGGACGTAGATTCCATGTGAGCCATATGTATGGATTTATAGTGTTGGTGTTGTTAAAGCCTCTAAGAACATATCTTATGATTGTAGTATTTAATTGGAAGTGAATTAAAGCCTGTAAGGTTATAAATTTTAGGGTTAAAAAGGGACCACAGTGTTTATTTGGGTCCACTCTTTACATTCTAAAGGATGTAGTATGAGTTGCTAACAGAGAGCAGGTGGCTTTTTTGGGAACACATGTCACCAAGCATCATGTTAAGGATTGACACTAGGACTGCAAAAAGAAATTGTACCCTAAACGCTTTTCAGGTTAGTACCCTGTGGTCCAAGTCTATTATCACAGTTACCAAGTAGGCTCTGCCATCTTTATTGAACTTACTCATTTCTCTTTTTGCCAATGGTTCAACCAATGGAAACACACTTGTTTTAGTTAGCTTACAGTTATCACCGTACGACCTGCCTGCATAAGGACTCTTCATTACTCTACTGCCCACATAGTAATTTTTGTTCTCCTTACAGAATACCACATTCTTGCCCAGTCCCATCTCAGAGGCTCCGGACACCTAATTGAAGTGCTGGGGACTCCAATGTGTCTCAATTCACCCCCTCCTCAGGTGTCCTTTTCCTCTGTGGTTTGCTGCATCTTCTCAGTCTGACTGTATTCTCTCTGCTTGTGGCTTACAGATGGCCCCAACTTACAATACATTAAGTTATGAGTTTTGTTTTGCCTCACATTAATGCATATATGATATGCATCTACTAGGAACCATGTTTCAGCATCTAAGAAATGCAGAGACAGGAGACATAGTCTTTCATAGGGAAGAACCTCCCCAATTACTAACCCAGTACTAAGTGGTTAGCCCTGAAATCATATACACACAAGTAACACTATACAGATGTGCAAATTACATTTACACTTAGCAATATATATATGTATATATATATGTATATATGCATGTAATATATATGTAATTTGTATGTATGTATGTATGCATGTGTATATATAACAACAATGTAAGAAAAAGAGATCATGAATTTGAGAGAGAGCAAAGGGTTACATGGGAGGAAATGATGTAATTATATTCTAATTTCAAAAACCAAAAAGTCATTAAAAAGAATCCTGCTTCAGATTTTGAGGCTTGGTCTTTTGCCCAGCTGGTGGTGTGCTATAGGATACTTTCTTGTGATGATTGAAAGCAGCAGGAATCTGCAGATCCCGATTAGCTGCATGAGATACACAACATTTCAGTATAAAATAGGCTTTGCATTGGATGACTTGGGCAAACTGGAGGCGAATGGACGTATCTTGAGTCCATGAGATGAGCCAAGATATGATGCTTGGAAGGTTAGGTTTATCATGGGTGCTTTTGGCCTCTGATAGTATTGGCTTGCAATCAGTTTGCTGAAGAGAGCATCACAGTCAGAAAAACATCTATACTGGCCGATGCTGATTGTGTTGGTTCTTTTCCCATCACTCTGACCACAACCCTGACAGACGTGATTTAAAGGAGAAAGGGTCCATTGTAACACGGAAGGATGTTGGAAGAGCTTCAGTCATAATGTCAGAACTGTAGTTGGATTCTTCCCATGTGTTTGGATCAGGGAGTAAAGTGGGCTGCACTGGGATGCCTTCCTCAAAGGTCTGCACTAGTGATCTACCTCCTGAAGTCCAATGCATGGCATCCAGGTGTTCCAATACATGACCTTGTGGGGGACATTCCAAACTCAAATCTTGACATCATCCTTTCAAACACTGGCTACATTAGGAAGGCACAGCATGGCATCTTCTAGAGCTGAACAGAATTGTAGCATCTCAGGTCTCCCCGAGACCCACTGCCTTAGAATATGTATCTTAACAAGACTCGAGTGATTTTATGCGAATTAAAAATAAGGAGGTACTGTGTACATTGGCTTTAGCTCATCTGGTGTCTTCTCTTAGATGTTGTCTTTTCTCTTTTCCACTTGGCATTCTTTCCCAGTTCCTTTTGAGCAATCTGAGCAGATCCCCTCACATAATAAGTCACTACAGTGCCTTATTATGCATCTTCTTGTGACTATGCATCAACAAGGAAGTAAGCCTAGCCAGATTTATTTACCTTTGAAGCTCCTTTATATAGCCTAGGCATTTTGTATTTAACAGGCACCGAGTTCATACTTGTTGAATGATTGTTTCTTGAAATATGAATGAAAAAGAGACAGGCAACACCAGAAACAAACATACAGAATGGCAGATGCAGGCCCAGGAAGACTGAGGAGGAAAGTATACAGGTATACATAGAAATAATCAAGCTACATAAAAGCATCTGTAATTTTATCTCCGACAGTCTGGAAAATGGCTTGGAAAAATTCAATCTCCTTTAAGTGGGTGACATGATGACCTGCATTGTTTGACACATCTCTCAGAAGAATGGATGACTTCAATTTCATTTTTATAAGCATTGATTTATTTTACCAAAAATTCATTTTGCTTTCCTAAACAATGTGCCCACTGTTCTTTTTACTATTTGAAGGCCGTTGGAAGGCCATGTGCAGTTATTACTGGGAAGGAATCTGAACTTGAGAGTATTGGGGAGGAAGTGAGTCTTGAACATGAAAGAGAGGATAGTGAAGACTGAGAAACTGCCTTGTGATATGTAATCAGAAAGCATTATGCTGTTTAGCCTGGAGAGGAGAAATGGGGGTTGAGACTAGGCAGTGAGGAGGTGGCTGCTTTAAAATAGTTTGAGGGCTTTTGGGAGAAGTTAGAAGGTACAAGATTGTTTTTCAATTGTAAATGGAGAACAGATTGCTGAAGAGACCGTAGATGTTATACCCAGGAGAGCACGTGTTGATTGTGGAACTGCTTCTATGTCCTTGCTTTATGAGCAATGGTAACCTTCGGGTCCATGTAAATGTTTGAGCGTAGTCATGGCTCACCAGCTACGAAAGGCTTGTTAGGGATTCTCTTGCCCTGTGTGGGAAAAGAAAGTCAATGGCCTCTGAGCTGCAAGATTCTTAGGATCTCAGAATTACAGTTGCTCAGACAAGGAACAATTAATGAAGCCACAGTAAAGCTGAAGGTGTCAGCTGATATCTACCTCATACCAAACGCGGCTCGAAGCGCTCTGCCTACGCCAATCCATCCGGTCCTCCCATCCGGTCCTCCCATCCGGTCCTCCCATCTGGTCCTCCCCGAGGCTCTTCTGAACACACTGATTTTTACAAACGATGACAAGGAAATGTAAAATACTTAGTGACTCTCCCCAGGTTTTGAAGCCAGTGGTGGCAGAGTCCAGGACTTTTACTTTGAACTGCATACATTAAAAAAATTCTACATGTTTTGTAGCATTAAAGATGAAAGTTGGGCCTGAACAAAGGAGCCTTAAAATACTGATGAGTTAAGTTCTGGGTAAACACAGAGACAAGGATGCCAAGGAACAATACGAAGTAATTAAATAGTAAGACACTATTTTCATAGATTTGTGGAACCAAACACCTTATAAGTGAGATAGATCAGGGACTATGCTGAAGTCTGACATTCTGAGTGCTGTTCTGTCTTGATTCTCAATAGCTGTCAGCTGACTGAGATGGCAAACTAAATTCTTAGGATTGTTTGAATTCAGTGAAACTGGGAGAAGTATTCTTAATCAGAGTACTTGTTTTTCCCTCCTAAATTCATTATTTATTTTATTTATTATTATTATTATTAATATTATTATTAGTTTTTTGCTTTTCTTTTTTGGGGGAGATTTTAAAATTTATTTTATTAATTTTTACATTTCAAATGTTGTCCCCCTTCCCAGTTTCCCCTCCACAAACCCCCTTTTCCCTCTCCCCCCTGCCGCGCTCCCCCCTATGCTTAAGCATTGAGCCTCCCATAGAACCAAGGGCCTCCCCTCCCACTGATGCCAGAAAAGGCCATCCTCTGCTACATAAGCATCTGGAGCCATGGGTCCCTCCCTGTGTACTCTTTGGTTGGTGGTTTAGTCCCTGGGAGCTCTGGGGAGTCTGGTTGGTTGATATTGTTCTTCCTATGGGGTTGCAAACCCCTTCAGCTCCTTCAGTCCTTCCCCTCACTCCTCCATTGGGGTCCTCGTGCTTAGTTCGATGTTTCGCTATGTGCATCTGCATCTGTATTGGTCAGGCTCTGGCAGAGCCTCTCTGGGGACAGCTATACCAGGTTCCTGTCAGCAAGAATGTCTGACAATCAGCAATAGTGTCTGAGTTTGGTGCCTTCAGATGGGATGGATCCCTAGCAGTCTCTAGATGACAGGGTTTTTCTATGTAGTTGTTCTGGCTGTCCTGGAACTCTCTTTGTAGACCAGGCTGGCCTAGAACTCACAGAAATCCATCTGCTTCTGCCTCCTGAGCACTGGGACTAAAGGTGTGTGACACCATGCTCGGCTTTCCTCCTAAGTTCATATACTAAATCTTAATTTCTAAGTTGATGTTGTCAGGAGACCTGGCCTTTGGGAGATGATTAAATAAAATGGGTGAGTTCTCATCCTGAGAAAAATGTTCCTATGTGAGAATCCAGAGAACAGAGTACTTTCTTCTGGCAAGTGAGAGAGGTCCTGCTGTGAGCTAGGACATCAAATCTGACTGTATCGATTTGCCAGCCTGACGAATTGCCAGCATTGTTTGTTTGTTTCACAAGCCCCCACTATATGCTACTTCGTTACGGTAGCTCAAGTGGACCAAGATTCTCCAGTTCCACACAATCTAGAGAAGTTTTTACACTGATTGATACGCCTCCTCAGGCTATGGGCCTCTAAGGATGGTGGATGCTGAGTCACTGAAGGTTCCTACGTAATCGACACCAGATCACATGCTTTACTGTTTCAGGGAAAGCTGGGTTTCCCTGGCTCATATTTAAAGAGGAAATTAGTGTCTCCAAAGCTTTCATTATCTCTCAGGGGTTTCATGAAAAATTCTTTGTATTCTGATAACTGGCATTAGAGGAACTATTATTGAAACCATGGTTTGAGATGCTAGTGAGAGTTTGTGTAACATGGGACTTGTTTTCAAGTTAGGATTTGAAGACTTTGGTTTATAGTCTAGTCATATTGTTGCCAATTTATTATTTATAATCAGAGTATAAAAAAGTATACATGCTAAATGATTCAATGTTTTTTCTAGCTGTGCTTTTTGGGCGTGTAGTTTGTGGGTATCTTAAATTCTGTGACCCACTTTTAAGATCTTTCAGATTGGAATATGAATAACTTTGATGGTAGTGTTTTTAGAAAAATGACAGAATTTGAGACTCAATATAATTGAGCTTTGGAGTACAACTTAGTGTGTTTGTGTGTGTGTGTGTGTGTGTGTGTGTGTGTATGTGTGACTGTGAGTCTGTGTGAGTGTGAGTCTGTGTCTGTATGTGTGAGTATGTGTGACTTGTGTGTGAGTCTATGTGTATGAGTGTGAGTGTGTATGTGTGTGAGTGTGCTTGTGTGTGTGTATGGGGATGAGAGAATAACATGTGGTAGTTAGTTTTATCATTTTCTCAGGTGTACTCTTGGGATTGAACTCAGGTCCTCAGGTTTGGCAGCAATCACCTTTACCCACAGATCCATTTTGTTGGTCCCCTGTGGCTGTGGGGGGAGACCATGAAATATTGACTAGAAAACAATTTAAGGTCTTTTTAAAATTTGTGAGTTTCCATTAACAGCACCTTTCATGGGCCCATTGACTATCCTGTTTCCCATGGCAGTTCAGGCTAACACCACGGAATGTCAGTCAGTAAGACCTCCTTTGGTGGACTGACTTCTAGCTTTCCATTCGCATGTAGGCATCGAATTTGGATCCCTTCACCCTCGATTTGCTAACCATCTGCTTCTGAACCCAACCGAGTGTGACACCTCCATTTATCCCTCTGGTTAAAGAGTGTCAATGTTGTCTATGAAAGTAGACTTCCATAAAGCAAGGTGATGGGCTGGACCACCTGGAACTGAGTGCGAGCCGAGAACCACAGGCTTTGCACAGACAATATCCTCCTGTGGATTAATGGTCATTCTACATTAAGATAGCCAGTGACTGCGAGCATGGCATATATAAGAAACGTTTTGCGTAGGGGGAGTGAGTGCTTCAATCCTGCCTAGTATGAAAAAGTCGTAAAGGAGTGAAGCTGATGCTGATTCTCATTGTAGCTCAGCCCTAAGTTAGTGCTGTCCTGTGCAGGCCCTTGTGTGGCTGAACTTCCACAGTGTATGAGAGGGTTATCCTAGGTTATTTAAACTTCTTAATTATTGAAGCAGAGCATTCGAAGACACCCAGTGGATCACCATGGTGAGGGAGGGAGTGGCTGGTAAAGGGACTCTGTGGGGATGAAAAGCAGATTTCTGGGCAGCTGAGAGAGGAGCAGAGGGCAGATGGAGACTTAGAGGGAACTCAAAGATGGACTCGCCAACGTGCATTTCTTGCCTTTACCCCTTTTCTTGCAATCAGTTTGGTTGTGCCCAATCCTATTCTCTCTAGTAGAACCCCCATGATAGTTCAGTTACAAGAAGTCATTTTTAATTATTGAGGATTCATGATCTTTTATGACAGATAGTTTAGGCAGAGCCAGCCGAACTGACTTCATCCATTCCCTACATCTGTATCTTTTTCCACGAAAGGACTGTGTACATATATGTTCATTGTCCAGTTTACTTGTGAGATCGACTTTGTAACAGTTGCCTTCAGAAGACATGATTTCTCAGCTGTACTGGGATTTATCAACTTAGCAGGTCCAACTATTGGCATCTGAGTCAGCTGCGATATGCCATCAATATTAGATGCTTGCATGAAGATTAGCAGCCCCTTCCAGACACCAGATTTCTATAGCAGGCTCTCTGAAGGATGATCAAGATATAGCCTCCTTCTTCCTCCCTCCTCCTTATAAACACACACTGTGCTGGGCACGGTAGGAACAAAGATACATTTAACTTGTCTCTGCCATAGACACATTGCTGTCAAGCTAGGCCTTTGGGGTGAGATAGGAAGTGGGAAAACCTGTGACAAATGCCTCTCACACACAGGTAGAACAGTTTCTTTCACAGAGTTAAAGCTCAGAAAACAGTACAACTGTAAAGGACTCGGCGTTTACGAGGCACTTTTAAGTGGGTTCTGTGGAGTATCGTGAGCCCTCTGCTTTAAGGTACCAAATTTCCTGGTATCTCCACACTTAGAAAAATTATTGAGCAACTGCAAGGGTCCATTGGTGCGTTCCACATTAAAAATTAAAGTAGCAAATTTATACATACAATTCATTGAAGAAATCAACAACACAAAGCCCATTTCAGGCTAACATAAATGACACCATCTGCTTTTATAATGGAAGAAGACCACCTGCCACCTGAGGGAAAAAAAAGTGGATTGTTTTACATTTCCTGCAAATTTGTTTCATGACTGGTTTAACAAAAGCCAGTGGAGTCCTCTTGACTGCTCAGCAATCTGCTGTCTTCAAGTCATCGCCCATGCTGTCTCTGGGAGGTGGCTGCACACTGGCAAGAGAAGGAGCATGACAGTGTCGAGCCCTGAACTCAGAAGACGTGGCTTGGAATCATTTGGATGATCCCTGAAGATGTCTTAGGATTCTAGGGCACTAGGCTACTGCCCTCACAAAGGAGCAAGCACTCCACCACAACTGTGAACGTGTTTGTTACAATTTCTACTTGGACTGTTACTCAAAGATGTGTGTGGCAAAGCCTGGGTCCCGGGAAGGTGCTATTTAAGAGGGAGAGGTAATGCCTAGTAAGAAAAAGATCTTCCCAGTAGTTGAAGGGGTGGTGGGACCCTGGCCCTTCCTCTTTCTTCATGGTCATTGAATGAATGCTTTTGCTCCCATGCTTGCCCCTGCTGTGAGGTTCTCTCACCAACACAAAGCAGAAGGGCTCATCCATCCTAGGCTGAGACCTCCCGAACTGTGAGTGAAATATTACCTCGTTCCCTTTGTCTATGAACAGCATGGTTGGCTGAGGCAGCAGATGGTGGACTAACAGTATTTTTGGTAGTTCCAAAGTTAGAAAACAGTTTCTGGGAAGAGGAACAGAATGTACAAGGAGCAGAGTGGGTTTGGAATTCAGAAGTTTAGGCTTGCGTGACCTATACAGAAGGAGGCAACAGTCAGGGCCCTGGCTGTGGAGATAAGTGAATCCGGGTGGAGGGAGTCTTGGATAGGCTGTGAAGGACCTGGGTCTGCTTTTATAGATGATGAGCTGCAGTGGTCTTCTGAGCAAATTTAAGAAAGTAATTCTGACAACAATGATGTATGTGGCTGGAGATGGAGGGGTATGTGGTGTGGTGTGTGGTGTGTGTATGTGATGGAGGTGTGGTGTGTGTGTTTGTGTGTGTGTGTGTGTGTGTGTTACCAGGAGGCAGGGTAAGCAGTCCCTGGAGAAAGACTGAATCCCGAGGGAAAGTTTGTGGAGAGGGCCCAGTACATGAGAAAGCCTCTGTATTTCAGGTGGTTCAGAGGAAGAAGCTGGAAGTCATGGTGAGAACAACTGGCTTCCTCATGGCTTCCTTATAGCCTCAGTCAGTCTTGCTTAGCTGCTATGGGCTGGCTCTGGGGCTTTGAATTCTCTCTATACACCATGCAGAACTGGACTATCTGCCCATGTGTGTCACAGGAGTGTGCGCAATGATTAATAAGCTCTTTGACAGAAAGTCACTTTATTAAACTGAGCCATCAATAATAAAAACACAAATGTTTGCCAGGTGCTTTTGCTCCTGTGCTGAAGTCTGCTGTGAAAACATGGGACTGTTGCCACTGTTGATAATGGTAGTCATTACCACAAAATGCCTACACAGCAATCCGGGGCTTAGTCATTTCCAAAGAGGGAAGATGGAGCCAAGCATGAAAGTCCATTATGTTCTGTTTGTTATGGAGCTTTCTGGATGGCAAGGAGTTGCCCAGTTAGTAGAGATGGTATTTCCATAGTATTTAAGCATCAATGTGTCAGATTATTTGTCAGGTGTTCCATACCTACCACAAACATGCCCTGACTCTCCCCGAGTATAGGAAGAATGACATCACTGAGTCCCATGTTCTTGTCACTGTTGCTTGGGTTCATTAATTTAACCTATTGTGCATAGCATGCCTGTCAAGTCTGTAAAGTCTGGAGCTTAATTCCCATCACTTTAAGAGATCCTGGTGACGTCACAACTTCTGAAGCTTCAGTGTCCTCACATGTGTGGCAGTGCTAGTGACACTCTCAGAGTAGCATGAGAATAATGAGCACAATGCCTGCACTGCTCACTGTGCCTCGATGCTGGGCTCTTAGGTTGTCTCTCAATGTGACCCAGTGGTTGCTTTTTATTACATATATCATCGAGATGTTTCTCTCTTTTTGCAGAATCTTATTTGTGTGGGTATGTGAGTGTGCATGTATGTGTGTATGTGTGTGTTTGTGTGTGTACATTTGTGTGCGTGTTTGTGTATGTGTGTATGTGTGTATGTGCACGTACACGTGTGTTTGTGTGTGTGCAGATGTGTGTGCATGTATATGTGTATGTGTGTATGCATTTGTGCATGTGTGTGAATGTGTGTGTATATATGTACATATATGTGCATGTGCATGTATAGATGTGTATTTGTGCATATGTATGTATGTGTGTGCACGTGTATGTGTGTATATATATATGAATATATATATATGAATTCTATATTAATTAGTAGTTAATTTAGGACTTCATAATTGAACATCAACATTCTGAAGAATCCATGCAGATTCTTAAATTTTATCTTTTCATGTGTTCTGGCCTTTTTAAAATCATCCAGTAAAGGCGAAGAAATACTTGTTTCTGCCATGAATATAGAGGGCCTGGTAACTTCATTCTATTGACATTTCTACAAAATTGCCCTATGAAGAAAATTTGCTTATTCCTGGTTTTAATAACTATTTTTATTAATTATTTGAGAATTTCCTACACGATACTGATATAGTCACCTCCCTAACTCCTCCCAGATTCTTCAATTCCCTACTCACCCAACTGTTCATTCTCTTTCTGTTTTTGAAAACCCATTGAGACCAATCTGTATTGCCCAACTATTCTTGAGTATGGTACTCACCGTATGGTGTGTTCAACCTATGGTTAAAACAAAAGCAAATTTCTCCCTTTCCAGCAGCTATCAAGTGCCACTGAATCCTCAGTGAGTGAGGGAACCTTCTTTTTTGAGTCCTGTAATTTTTTTTTGAAGATCCATAACAGTATACCTCCATATTGATCAAGTTTCTCTAAAATGTTGGAAGGATCTATGCAATGACTGGTCCACTTAATTCTCCATGGGACATAAACCACATCCTTGGTATGTAACATGGAGGATTGGTGGGGCTAGACTTCCAATGACCTTAGTTCTGCTTACCAAGCCAAGGCTCATTTTTCTAATCTGCACAATAAGAGCTGAGGAATTCTGCCAGCGAGTGTCCTGAGCACCCTGTCAGTCATTAGCTATTAGGCACTGAGAAGTGATATTCCTACATTCTTGTGGGTTACAGCTGAATGCATCCTTGACAGATTCTCCTTTGTAGCATCTGGATGGTGAGTGACTATCTTTGTCTGGATTCCCTCAAACTTCTTGGGGACAGGAAGGTTTCTATGAAAAGTTGATCCCTCTTTGTTAATAGCAAATCTCATTTTTTCCAAATTATCTAAGATGAGATTAAAATGGCTACTAAAACCAACTGCTAGTAAAAGTGGCAAGATGATTGAATAGGAATGCTAATCAGAAACATTAGCATTTCATCAGCTCCTTCCTCCAAGGCTCATGAGTTCACCATTTCTCTTAGTCATGCTGGCTCAGAGACTGTTGAGATGAACCTCTCAGTAAATTGCGATTCTCTGTCTCTGGTAGCAGTTCACGGAGGTCAGAACCCAGGAACTCACTTTCATCTACCTTTTTGTATGAGACGAGCGTATTGTGACCGCATTCTAGATGTGTAATCTCGGCCATGTTACCTAACATTTTCTTCTCATTTTTATTTTCTTTTGTTTTTATTTGTAGAATAGGAACATTAATTGTACACTTTCAGAAAGGCTGCTGTGAGAATTAATTGAAGACAGAGATACACATTTTTAGGGTAATGCTTGGTAAAGAGAAAAGATCTGAAACTTAATGTCGTCCATTATCATAGATTTGAGACATTTTGGGTCTTGAGTTAGACTTGATTACTGTTTAAATCTCATGCTTCCTAATGCTGCCACTCTTTAAACAGTTCCTCATGTTGTGGTGACCCCCAACCACAAAATTATTTTTGATGCTACTTCATAACTGTAATTTTGCTACTGTTATGGATTGTAATACAAATATTTGATAGGCAAATGGTCTTAGGCGACCCTGAGAAGGTTTGTTCAAGCCCAAGGGGGTTGTGAGCTACAGGTCGAGAATCACTGGTCTAAATCATTTGCTGCCTTGGAAATTCAATGTCCTTTGTGATCTTTCTGTAAAATTGGAAATAACTTTACAAGTGATGGTAACAGTGTCTTCTTCACAGCCTTCATAGGAGGAAGAGTGGAGAGTGCTTGGTCTAATTTCTCATGGAATTATTAGATAATTTTGGAATCCTGATAGCTGATTGTTATGTAGTAGTTAGAAAAACAAATGCTTATAGAAGTTACTCTGGCCAGGTGATATCCGAGAATATCACCTGTGTGGCCTCATTTGTGTCTCACTAAGTCATTGAATGCTTGAGTCTAAAGACTCTAACTAGGGCCGATGAAGGAATGAGAAAGGACAGACATGTGGACACAGAAAAGATAGACTGGGTGGTCTGGACTCAGATGGAGAAGCCCCAACACCCTTGAAGCTACCTATGTTTATTGTACAGTTGAACAGGGGCATGGGGTTATTGCATAGAGCTGAACAAGGAGACACGGTTATGCATACAGCCAAACAAGGAGACAGGTTTAGTTAATCTCCGTAGGAACAGTGTGTGTAGGGCTACAATCTTCAGGCTGTAACATCCAAAGGAAGACGCTAACATA
This sequence comes from Rhabdomys pumilio, assembly GCA_030674055.1. NCBI lineage: Eukaryota > Metazoa > Chordata > Mammalia > Rodentia > Muridae > Rhabdomys > Rhabdomys pumilio. The sequence continues at coordinate 95,315,741 of JANHMN010000006.1, forward strand.
GACATTTTCTGCACACACTACCAACATTTGCACAAGGCTTTGCCACTGCCATGGATCTGAGACACAGGGGTCCTTGACATGGCTCTGTCCATGTCACTAGCACATATTCACTCAGTGATTCCTTTGTACCCCACAGTTTCTCACAGTTCCTTTTTATGAACAGGGTGCTGGTGTTGTCCCATCTCTGAAGTCCAGTGCCCTGCCTGTTGTAGCACAGTGCCCACCTTGTCTTTATTTTATAGATGAATAGGTTTAAGCACAGAAGAAAGGAAGGTCCAAAGCATTGGGGGAGGAGTGGTAGAAAAGGATTCATGCTGCCTGGCTCAGTGAAAATAATGACCAGATCTGGCTGTAATAGTTGCAGAATGTAACTTGACTGCTAGGCTAATGACCAAGGCTTTGGTTGTATCTCGTCCTCTTCTAGTCCCTAACAGCAGGGGTAGCTACAAATCTTTAAAATGAAGAGTCCTTAGTAACATCAACGAACTAAAGCAGAGAGGCAAGAATGTGTGGCAGGAAGTACTCCAGCTTTCTGCCAAGACAAAAAAGCTGGTGTAGGGGAAAGGGTTGGGCCAGAGTTTGAACCATCTCTTCCAGTCCTGTTTGGGTCAACCTCTCCTCCTCTTTTCTGCTGTTCCCCTTAGTCACCGTAAGACCCAAGATGCTAGGCAGTTGAACAGGCTTACTGTGATCGTAGATGTCTTTTTCCTGGGGCTCCTTCTACCCCTGTAATTGTAAGGTGCCCCATCTCAACACAAAGAGTGCCCAGCCCAGAGGTGTTTAAGATCAGAATCACGTTTCTCAAATTGCTTCTATTGTACAAAGTAATCAAATTTGAAAAAAAAACCCTCTTAAACGTATTGTTATCATTCTTGTATGTCTGACGGGAGGCAGCAGGTATGTGTATGTTACGGTGTACACATAGAAGACAACTTTGTGGAACCAGTTATCTCTTTCCACTTTTACATGGGTTCCAGGCTGGAACTCAGGGAATCAGGCTTTCTCTGTAGGCGCATTTACTGGATCAGCCACAGTTCCTGGCAACAGTTTTAAACATTATTTATTTAATTTTTATTTATGTATGTGTGACTGTTTTGCTTGCATGTAGGTGTCTGGTACTATGGTGGAGGTCAGAAGAAGTCAATGAGTCACTTGGAAGTAGAGTTACACCTGGTTGTAAGCTGCTGTGTGATGAGAATCAAACCCTTGTCTTCTACAAGAGCCATGGCTCTTAAGTGCTCAGCCTTTTCCCAAGCCACCAGCCAACATTTTTAAGCCTTAGTTTCTTTATCTAGGAAATGGGTGTGTAAAACATACCTCATAGTTGTTGAGATGATTATGTGTAAAACACTCACAGTGTCTTCCTGAAGCAGAGAATTAAATTCCATTATTATTATTATAACATTAGCACTCTGAGAAAGATTGGTTCGGTGTGGGTCATTACAAAGCAGGTTCATCACAGCAATAACAACAGAGATACAGTTGCAATCATGTGGGTGCTCTGGGGTGCTTTTCAATATAATAAAGTAAACTGATTTCGGGTTTATCCTCATTAACATGGGTGCTCCTGGGTGAGTCCTAGCCTTGGGGAGATTGAACTGCGGAACCCAGAAGCACAGAAAAGAAATGTGTCTATGACTGCAGTCTGCTGTTTATTTGTGTGAGTGAAATAATTTGTGTGAGTGTGCTTTGAAATGTGTGTACCTTTGTAGCTCTAAGATATTGTTTTAAAACTATCAGTAGGAAATCCAAAACGAAGAGACAGTTTCATCACAGAAGATGTGGAAAACAGGAGGGTTTTGACTAGATTGGAGGACCTGGGACTTGAGTTGGAAAGGTAGAAAAAGACAGATACTGAAGAAAAAACCTCCCATATATTCTTAGAATAAAGCGATCAGTCTTATAGTATTGGGAGTATCTGGTATTTATGGAGAAAAACAATGAGGTCCCAAGTGTTTATGGAGGATTCTGAATGGTACTCAGTGTCTTAGGGTTTCTATTGCTATGAAGAGACACCATGACCATGGCAACTCTTATAAAAGAAAACATTTAATTGGGTCCCACTTACAAGTTCAGAGGTTAGTCCATTATCATGGCTGCAAACATGGTAGCATATGGGCAGATATGGTGCTGGGGCAGAAACTGAGAGTTCTACAGCTGGATCTGCAGGCACTAGGAAGATAGAGTGAGCCACTAGGCCAGGCTTGAGCTTCAGAAACCTCAAAGCAAGTGACAAACTTCCTCTAACAAGGCCAAACCTATTCAAAAAAGGCCACACTTTCAACAATACTGCTCCTTACCAACCTACGGCCACCATTTTCATTCAGACCACCATACTTGATTTACCTTGTCTCATTCCCAGCATCAGTGCTCACCTTTCCTGGTAATTAGCAACCTTTTCACTTCCTGTGTGTAGCATAGCAGCTGCGGATTAATTGAATTTTCCCATCCCTGCTTCGGACCCAAGCACCGATGAGGTAACTATTTATTCTCATGTAGTTTCCTATGTATACTCTGGTCATGGAGAATCTACTATATTAGAGGTCTAAAGCTTCCAGCACTTTCTATTTCTCCATTTTTCCTCTGTGAGTAGTCAATCTGTCCCTCACAATATCCAAAACCAGAAGACATCCATGTAGGTCAATGTGGATAGAAATCTTGGCAGTTTCTAAGGAGGCCATATGAAGACATTTCAGCAAGACAGATGCTCTAGGTGACGTCATTAGTGCAATAAGCCATTTCCAAGTTGAATCTACCATTATAATTTTTAGTGTCTTAAACTGTGCCATGCAAAGGTGTGGGTAACTGACCGACATGAATTTCATTTATTCATTCAATGATTATTTACCACATTCCAGCTGCTCTAACTGTACGCAGTGACAAAAATGATGAGTTTAAAATCACTTCATAGAGCTGGTGTCATAGGGGAAAGAAACTGATAGACTGGATCAGTGGGTAAGATAGGTTGCATATTATAATGCCAGAATGATTACAGAGAACATCAAACAAGAATGTAAAGCAAGGGGTACATAGGGTTACAGCTGTAGGTGAGAGGAGCCCTGCTCCTCTCTGGATGGAGTGGAGTAAACACCTCATCTGACGTAACCTTAGAGGTATGAGTTTCTTCTCCTTAGACATTTGTGTCTTCCTAAGGTGCATGACTAAAACAAATAAAAAGCAATTTATTTTGCTTTTGTGGATAAAATAAATTGTGGATAAATTTAGCCTTTATTAAGGGTATTAATGTTAAATATTAATATTAAACAAAAATTTCAAGAATCACTTGGTGGAAAAAAGTTGAATTTTCAGGCTTAAGTTGAAAACACAGAATTCTGTGAAATATCAGGTCTCCAGCAAGTAAGACCAACACTAGAGTCAGTCACAATGCGTTCTCTCCAGTGCACAACAATGCCAAGATAAAAGAAACAATTTAACCTTTTAAACTTTATTTCTCTCCTATAAAATTGATTCTGCTCTTACTTAAAAATGATCTGACATTAATTTATAGAAGCCCTTTCTTGTTCTAGTTATTTTCTAAAGGTTATTGTGCGACATTTTCTTGTTTGCCCATCTATTATTTGACCTCATACTGATTTCAACACAAATTACACTTTTCTTTTTAGATAAAAAAAAAATCTTTTGATTGTGCTGTGAGTTCCTCTGGCTTATTTCCAGTTCAGGGGCATATTTCTGACATTACACGAGCAATAGACATTTCTGAGCAGTAGAGTGTTTGATCCTTTTGTTCTGAGGAGGAAAAAAGAGTAAGGAACAGAGGAAGGAGGAGGAAGTGTGAGAGAGAGAGAGAGAGAGAGAGAGAGAGAGAGAGAGCAAGAAGATAAAAAGCAACTGGGAGTGCGGTTCATGCTTATAATCTCAGTACTCAGGAAGCTAAGGCAGGAGGATTATAATGAATCCAAGGACAGCCTGAGCTGCATGGAGAGGGCTTGTTTCAAAAATCAAAAACAAAACAACGAACAAAAAGGACAAAACAAAGCAAAAATAACCATCATTTTATTTAGAGTATTATTTAAAGTATTGGTATTTTGGACAGACTTAAAAACTTTAAAAAATGATTGCATTGAGCATGCATGTGAATGAGTGTCTACATCTGGGTGCCCACAGAGGTCAAAGAAGGCACCGGCACCCCTGGAGCTAGAGTTGTAGGCAGCTGTGAGCCAAACAATGAAATGGGAAACAAACTAGGGTCTTCTTTAAAAGCAGTTAAATGTTCTTAACTCTGAGCCTTCCTCTAGCTCCATATGTTAAACTTAAACAATATTTTGATGTTTGTATACCAATATCTTGTATGTGTCTCATACAGAGGATGCTTGCTGCTAGTTTCCAAAAGATCTTGATAGTCTTCTTGAGTTCGATGTTTATCATGTGCATAATGGAATGTTAATATTTGATGATGAAATAAAAAATTTGTGAAAGGAATCATTTATCAATTTAATGAATGTCCCTTGACTTGAGCAACATTTTGGAAATGACATGGGGCTTCGGTGTTGTTGTATAGAGCTACCAAATCCCTCAAAGAACAGAGGAGGTAACTATTGATCTGAGTTCATGGTGATTTTCTCCTCTCTTCCTTTGGGCTCTTTGCTCTTGGCACTGCGGACATTTCTTGGTGTGTGCGTTTTATACATATCTCTATGTTTTGAATATCTCTTATTCTAGGTATTTGGAATAGGCTTAACTATAATATAATTTAGGGAAGAAAACAGACATTTTCCTTCTTAAAAAGTGTCACAGTTTATAATCATATAGTTCATTTATATATTTACTTTAAATGTTTAAATTAAAGAGTAAGTGCTTTTGGGAGACAGAAATACTTCTTCTATGAGCTTAAGACAAAAATACGGCAGTTGAGTTATGTGGCAGAGAAAATTGCATTGAGAAGATGGCTGAGTAGGAATGTCTGTATCTATATGGTGGGAGGAGGGTGATGGAGTGGGAGGAGGGTGATGGAGTGGGAGGAGGGTGATGGAGTGGGAGGAAGCATCTTCATGGTGAGAGAGCTTTGAAAAGCTTTGAAGGCTGGGCAAGATCAAAAGATAATGGATGCAGTTTAAGAAGTGAGCAAGGCCAGAGTTCGAAATGAAGTAGTGGTTCATATTCGTGAAGACATGACTGGATTTGAGCATTTGAAAAATGCTGGCTTTGCTCTATGGAAAATCTTTAAAGCATCCTGGCAGCGAAGGACTACCAGGCAGTCAGTGAGAGACATGGTGGTGGCCCGGATGGTGCTGGTTCAGGGAGATGGGAAGGGGCTATGTTCAAGATGTAGCTGGACAGAAGGTAGAATCTACAGGACTTGATTGCATTGGAAGATGTGAGGATGGCAGTAAGGTGTGATTCCCAATGTGCATCGTGGTGGCGTTTTTCAGAGACAGGAAACACTGGAGAGGGAACAAGCTTGGCAGGAAGGTAGGAGATCAGCTAGACACATGTTGAATTTGAGGTGACTAGCAGGCAGCATGCAAGTGTTCAAAGTTTAAGGTGTGTACCTGAAATTGCATTTGAACCTGTTGCTGGAAAGGGATTGATGCTGTTGCTTTTCTTGATTTTATGATTGAAAACCACGTGAGCCCTTGGAGAGTGGCTTATGGAATGTCACACAACCAGTACAATGCAGAGCTAACACATGTCTAGGAGGTCTGACTTCAGACCCATACTGCAGGGAGAGACTATCCAGAGACTCTGGGCAGACTTTCATCGGCAGTGTTGTTGCCTGTAGGTCAAGGGAGCTCAAGGTGGAGAGTGGTTCATTGTTTGAGCGACATTGAATATTCACAAGAACATGTTTGCTGTCATGCAGAACATACTTGGAGATACACATAAAAGTCTAAGTCTAGAAGTTTGTCTGTGAAGGCTAGAAGAAAGGACTTAGGGGGTTCTCTGTTCTTCAGGATAGGAAAAAAACTTAAAAGCATTTGTTGTACACATGGAGAAGAGAGAGTTCCCTCCATTAAAAGTCCCTGGAGCCATGTGATGATTTCTTGTTTGTCATTCCTGTCAGTCCAAAGTATTACGTTTGGATTCAAAATCTGTAACGATCAAAATACTGGTGTGTTGCTTATTTGTGAAGAGCCTTGGGAACAGGTACATTATAAAAATTACCAGACACAAATAGACACTCCTACCCAGCATGGATGCCAGGCCTCTATCGGTAAGGGTCATTCCTTCTGCTCACTTCCACAGCTTTCTCTAAAATCGCAGATGGCAAAGCTTGCCTTGGAGAAGCCTCTTTAGAGATGACCTCCCTTGTAACGTCGAGTCAGGCTTAGCTTTGTTCACGTCTGGTGCCTCCTCATCCTTGCTGTGACCTCCAAAGTATTAGGAAGCTTTTCTGAAAGATTTTGTGTAACATTTACAAACTGGCTACTTTCCAGGGGGGAATTGAGGGTACAGTAAAGTCACAGATGTCAACTTGACCCATCCAGTGTCAGAGCATAGGTTTTAGTAAAGGTATTTAAACAAAATGCATTTGTAAAAATAAAAAGTTTTTGCTCCCTTAAAGTTTTAATTTGGTCCTATTTTGTGTTTATATTTTGCATATTACTTGAAAAAAAAACCTATCATGTTCCTTAAGCAGAACTTTGTTATTTGGGCTAAATAAATGTTTTAGGGGAAAATGTAAGGTTAGTAATTCAGAAATTTATTTGTCAATACAAGGGGGGGGTGGAGTAGAAAGAAAGCTATTGGCAGAAGGCTACACATAGCTAATAAACAAGGAAATTGAGTGACAAAGCCAGCAGATGCCCAAGAGAAGTCAAAGATGCAGGAGGCACACCTGCACTCCCATGTGACCTACTGGATAGTCACGTGACCTTCTGGATAGTCACGTGGCCTTGTGTGCATGCACGTGGCCTTGTGTGCATGCACGTGGCCTTGCAGAAATCACGCTGGCTGAGTCATTTGTTGCATCATCATTATGAAGCATGTTTCTCCAGCTTCATTTTGTGATGGATTCATGACTCTTAGTAAGAAGCACTTGGGCCTCAGTCTTTGAGAAAATTCTCAGATCACGTTGTTTGTTGAATGGAAATGGGACTTTTCACAAGCTTCAAATAGACTTTTAGATTGGTCTTAATCCATTTTAGGCTGCTCCAACAGAGCAGCACAGGCTAAATAATTTATGAAGAACAGGAATCTATTTTCCAGCAGTTCTAGAGGACAGGAAGGCTACAGTTGGCTGTCAGCATTTGCAGCCCGCTGGGGGATCTCCTACTGTGCTCTCAGTGGGTAGAGGAGGAAGGGCTAGCCCACAGAATGCTGTGTGAAGCTCTGTGCGTGAGAACCTTCACCCCATCGGTGAAGAAGAAGCCTTCACAGCCTAGTCATTTCTTTTAGGCTTCATCTCTAAATACCATTATATTAACAATATCTAAATTTTGTTAAGGATGCATTCAAACTATATGGTATTTAAGCATGTTAGTATGATTCTAAATATTATTTGGGATAATAAGACCATGGTCTTCTACTAATTGTATTCACTATAAGAATGAGTATATACTTTACTTATGATGTGAAGCAGGGGCCGAATTTAAAGGAAGATATCAGTAAAGTGTAGTTTCCTATGAGGTGTTATTGTAGCATATTGTCTCTGAAGAAAACAATCATTCTTTTTAAACTTCAGGATGAGATAAAATATGCTAAAAAAATACACTCAGTGTATTCCACATTGGCTAAACTCCCTTGGAATATTTCAAGTTTGTAAACTTTAATAAAAGAAATGACTTAAAGCCAAATGGATTATATGTTGCATGGAATAAGAAGATTCAGAGCCCGTGTATATTATACACGCTCCTGCTACACAGTTATGGAAAGGTTCTTAAAGTTGATTTAAGAATGTTGTAAGTAATGGCACAGAGAGCGGGAGATTTAAGCACTTGCCCGGGAGATTTAGAGTCAGGAGCCTGTGTATTTCTAGAACGACCAGGCATATTTACACAACTGTTAGCCTTGGCACTGCACTCCATTCTTTATAGGAATTTTATCTATCCACTGAATATGGTAAACTTTTAGCTCCATTGTTTGTTATTCCTTAATTTGCTTCCCAACTGAGAAAAGGCACAGAGAGTTGTGCTCGGCAGATTTTTAGCTATTTCATCTTTAAAAATCTAGCACAACCAGACTAGCTGATAATTACCCAAACTAGCTGATTCCAGATGCATATTACTAGAGATAACTCAGACATCCCCAATAGACACCTTCTCTCAACACTTAGGGAAAAATGTCTCGCTTGCTTTTAAATCTCCCACTCTGCGGCTACTGCCTTCACTTAAATCTTTATGCCCCATGTTATTCACTTCCTAGAAAGACTCAAGACATTTGATTTAGAAGAATGAAAGGCTTCCTCTGTTTTAGAGTTTTGCTCCTCTTGCTTTGGGGCAAGAGAGCATGGGGTCAGTGTGTGGTTGACCAGAGACACTCAGCTCTTGACAACAGAGAAGGAGGGAGGGAGACAGAAGGGGAGGTGCCAAGGTTCCCCACCCCTTTCCAGGCCACACCCCTAATGACCTAACCTCCTATGTAGGCATCACCTTTAGACAGCTTGCCAGCCCTTCAAAAAATGCCACAAGCTAGCTAACAAGCTTTCACAGCGGAAGCCATGTCTCTGTCTTTCCAATAACGGATAACCTCCTTTACCTTTCTGTTGGTGTTCTCCTCAGTTGTCCCCACAGTGTGAATGTGCCAGACACACTGTGGTGACAGCGAATCTCTAAAGTAGACACAACAATGGTTTCCACTTGGCGACAAGCATCTGCTGAAATCCAAATTCTTTAACATAGTTACATCACATTGTAATCCTGCCCACGTGCTCTCCTGCTCCTCTGATGAGCTGTGCTCTCTTCCTTCGGACTGAGATACTCTCTGTCTGCTAATTCCAGACCATGCCTGGGTGTGCCGCATTCAAGAATCTTTCTCTGCTTTACCACACTTGGCAAAAGTGTGGCTCCACTTTCTTGGTCCCCATTACTTTACAACATCTCTTTCTTTTAATTCTTAGCATGCACTGTAGCTTTGAAAAGTGGGTTTTATTCTAAGATAGGTTTAATTTTTCTCTTGCCAATTTTCTGGAATGCTCTGTGAACATAATAAATGTTCAGTTAACATTGGTCAAGAAAATAAGCATATCATCCTAAGTTTTTTTTGCTTTATAAATGTTTGAATATTCTTTTAACATTAGCAATTAAAGATCCTATATCATTGCTTAAATTTGGAAAAGAATACAAGATGTAATACTTTATAATATCATCTTAAAAACTCCATAACATTTAAATTACAACCAAAATCGTAATATCACTATATAGTTTAAGATTCTGATTTACAACTAATCACACACGTTTTTACCACTGTAAAGCACTTTGGCAGTGTTCTTTGTCCTAGAGTTCTCATTTATTAAGGGGAACAGAGGCCTTCCAATCTGCTGGTTAGGTAAGACTTGACTTTTAAGTCAAACTCTCTGCCTTAAAAGGTTGACTTCACTCTTGTCCTTTGAAACTCTTAGGAAAGGTATTCTACCTCAGTTTCTCTTTTTAAAGTGGAGATAATAGTGGTGACAGTCATCGTAGATCATGTATAGATGCAAGGAGTTTGTGTAACAGAGCCTGTACACACTGCCAGGGCAGTGAGTGTCATTAGCAGTGTCCCTAAGTCATAGTCCTACCTCCTCTTCCTCTGAGCTCCGTGTTCCCTTTCTCTCTATCACTGGAGTAGAGTGCTCTATTCTTTCTTTCTTGGGCCGTTCCATGTCCCAGTTCAAGTTGAGTTGGAGATTTAGAGGTACCAAAAATTAATTAACAATTGTAATGGAGAGAGATGGAGGGGGGGGAGAGGGAGGAGACAGAGACACACACAGAGACTTACAGAGAGAGAGAGAGAGAGAGAGAGAGAGAGAGAGAGAGAGAGAGAGAGAGTCACATAGAGAGAATAGGGGTACTTAATTGTACTCAGCTTCCTTTGTTTAAAAACCCTTGTCTACTACTGGCTTGCCTCATCCAGCCTTGATCTGAGGGTTTGTGCCTAGTCTTACTGTGACTTATTTGTCATGTTTGGTTACTATCCCTGGGAGGCCTGCTCTTTTCTAAAGGTAAACGGAGGACAAGTGGATCTAGGGGAGAGGTGAGATGGGAACTAGGTAGAGTGGAGGGAGGAGAAAATAGCTGTTAGGATGTAATGTATGAGAAAAGAATAAATTTTTGAAAAAATATTTGTCCAAAACCAGCATGCAAATCAGAATTCACTTTGCATAGTCCAATGCTTGAATACAAGAGCCATTAAACTATAAACCAAAAAACTAAGAGATTAAAAAGCTCAGGGTGATGGACAAACTTTAGTGTGAAAGAACACACACACGCAGAGACCACATGTGTGTGGCATTTGTGTGCACGTGTGTATAGAGACTTGTAAAGGATGTTCAAAGGTTTTATAACTGTTCCTGAAAAGATAGATTTGCCACTGACCCCATTTGTGACAAAACTTATGCAAATTCTATTATGTGCAGCATGAATTTCCAGTGTATGTAGAAATGGAATATAGCCTTCTCCCCACAGTAGTTTGTTTGAATACTGTATAGAAAAATGGATAACATCGGGACCCATATTCCATCGTGAAGGTCGTGCAGTCTGAGGAATCTGAAGGCAGATCACCACTGGTTCCAAATCTTAATGCTACTGTTTGCAAGCTTATGATCTGGGAATTTTAAAGACATATTTACTCTCAGGATTTCTGTAAAATAGTATTTCATATCAGATATGAGGCTTTGGATTGAGATAACAAATGCCTGGTTGTAGTGCCTGGCACAAAATAGATGGTAAATACATATCGTCTCTCATCTTTATATGCTTTTGGTTCTGACATTAAGGTAAGTGAGATGTGGAAGCGTCCTTCTCTTACGCTGTCAGACTGAAACTGCCTCCCCAATCCTTTCACTTCACAGAGAGGCTGTGATATGGTTTTAGTTGGTGTTATTTGGAATTGGCCAGCAACAGTATGCTAAGTGTTAGCTGCTTTCTCAATGGGCAAGGAAATGCAGCTAATAATGTCACTCAAATTTATTTTACTTTTTAAAATTTTATTTCATTATTTATGTGTATGTGAGTATGTCTGTGAATCACACATGTGTGCAAATACTCATGGAGGCTAAAAGAGGATGTTGGATCCTCTGGAGGTAGAGTTACCGACAGGTGAGAGCTACGTGATGTGGATAACTCCGGTCCTGAACTCAGGTCCTCTGCAACAACAGTTAGTGTTCTTAATTGCTGTGCCTTCGACACAGTCCTCTTTCTTGAATTTCTCTTCATTGTTTACAAGATCTCTCAATGTAGATCAGAATGGCCTTGAAGACTCACCATGCCCAATTTGAAAAAAAATTAATTTAATTTTTAATATTTATTTATTTTTTACAGTTCAGGTTCTTTATTTCTTTTTGGCCATGAACTCATATGGAATGGGCTCCAGTAGCTCGGGCTCCTTCCTCACTGTGGTTCTCTGGGTGGTGCAGGCTGCCACTTCAGCTGAACCCAGGTTCCCTTCTCTTCGGAGTCTTCTTCCTTCTGATCATTTTCCTTCACCTGCTTCAGGAAGCCATGTCAGCTCTTAGACTGCTTGTTGTGCTCAGTCTGTACATTAATTCTTTTGCCAAGAATCTGGCCCCGTACCTCGTCTGTTTACAATGATGCCAAAGGCATGCTGGGTGACACTGTAGACTTCCGGTTTTGCTGAGTAAACACTTCCGGCGGCTATGCCTTTCTGAACAGTGCCCATTCCGTTGATGTCTACAGTATCACCCTTCTTGTAAATGCATATGTATGTGTCCAAAGAAACAAATCCATGTTTTCTTAAAACCCTAGAGAACATAGAGTGAATGCCCCCCTGCTTTCCCCTGTGTTAGCCATTTTGGGGAGTTACTGGAAGATGGCTGCTGAGGGGGAAAGGCATTCGAATGTTTTAAAGTCTGTCAAGGCTGGCATTATTTTTACACAGACTTTCTTAGTGTATATTTTCTTTGGTGGCTCAACTCTGCCATTAGTAAAATCAACTTGCAAAGCCTATATAATAACACATGGTCAAATAAAACAGTGAAAATTGTTAATTTTGTTACTGAGTTTTACCAGCAGAACTAAAGCCACAGACACTATGACAGAGGACTTGCCCATCATAATTACCTGATTTTTTTTCCATAATTAGATCTTTCTGGAATCTTCAGTTATTGCTTAGACGATAGCAGGGAAGATTATGAGTAGAAAGCCGGTAGAATGGCTACCGCTTTGGCTTGGATCCTTGTTTGCTGTCTGATCCAGCACAGATTGGTTCTCCTAGACACAACAGGATTAGGTGAGGGGGAAAGGTGAGGGCATGCATAAAACACTTAGTATGTTTGGCAGTAGGTTGCCAAACACTATTTATAATTTATTTAAGATTTGTGTCTGCCCTTGCCTGCTCTGGATTTATAGTGGATATGAAATGTGAGACCACAGAGTCTTTAGATTGTGCAGAAGGACTGTAAAGAAGAGAGCCAAAAGGAAGTGGGCTTTTTATTACTCCCTTCCTTTCTAGCATGGCAGACAAACTTCTTGTACGTACTGTCAAAAATGATGTCGTGTACAATGAACACCTCTGAGACCTGAGAGGTACCTTCTTTTCTCCCATGGCTGCAGTATTTTAACTTTACAGTAACTCTGGTTAGCATACCCATCACAATCGCTGACTTTGGATTCCTTGGGAGAAAGCAAAGGGCTTCTTTGGGCCCAAGGGGAGGTCAGTAATATGATGCTACTATGCTGTAAAGATGTAGGGATAATCACCACCTGATACAGGACCTTAGAAACACACAATAGACCTCTGCCTCCTCTACTGAGTCTCAGAACAAGGTGATTGGTTGGAAGCAAGTGTGAATTGATCCTATGAGCATGGCCTGGCTCCTCTCTCTCTTCAGGCCCGAGTAGGGCCTTCTGTGAGGCTGTCATTCAGGCTGCCCGCCTCCTCCCTGCCAATTAACTCATGGAAGACATCTGCAAGTTCCTGCCTCCTGTTCTGTGTCTGCATAGGCTCTGAATTCTATAAATAGATCCTGCAGAATGCAAGCTAGCTGACTAGATTATATCGTAGAATATGTCACACAGAAGAAAGGCAATCTCCTGAGAAGCGAGAAGCTCAGGCAGAAAAAAAAAATTCTAAGGCCAAACAAATGCATTTTTTCCTGCAGTTTAAAATTTGTAAACAAACCTCTTAGAATCCTTTTTAAAATTTATTTTTTATTTTTATTTTTTAAAATCATGATGATTCAAAGCATTCTGAGTGCAGCTTAAACTTGTGGCTTAATTTGTGGGTTTAATAGTTGTCATAGATCAGGATGGATGAATATAGAGAAACAATAGCATATTTACATTAAATGAAATTTATTCTTTGAGGATTTCATATGTGGGAACAACTCATCTTCGTCATATCCTCTCCCCACCCCCTTTAACTCCTGTGAATTTACAGCGATACTGAAAATGGACCTAATTATTTGTTATGCAGTTCCACTAAAAAATAATCTCTGTCCCAAATGAGCACATGTGTTCTTGTCTGAGAAAACAAAGCAAGCTTGCAGCTCATGCTGAGTGTTTAGGGAAAGCCCGCATCCATTCTTATTAGCCCAAACTCACGATCATCGACACCTTTCTTTTTGGTAATAAGTGTATGCAGTCTACTGATTTCGGCTACTTGGTTATATTTGGGTATTTAGAAGCCTCATAGAAATAGGAACCACTTTTGAAAATGACAGTCAAGCGAAGGCTTTCGTTTCAGTTTTTAATTAGTCTAGAGTTGAAATGACCTCACAGCAGTGGAGATACAGTGGAATTTTGCCAGTTTGGTCTCATGATTTCTGAAGTATAGATTAGGGGGATGTGCTTTCAAATTAAACAATATGTTATCTGAAATAAGCTGAGCTCTCAGCTCTGCATTTCACAACAGTGACAGCCACCTACAGGGCAGCATAACTCTCTTCTCCACGGGCACACATGGAGCCACTTGGCAAGGGAGCTGGACTGTGGGTGCCAGGCTTCCTAATATGGGCCCTGCTCATTACTTCCAGGAGCATCCTCTTAAGAGTGGAAACGTCAGAAACTGAGGTTCTTTAGCAGAGACTGAGGAGATCTTGGGTATAGGCAGTGTATTTTGAAAGTCACACCAGAGAGCATTAGTAAGGAGATGGGTGGATGAGTCAGGGAAGAGACCTTTACCCTTGGGAGTTGGGACTTGATTCCAACATGACTGCCTAGGCATCCCAGTGTTGTTTGAACACAGCTATGAGGTAGACATATTTGAAGACAGAGGTTACATCCATTACAGTTTGAAAGTCCCTCCTGGGGACACTGACTGTTGAGCATTTTCAGGCCAACATGTTCTAGGTTGAGTAGAGAAGGGGCTAGATGTGGTCCTAACATAAAGAAGTGACTAGGGTGAGTCTTACTCAGTGTAGGGATGACTTAGGATGCAGGCACAACCAACAGAAACTAAATGTGTTTGGAATTGTCCAGTGTAGCTATAGCTGAGGATACACAGACAGTAACCGGAAAGCCTCCAAGGGAGGCTGTGGACTAGTTAGAACTGGATCTGTGTTTCTCCCAAGAGTGTGATGATGTTGCTTCACAGTTCATCATGGGGAACTCGGAACTTTCCATCCTTAGACAAACCCTTAACCTGTAGGTGTTCCACGTCCCCATCCCCGTCAGGGAGAGAGCTGTGTGGCCAGCCAACCAATCACAATTTCTTCAGTACTTAGCTCAGTAATATGCTAGAATTGATCTGTTAGAATTAGTAGCATGTTCAGATATAGAAGACTCAAGATGGAAATTTCATGGTGTGAGAAGCTGTGGCTGATTTGAGGAGACTGAAGACCACAAAACAGAATTCATGTTTATGAGTCTCAAAAAAGTGTCATTTGATTGAAAGACAGAGAATCCGGTTTGAATGAGAATGGTTCTCTACTCTTGGACTTTTAAACCCTTGATCTCCAGTTGGTGATGCCATTTGGGTAGGTTTAGGAGCTGTGGCCTTGCTAGGGTAAGTATAACACTGAGGTGGGCTGTAAGAGTTCAAAGATCCCGTCATACTCAGTGACTGTCTCAGCTTCATGTTTGTGGTTTGAGACGTGAACACTCGGCTTCCCGCGTGAGCTGTTTGCTGCCATCCTGGACTCTTACCCTTTGACCTGTAACCCCAAACAAACCCCACGTCCTCTAAGTTGCCTTGATCCAGTGTTGTATCGCAGCAACAAGAAAGTAATACAGGGGATTTAGCAGTCGACTTCAGAGAGCAGTTCTCTAGAACAGAGCACTAGGGCTTTAATCTTGTCTGGCGGACCAGCACATGTGAAGTGGTATAATGATGATGTCTTCTGAGGAAAAGGCATAGGCACAAACAGGGACATGAATGTGAAGGTGTGGGCTGTGACCTGATGCATGGGACAATAGTGAGATTCTGATGACGAGGAGAAGCATGACAGCCTGGACTCAGTGCTTCCCAGAAAATATCACACACATTCTTATTTTGGAATACGGTTTTACAGAACAATGCACCTGGGGTGTAAGGTGACATGGATCCCACCAGGAGGGGGAGAACCTCTCTGAAGTGTCAAAGGGCCAGCATGTGACTGTCCAAGGAGCATGAGTGGGCACAGCTCCGTTGCCATATTGCATTAGATCAGAGATAATAAGTGGATTACTTTGGGCTGCTACTGTTTTCGGTAAGGCTTTCTCATCGTTTAAACAAATTTAGTGTTAATGAGGAGGTTTTGAAAAACCAGACCTTAAAAAAAATTCCCTCTCATGCAAAATGAGAAGCATCGGGTGGACATTTTCACCATGGCAACAGCAGCTGCCTGCAGATAACACCTCTGAGATTGTTTGTCTGCTGTCCCACTTTGCAGGAGGAACTCAGCTTCCTCACCACCCACAGTCCATATGGGCATTGTAATTAGCAACTACGGGACACGCCTACCTCTGCCTGCAGCTACTGCTTCCCAAGTCAAAGGTCATTATCTCAACTGAGATGCCCATCACATCACCTTACAAATTTTTGTCTATTCTAGTGAAAGTACGTTGCTTTTATTTTTAAAGCTTTTTTTTTTTTAATGACCAGTGAAAAGTAATTGCAAATTTGTCCGTAATTAAAAATTGTAGTGTATTTCCGTGGATGCTTGTGTATGATAGACAGAAATAAAGGACATGCACAGAGATCTCACCTCCTTAATTTATTGAGATGTCACTAGAAAAGGTATTATTATGTACATCATTCTTAGTTCAATGACCAATATATGTGTTTATTTGTGATACATGCCTCACTATTCTTAAGGAAAAAAATGTTTGTTTTGGTGAGATTGAACAATTTTCCTTTAAAGGATATAAAAATATTTAAACGCTCAGTTTCATGTCATTTGTAATTTTTCAGCCATTGTTTTCAGGCTATTAAAGCACCTGTAGCTAAGGATCAGATGTGTGCAGGATGCTTCCTTTGCTGGCTCTTTTGTTTTCTTTGCTGACTGGTGTGGTGATTGTGATAGATCTGAGGGAACCCTACCACAGAGAGCTAGCAATTGTGGCAGAAATTTCACTGTCCAATCTATTTGCAGCAGGAAGCCTGTGATTGAACAGGGAAAAGTGAGGCAGAGCTAAGGGTGGCAAGAGGGGGAGGGAGGAGATGAAGGGAGAGCAAGGAAGGCAAAATGGCAGTGGACGTGGACCACGTGGATTCAAGTAAATAGATAGATATGAAATCTAAAGGTTAGGAAAATTGGGATAACTTTCTAAATTGTGCGGGCATCTTGTGTATTGATATTTTATTGATATATATAAATTCATTGGTTAACTTTAAGCATCTAGAGTTTGATTTACTGGGTTACTGGAAGGTAGGACCACCGATAACTGGGGGATTATGGCTATGACTGAACTAGCAGCTCCCTGGACGAGCGAACCAGAGCTGGAAGCACAGTGGTCGTTCACTATGGGGGCAAGCTAGAGAGAGTAGCTTGGTGGAACCAGATCGGGAGCTCTGGCCCTGCTGGAGAGCTTGCTGAGACAAAATGGGCTTAGTGCGGGAACATGGCGGAAGCCAGCCGGACGTTTCTTTTCAAATACCTAACGCTACAAGTGATAGACACTGGTTCTTCCATCATTTAAGGGCATAAACGCTGCCTGAGATATCATTCTCTCAGTGCAGTCCTTCCCAAGAGAAACATCCAGGCTAGTCTCACTCAAGAGTGACTATAGAGAATCATTTGAACATGACACATTTCATGTGTATTATTAAAACCACATAAGCATGTGCCTCCAGCATAATTCAAACTGAGAAGACCCACAAGCAGTTAAAAATTTAAACCATTCACCATTTTATCAGAGGATTGGTAATAGATAATTTTGTATTTTGAAATACTTTGTAGGCATTAAGCCTGTCTATGTAAAATGTTTAAGGACACAGCTTCATTTTAAGAGGAGGAAGTAGGCGTCTATATGTATGTATAGGCAGTCTCTTCCCTTTCTCCCTCCCCCATACCTGCCCCACCCCTACTCCACTCTATTCTTTCCTCAGTCTCTATCACTAAGGTTGATTTTTATGGTTGATTTTCTATTCTCTAAATTTTAATATTTTCTCAATACATATTCATTCTATTGAGTCATACTCAATGAATTCACATCTTGTATCTAGAGCTTGGTGAAGTCTTGCACATGTGTGTGTACTGACGAAACTATCAGACCTGTTGAGATGAGGAACATCTCTAGATTCCCAGATAGGTTTTTTTTCGGCTCCTTTCAGGCTTCAGCATAGAATACTCAAGTGATAGTACCTCAAAGAGCCTGACATCTGAGCTCTCGTTGCTAATGCTAGGAAATTAGTCCGAAGTGAAGCAGACAACTCAATGCTGCCCCCTACTAGAGTTTGCAAGTATAAGAAAGAGAAATGGTTTTTCTGTCTGGGTGGGCTGTCTAATATCAGTGTGCAGACCACAGAACATGATTAGTCTTCTCCCAGGGTTCTTCTCCCACCTAATCCAAGGCTCACTTTAATAGTAATTGACACACCTTTGGGGAACTTTGTGGTCTCTGTCCTCAAGTTTCTGTTTGTATCGTTTTCCCTTTGTAGACCATGACAGAATTGTAATGACTTAGATGATTAAAAACGTCTTATTGGTGTGTGTTTTAGTTGTTTTACTTTATACCATCATTCGAGGTGTGCATTGTGTTGTTTGACTTTTCCTGTGGGACTGTGAACAAAGCTTTGTTCAGTCCACACAGGACATTGATGGCAGACCAAAGAAATGATTTCATCCAAGTTTAGTGAAAGTGGAATTACTGGATTTGCAGAAGTATGAGTGAAGTTACTTGCAGGAATATAGATGACGCAGAGGCTACTGGGTCATCAAGAAAACCCACCCAACATGGGTAATGAGTCCAAGAGCTGCCTCCATGGAGTCTCCTGCAGAACTTGCTGGTGGCTCTGCAGGTCGGAGATTCTGCTCCTCCCAGGAACTGTGTACTGCTTCATAACTGTGGTGAGAGGCCTTGCAAATCCCATGACTTTTGGAGCCTGGTGCATTTCATCTGCATCCTGAGTCTTATGAAACTCATCTTTCTTCTGGAAGGAAAGTTTCAATCTGGGGGAAATGGCTACTTAACACAAGGTAGAACACTATTGTTAGCCATTCAGCATGCAATCCCACAGATTTCAATAGTAGTCCTAGAAGGTTCCCTTGTATATGCGATAGATCAGATGTGCTTGGAAGGATGCTGTAGACATCTTCATACCCATGTACAGGGAAAGGTAGGATGTGATCTCTATAATCCGGTACACTTCTGGCCCTTGAATAGAATGAGTGATGTTTCCCATAGATCTCAGTGTTAATACCCTTAGTTCTACACAAAAAGAGAATAAAATATTTTATGTGGCCATGGACTCACTATCACTAAAGGTGTTTAAATGTGACACTCAGGGTCGCGTAGGATGAAAAAAAAATTCATTTGGATTAAACAATGTTCTCAAACTTTTCTTCTAATTTGGAACAATCATATACAAGTCTTAACAATGAGTGTAATAAAGTCTTGATTCATGATTTCATTAGTTTTATCCTTATAATATTTGAAGATGTTATTGCCAGATACCGTAAGGATCTAGACAAGATATGTGTGTGTGATCATCTGCTATCGTTGGAGACACTTCCCTTGTATAGGCAGCTTTAACTCAATTCTTCTGGAACACAAGGCATCATGTTTGTTGAAGAGCAAGAGACAGGGTCAGGCGAGGAGTCATGTGACTCCTACATTTAGCTCTTCTGTAGCACGGCGATCCCTATGCTCAGGATGGTTTCTCTGCTGCTTTCTCAACAGCAAGATTCTTCAGTAGTCTGATGCCTCTCGATCCTGGGGCTGTTCTGTCCATCTTCACAGGGAAGCATGGGACAGAGGGATCAGTTTTGATACAGCCAGATTTCACAGACAGATGCGTCAAGCCTATGCAAGAATCAGAGTCTCACCATTGCCTGGTGTACAAACCATGAAATATTAATTATAGTTTTGTTCTACCTACTAGGAAAGATATAAAAGTTGGCATAGTTTTTAAAAGAAATATAATTATAATATATAATTTAAAGTCTATTTGCTCACTGCAAAACTAGAAAAATGCCATGTTTAATGGCACATCGGGTGGTCTTCTCAAACTCCAAGGAGGAGTGTTCAAAGCATCTTCTTTAATATAACAACGTGGCAGGCAAGCTAAGAAGCATAGAAAAGGTGATGTTTCTCCTTTGAGAGTTAATGCTAATGACTGGTAGGAGAGAGCTGAGGGTTTCTGAGTTTTGCCTTGCTCCTTCATATTTATAACTTAAGATTCTTGGTTAATACTGAGCCATTTTGTGATATTTATACGTTTTTGGTAGCCAAGCAATATAAATTGTACTATATTTGTTAGCATATAAACAGAGCTGTCTGCTTTTAAGGACAGGCATGATTGCCTCACTGTGTTTATTTGTGGAGGGGTGGGGATTTAACATTAAAAATTAGTCATCGTGATGCATTGGATTTGACTTTCGGTTATGTCTCTGGATTTGTCTCTGATGTTGGACTGTCAAAGGAAGCTTCCCATCTTAAAATAAGGTCTGACCTGCACACAAGGAAATATGGACTAAGTAGTCGAAGCTGCTTTTATGAAAAGCACTATACAGCAGGACACAGAACAAAGAATCTTTCCTGAGAGGAGAAAGAAACAACAAAAACACACAGTGAAAGATTTGTTTAAAATAAGTGGAGGGCAAGTCATTGTAAGTAGTACCTTAAAGAAGTGAGTGATACCAGCACAGATGTAGCAGAGGGTTGCCATGTGTGCCATGACTGGCCTCAGTAGGAAAGAATGTGTCTAATCCTGAAGAGACTTGATACATCAGGATGGGGGGACATTGGAGGTTACCCTCCCAGAGATGAAGGAGATGGGATGGTTGTAGTAACTCTGCCTAGAAGAAGGGCAGGCAGCATTTGAAATGTATATAAATAAATACATTAATTAAAAAATAAAATATTTCAATAAATTTATAGGTTGTTAGCAATTTAAAGTTGACTCTCCCTTGATAGTCTGTAGTGATTGTTTTAGAAATATTAGTATATTTCTACCCTGATGAGGAAGTTACTAACGGTGAAGCCACTCTGCTCTGCACATGGGTGAGAGAGCATCGTGTTTCATCAAGTTACTTGGTCATAGACGACTTGATGTTTAGATAGATTGTCCAGGCCTAAGAAATACATTTTCTGTACTTTTTGAATAAAAGCCAAAATAGAGAAAGTTATTCTGGTGCTATTTAGGAGTGGCACATTTTTTGATTTTTAGGTTTGTGCATGTCCTAGCTGGATGTCCCTCAGCCATCATTGTCAGGTTAAATTATATTTAGTAAGAATTTACTATATACAAAGGATTGCCTGGCCTTCCTTAAAGCTGTACATCTTAAATATGCTTTTCTTAATAGTTAGGTGAAGCGCGTTCTATCATGACCCTAGGTTTATGTTATTGTCAGTGAGGTGAGGAATGGTTAGTAACTTCATTTTGTAATACAAAAACCACTCAAGCTGTGATTATTAAATTATCTTAGGGCCTGGTTTGCACATACTCAGAGGTTACTTAGCTATTGTGACCACAATCACCACAATCAACCTTACTAATGACCAACTCAGTTCGCATACTGGAAGGTAGCTGCATGTGCTGGGACTGAACTGACTCAAGCTAGCTCCCAGGATGTAGACTGGAATACTACAAATGTTTGTGATGCTATGGCCAGGCGTTACGGTAAAGTCTCCATGGTTAATTAGATGTTGATGTCGGTGTTGCCAGAAGCATCTTCCCTAATGCAGTTACCATGCAGAAGGTTGAATGCAGTGGCAGGTGTTTGAAGGAAAGGTGGCTTTGGTCTTTGCTTCTTGGGCATGTTCACGTCTTTGTTCATTACACCGAAGCAGTGCTTATGCACGGAGGGTCCAGGAAGTTCACACGCTGAGTTCATATCCTCTTTGTGTACCTGGCCATGACTGGCCTGTGGTGAGAGCAGAGAGGCTGAGGTGCATTTGAGTAGCTCATCAGTGACTGTGAGGCTTCATACAAGCTCAGTTTTTTTCATTTTATTCACGCAGTATGAAATAGGCTTTCAAAATACAATACAATGTTATAAAATAAGTAACGAGTAAAACAAACGCTAGCTGTGTGTACTTTCTGTTTGTTTGCCAAATTGATATAAATCTAGATATATCTGACATGGAACCTCAACTGAGAAAATGTCCAATCCCATTAGCCTGTAGGCAAGCCTCTGGGCTATTTTCTTTTCTTGTTCCTATTTTTTAATTTTGGTCATAATCTTTCCACTCATCCAACTCCTTCCAGTTCCTCCCTGCATCTCCACACACCTGACTTTAAGTTCTCCCTACCCCCAACTACTCCCTCATTAAAGAAAAAACAAAAATAAGAATCAAAACAAGCAACCCAATAATAAAAAAAATTATCGAACAAATAAAACCAAAACAAAGAGTGCATACAAACCATGGAGTTTGCTTTGTATTGTCCAGTTATTTCTGATCATGCCTTGCTCTGGGGTGTGGTTGATACACCCAGAGACACTTGATTGGAAAAAGCTGATTTCCCTTTAATAGAAGATATCAAGTGCAAGTAGTAGCTTCTTGTTTAGGTGGGAGGCTTTGTGTCCAAATCCTTTTCTCTGGGCTGGGATTTTGTTTGGTTTAAACTTGTGCAGGTCTTGTGTGTGCTGCCACAGTCTCTTGGAGTTCATAATGTGCGTCAGTCTGGTTGTATCTGGCACCCAGTTTCCTTGAAGTCATCTACTACTTCTGATTCGTACAGTAATTTTCCTCCTCATCTGCATAGATCCTGAGTCTTGAGTGGTGGGATCTGATAGGCACCCCATTTAGGGCTGTTTCAGTGACTCTTACTCTCTGCACATTGTCCAGGTATGAATCTGTGCGTCAAGTCCCATTGACTTTAAGAAGACTCTCTGATGAGGTTTGAATGATGCACTGATCTTTGGATGTAGCAATGTGTCATTAGGTATCATTTTATTGCTATGTTTCTTTTGTAGATGATTATTAGGCTTTCTACTAGAGCCATGACCTAGTCTGGTCTCGAGTTCTTGGCCACTTTAGCAGTATTACACGTGGGTTCTGTCTCACAATTCAGGCGGTTGGTTACTCCTATAACATTGGTGGCACAGTTCCACCAATAAGGCTGCAGGTCTCAAGGTTGGTGGCTGAGTGGTGTTGCTGATTACTTTTCTCTGTCAGTAGCATGTACCTTCTAGCACTGTGAGTAACAGCCACTAGTTATGAAGCTTCTAGTTGGGCACCAGCTTGACTTTTCTATGTATGATGATATAAATAAATGGTGTCTTCAGGAGTAACACTATACCCTTAGGTGGTAGAGGGTAGCTGATGTTATTGGCAATAGACTGTTCTGTTTGGAGGTCCTATATAGGACCCTTTGTGCCAGTAACTCAACAAGATATAACCCATTCCTGGTAATGAAGGCTTTACTTGGTGGCATAAGATGTCTACTTGGGGCATTGCTTCCTCCATTATGTGATGAGTTCATTTCAATTTCTTTTTTTATATGTGTATATTTTAGGAAACATCTTCTGCAGTGGGATTCAGTACTGATTTTCCTAAGACCCTCAGCATTAGTGGTCCCCCCTCTGTTCTCACATCCCTCTCCCCCTTCATCCTTTATCCCTGTCTCCCATGGATTTTTTTTTTTATAACAGTATATTCTATTTTCTCCTCCTTGGAAGATCCCCTTCTCCCTCCTGGTCCCTGAATAGCTGCCTAGCCCTGTGGTTATTCTGATTGAAACACACACATATCTAAAGATGGAAAGCTAATATCCACATAGAAGAGAAAACATGTGATATTTGTCTTTTGGTGTCTGGGTTGTCTTACTCAGAATGATTGTTTCTAATTCCATCCATTTACCCACAAAAAATGTATTTTTTCCTCAATACTTGAATAATATTACATCGTTTAAATGTACCACACACCCATTATTTGTTTATCAGTTAATGGACATCTAGACAGTTGATAACTTTTATTGTGAACAGAGAAGCAGTGAACATGGATGAGTAAGTAAGTATGACATAGAGTCTGTTGGATATATGCCCTAGATTGGTATAGCTGGATCTTGTGGAAGGTCAATTTTCAGGTTTTTAGAAACCTCTACATTGACTTTCACAGTGGTGATAGCAGTTTGGACTCCCATCAGCGCCACCGCCGATTTGGAAGGGCCCAGCCACTGTGGAGCAGTGCCACCTCTAGACAGTTGTCCTGGGTGGTATAAGAAGACAAATTGAGCAATTTAGGAAGGAGCAGACCAGTAAGCATCACTCCTCCATGGCTTCTGCTTCAGTTCCTGCCTCTAGTTTTCACCCTGTATGCCTACCCTGATTTCTCTTACCGGTGTACTGTGACAGGAGAGTTGTAAGAGAAAATAAACCCTTTCCTCCCCAAGTTGCTTTTGGTCATGGGTAATTTGTCACAGTAATAGAAGCCCTAACTAGTATACCATTATTGCTAACCAAGGAATACTCTTTGCATAAAACTTTGAATTAAAGAGAATTTCAATTTTGTATTTTTTACTTTTCACTGTGAGGATTATGAGATATAAATGGTTTTTTTTTTTCAGTTTTAAGAATGGGAGAAAATTTCCTGATCTAATGTTTGTAGCTCACGATGATGCCGCTGCTACTGCTGATGGTGGCAATGCTGCTGCTGCTGCCCCTGGTACATAAATAACAACCCACTATGTGCCAGGCCATGTTCTGAGTAGTGCTGAGTGCTTTTAGCATTATGATATCAAGTTCAAAATTCATTAAACAAAACTTAAATATCAGAAAATATAGCTTCAGTTATTCCTTCAGTCGAATGCCAGTTCATAACTAGCAAAAATAGCAGTAAAAGCAAATTTTCACTTTTAGTGGTATGCCTTCTTTTTAGTCTCAGATAGCTTTGAAAAAAATGTCCTTTCTTCTCCCTCAGCAGAACAGATGCATTATTCCCCCGTTCTATTCTAAACTAAGCTAAGAGCTTGACAATTCATGAGTAAGTAGCTTGTGGGTATTATTCTTGGATATATGCACCTAAATAGTCTATTTATAATTTAACTAAATCATGTCGTGAGACACATCCTCCCTTGTGGAGTGGGGGATGGCCCAGAGGAACTCATGTACAAAGAGAGGCAGAAAGGTATTGCATCACCACGTTCTCCTCCAGCTCCTTTTATTTCTCTTTATCATTTTGAAGTTTAAGCAGTTCAGCAAGGAAAAGTAGGTTTTGTGGAAGACTGTACTAACCTGAAAATTATGCAGAAATATAGCACTATGTCAGATATTTTATTTTGGGGGGAAAATGCAACAATAAAATGTAGGTATTTGTTGTGCTACATAGAAGAATTTCTTATCTCTTCCCCACACTGGAGTGTAAGATACTAAGCTGATACTTAAAGATACTAGCCAAAAACCAACCTCAGACACCATTCCTTATTTTCAAATGGGTAATTAACCTCAAATCTGAAATTTATGATGCCAAACAACCATTATTATTTTTTTTTACTTCAAATCAATTATTTTCTACCCTATTAATATTAATGTTACCAGCATTTTCCTAATGGACCAGTGTCAGGACCTGAGACATTTTTTGACATCTTTATCGCTTAAATGGTGCATTCACCTGCTAGTGTGCTGTGCAGTTCCTGTCTGGATACACCCTTTAATTCCGCAGCCAGCGCAGTTCCAGATTCACTCTGCTTCATGCCTGACCGGAAACAGAGGCTTCTCACTAGCATCCCTCCTCGATCTCCTATGTCAGTGGTGCAGAAATCTCCAACTTCAGATCCCGAAAGTTTCCTTCTTGCCCAAGAATTGACAGCACGCTGCGCCCCAGTCTGGACTTTACAGGAAGTCACAGCCACTATCACTGCGCAACACTTGCACGTGCAAAGCCAGCCCATGCCTCAGCCAAGCTAGAGCATCCCCGTTTCCTGATGGGATGCCGCACTTCTTGACTTTGGGTTAACCTTGGTTCCTATCTTTACCTTCTGAAGTCCTCTTTGCCTGTGTATCCCAGTGACCAATTCTCCACATCCCAATGTGAGTAGGCCCTCTTTTCTATGCAGCTGCATCTGCCTTTTAAACTGTATAGTTCCTGTTGTTATAACCAGTGTTACGTTTTATGATGCCCGTTTCACTGCCCCTTTCTCATGCGCAAGAGCCCAGATTCTTTTTATGAAATGGAAGGACAGGAGAATGAGGCTGAGTTTTCATATCCTCAGATTCCTCTCAGGCATGTATATGATCAACCCGTCTTTAGCACATTAAAAGCAAATCTCGAGCTGTATAGCATGAGCTTGTGAGTTCCCTTCCTCACAAGACAGCTCTGCAAGGACACAGTCATTTTCTATTTAGAGAAGTGAAGAGCCT
The DNA here is from genome assembly GCA_030674055.1 of Rhabdomys pumilio. Classification (NCBI taxonomy): domain Eukaryota; kingdom Metazoa; phylum Chordata; class Mammalia; order Rodentia; family Muridae; genus Rhabdomys; species Rhabdomys pumilio. The sequence continues at coordinate 95,341,740 of JANHMN010000006.1, forward strand.
TTGTCTGACAATTTAACTCAGAAAACTACAGTGCCTTTGGAGGTCACCTGGATCTGACATCTGGATTTCGCGTTGTTGTATTTGTTATTCGTTTCTTCTAGGTCCCTTATTGTCATACCTGGGTTGTCATTTGAATGATGGCACACAGTGGGAAGGTCAGGAAACATGTGATTGAATATTCTTTGCCCACATGCATACAGCCTTAGCACACATGTGACCACATGTGGAGTTAGTCTTACTGCAGTGTAACCCAGGGCCATGATAGCAACACTCATTCAGTGGGTAAGAGGCATCTCAGAATATGATAGTGTCTAAGCTTTGTCTAGTTGCTGAAATGCTAAGAGGAAACAGAAAATATTTCCTGTAATTTCCCTTTGCATCTCCCTCTAAGAACTTTTTAGATTTTTGAAATGTTAAAGAACAAAATTCTGCTCTGCAGTAACTCCTGTTTTATTTTGCATGATAACTTTGGCCACACTGTCTCATTCTTGGTTCTAAGTCTGTGCATATGGATGGATAGAAAGGCAGTGAGCCCAACAGCACACTCCTCACGGTATATAGTTTGGGGCCACTGAAAGTTCCTGACCCCCTTACAAGGAATCTACAGGGCTAACAATATCTTTATAGTACTTCAGTTTCCCTTTTTCATATCTGCTCTTCCATGAGTTTGCAATGAAGCTTTGAGAGATGCTCTGATCTCTGACATCACAAGAGACCAAACGCAGAGGCAAATGTGAGGACTGGTGTGCTTTCTGTGTGTGGGAGTCATACTATTTTACATTGTGGTACTCTCAGCAGGCACATCAGTTGATTCCATTTTCAGGATGTTTAAAATCATGCATGCAAAAATTGCCTCCTGATTATCTTGAAAAAAAAGTGATTATTTTTTATTGAAATGAAAATAAACACTGAAGTGACATCTACCCTGCTTTATCATCATATTTCAGAATTACTTTTTTTTTTTTTTGAGTTTTTGGTCATTTGAATTCTAGGACATGATTGTTGTTCAGTTACTGAAAATGATCTTAGCATTCCGACATAATGGAAACAGATGCTCCCAGGGGATGATTTTAAAACAGTCTATGAGGACTGCTTGAATCTTCTTGAGACACATCATTTTTTTTTCTAGGTTAGAATTTATGGATGAAAGTCTCTTCTGGATAGGAAGCAAACAGGGATAAAGGATAATTAATACCTAATTAGGTATATATGCATACTTGGTTAGTATGTATTAGTGATAGATTACATTTTATAAAATGTTTTTAAAAGATGCTTAAAATGCATGCTAACTTTCAGCACACATGTTTACATACAATAACACTAGATACCACAAAGGACCTTATGTTTCTATTCACACAGCATGTAGGCTCCCACACATATCCTTGAGTGAAGACCAGGATGATGAGATTGCCATGGGCTACAGGTCTGAGTCAAGTACAGCAGCAGAGAAAACACAGGAAGAGATAGCTGTGAGGCCAAGAACAGAGACCTATGATTAAGCAAGCTACATATATCAAACATATATTTATTTGGAATTTAAAAATCTAACAAGAAGAAAAAAAACATATTATATCTAAAACACCCCAAGTAATTCATAATTCTAGAAAACAGATTTGAACAGATTAAGTTTTAGGGGTACCTATAGCATACTCATACTCTTTGAATTGGCTTGATCATTGCCTATAGGTGTGCACTGTGGGTGCTTGGTGCACATTCACAATGGCTCTGATCCGTCATGAGATTAACCTTTATGGCTCCTTGAATGTTTATTATGGATTTTTGGGCTGAGAGCATTGGAACTCTTTTCTAGTTTTTGATAGACTTTTTAACAAGTTCTTGTAAACTGGTTCACTGCATTGTGCTGTAGTGTACAGCTGCTTAAACTGTGGGTTATGTCCCCACGTGGGAGGCTGGGTGCCGGTCACATAAACTCAATGTGAAGTCATATAAAACAGCCACAGGGAAAGGGTTCTGAGCCAACGAGGACCCAAGATTGACTAAAAGTCACACACAGTGAGTCTGACTTGTTGGAGGCTGCATGTCATGCCACAAGAGGTCTCTGTAGCTTTGGGTGTGCACACAGCAGGTGACTGCACTGTGCACACCTGCCATGCAGCCACATAGGGCCACCTAGATTTACTGTACGTAGAGTTTTCTGCTCTTGCAGAATGTAAAGGTTACTTCTGGAAAAACAGAGACTTTCAGTGTTTACTGCTGTGATCCCTCAGTATCCTAAGTGTCAAATAAGTCCATCTTCGGATTGTAGTGTTAGAATGTCTGAGTTTTCAAAACTTACTGTTTGGATTGATGACTTAAATCTTATAAAAAGTATTATCAAAAAGGGGGGCTGGAGGAAAGTGGCTCATTCTGTGAAACAAGTGCCTCACAAGTAGGAGGACCTGAGATTGATTCCTAAGACTACATAGAAGTCTGTGTGCTCTGTTGCATGCTTGTAACCATGGTGAAGGAGAGAGGTAGGTGTATCTCTGGAAGCTTCCTGGTCAGCCTTCACAGCCCACTGTGAAAAATCGTTAAATGAATTTTGGCTTGTAGAACAGAATTCTAACAATTTCTGAAATGGCTCTTAATATACTTCTGTCATTTTATTATGCATTCACGTATGTCATCCTCAGCATTGATAATTACAAGATCAATACATTGATCAACTGAAAAATGTTGAATATGATCTATGATGCAGCCGAGACTTATTTATTATGTAAAAGTAAACAAGCAGACTCATCTCATTAGTTTAAAATTTGCTTTTGTCTCCAGTAAGTGTTAAAATTACTTGTATGCCAAAGGACTGTTTTAAAAGAAGTTTATGATTTATAATTGTAAATATTGGTTTGTATGCTTAGCGTATATATATGTCTGATGTATCACAGAAACTACTCTGAAGACAAAGACTATGAAAGGAGACTGCTTAGCAAACCCTTGGAGAGTCAGACTAATTCTCTGGTCTTCATCCTTGTTCTATGACTTCCAGGGACCATTAGACTGTCTTCTTCTGAAATCAACATTTCTAGCTTTCATGCCTTACGGTTTACAATTCTTTCAATGTCTTCCCACTGCCTGTGAACAAAATCTGCCCTTGTATCACACGTAAAATCTCTCAACTTGGCCTCTTTCAAATGGCCTTTCCCCCTTTTCTAATGACCTGGATGGCTTTTTGTGGCTTCATTGGCCCCTCTCTGCTCAATGCTTGTGTTTTAGGCATATCCAAGTTTTCGCCTTTTACTATGTCCATGTCCTGTGTATATTCTCACTAACCTGGGATGTTTGTTTCTTCCTTTGTCAGGGAAAATTGTTCAGAATTGAAAATGGGCTTGCGAGGATGATTGGCAGTAGTGGTGCAGGAGGAGCTGGCTGGCCTGTCTTGCAGCTTTGTGTTGGTAGAAGATGAGGTGTTGAGAACTGAGGGTAATGCCCAGATTTCTGTTTATAGTTATGTGAATGAATTCTGAGCATATAGATTTGTGTAAGTCAAATAAAATATGTGGCAGGTTCTCTATCTGAACAAAAGAAATGAGTTTAACTTTTTGAAAACAACATTTTCACACCTGCCCTCCTGAGCTTCCATATATAAATCCTCTGTAACTCCTTAGAATATATATATGGTGACAATACCACTGTCCTAGTGTGACATTCTCCAATTCCTGGACAAAATTAGCCATGTGTCATGTGTCTCATAATGCTGAGGTTGCACTTCTAATTTACCTTTTCTAGGTCACTTGCCAAAGTTTGCATACCCCATTTTCCACGAGACTAGCCTAGCCATAAGAGAAAACATTTTTATTTATTTTTGCATCACCTCCTCCTTTTCGGAGTACAACACCTGGATTCAGATATTTTCACGGTTCTGTTTGAAGCCATCAAGGAAGCAGAACATGCTCTAGTGTCTGTTGGATGAGGAGAAATTGGTGGACAGAGCAAAATTCAAACATTGTCACTTGCTGTGAAAAATATAATTTAGCGTGATATTGAAGAGAGTCGCAGGAAGAAGGTGAAAGGAGACAGAATGTCCCAGAAGATAAACTGAGCATGCTGGGATCTAAGGCTTGTAGCATGGCTTCTTTCCAGAAGTGCCTTAGTGGGGACATTTTTCTTCTGTCATACTTGATGCATTTGTAAATTAGGGCTAATAATTAATGTAATTATCAAGATGGAAGAATTCCCACAATGGGATGTTTGAGGCGAGAGTGTGCAGGAGGCAGCCTTCCTTGGCTCATTTGTCAATGAGTGGGCATGGGAGACACTCAGGATAAACACAGCTTGAAGAAAAACTCAGAAATGGCTTGAGTCATTAGCACAGGTTTAGAAGCATCTCCTGCGATGGTTAGCGTTGCCCCCACACTCTTCCTATTCATTTTCATTTATCCGTGAACTTGTAGATGTTTTTTTTTTCTGACAACAAAAGCCACCACGAGAATGAAGAGAGAGACTGCCCCGCCCCCACTCCCACCCACAACATTCCGCACACAATTAAATTGAGTTGTGTTTGGATACCTAAGGATTCCAGTGCATTTTCGAATGCTTGGGAGGTTTTCCTGAAGCAAGGAGAGATTTCAAATATTTACTGGCAAATAGTCCATTTACAGCTAGACTTAAAAATTCCACGGTAAATGTTCAATTTATGTCTTGGCAGGTGAGAGAATCCAAACTATTTACTAACACAGTTCATCCATGTTTCCATGACAACAGAGGCAGTTCCTGTCAGCCCAGGATAGCTTTGCCAGTTGACTTCAGCAGTGAACTCTGTGTGATGTTGCCAAATGTCTGGCTTCTGTGTTTCCAGTTCCAAGCAATTGTTTCTTACTCTGCATGCTAATGAGCAGTCTACAAAGGCTGTGGTTCAATGGCACTGGAACCAGGACTCAGAATCAGAGGCAGAAAACTAGGGAGTGGTTTGCCCGGAGTGAATTTGAAACTACATATAATTGGATTGCACATTCCCTAACCAGCCATGACAGTGCTTCATTAATAATTTTACCATGCTATCATTAGGCAGCTGGGCCTGGATGAGAAATGGCCACATATCTGTTATCTGAATCAGTTGCCTTTTCAGAAGGGCATGCTGCCTTTAGCTGGTTATCATCAGCATGTAAATCCAAACGACTGTGCACATGCATGCCAGCTGAGAAAGCAAATTGCAACCCAAATGCTTTTCCTGCTTTTGAGAAATGTTCATATATTGATTGCTCTGACACAGAGAGAAAGCAGCTGCCTGCAATGCCAGCTCAGAGATTTAAAATGAGAGAAAAGAAAAGGGAAAAGCATCCGAGAGAGGAGAAAACTAAGTGGGTTTTTTTTCCCTTTTGAACACATAGAGAAACTGAGACCTTAAATTCTAAGCATGTCATCATCACCACTATGGATGACGGACAAGCTCCATATGTGTCATACCCTACCCCTGAAAGCAGATGGTCAGGGTCAGAATTTTGGCCTCTTCATAGCGTAAGCTCTCTGAGCAGACTGTACTCCACGGCATTCCTGGCAGCTAGGACAGGGCACAGGACCGGGACCTAATGAGTACTTAATAAATATTTAATGAGTTTAGTGAACTAGGGAGCATTTTAGCTCATCCCGGTTCCTGAAGGAGCCTCTAGCCTCCTCCCTTTTTTGAGGAGCAGGGCAACCCTTTACCATGACTTTCACTGCTCTTTGTGCAAGAGCTTTGTGGTGTTAAGGTTGTAGCTTCAGGTGCCTACTCCCCAGCACCTCTCAAAGATGGAGCGTTTCATTAGGATATTCTTTTTTCCCCAAATCATAGAACTAGTTCGCAGCTTTGTATAGCATCTCTTGGCACTGATTTTCACTTTTAATTTTCTTATTATTGGTTGTGTGTGTTCAGTTACATGGGCCTGTATGTAGGTGTCCTCCTCATATGTAAGTATGCATGAACACATGTCCACATCAGATGCTGGCCACATTTTGTTTTTTAAGACAGGGTCTCTCACTGAATTTGTAGCTATCCAGTTGCTAAACTCACTGGCCAGCTAACCCCAGAAATCGTCCTGTTTCTGCTCTCCCAGTATTGGAATTACAGGAGTGTGCTAAGTGGCTTTTTACATGGTTCTAGGAACGTGCACTCTGGATCTCAGGCTTGCATCGGGAGTATTTCATCAGCAGGACTCCACTGTCCAGCAGCTCCAAAAGTAGCTCACTCCTGGCTCTGAGCTTTTTGGTAACCTGTAGTGTCTAGTAGGGTCATTGTTGCTCCATTAGATGGTAACTACATTTTAACTAGTGTGTGTGTGTGTGTGTGTGTGTGTGTGTGTGTGTGTGTGTGTGTGTTTGGAAAGATCTTCAGTGTTGTTTATTACCCCCACCATAGATTTTTTTTTTTTACACAAAATGTCTATGGATGAGTGACGACATGCTGTTGCTTTAAGCTCTTTTAAAGAATTAGTTGAAAACCCTTTCGGCTACACTCTCTTCCCTCATTATCTTTTTTTTTTTTTTTTTTTTTAATTATCCTTTACACACTGCTTAGCTTGTTTTCTTAAACTTTAGAATTTTGATTTCTCTTCTAAAGATGTCCCTTTTTCTGCGGGAAGAAAGACTATACTCTTTGCTGTCAATATTGGAACCTACAGACACATGGGTCTCGTACAGGAGCCCCAAATTACAGACAATGGAAATGGAAATGTGCAAATTAGGGTCTCAAAATAATTACTCATGAGTATTCCACAGTTTTGAAGGGAAGGATGTTAAGAAAGCTCTATAACCATATTGATTTTGAGTGTGGAAGCTGGTCTAGAAAATAGTAAGTATTTTACATTTTCTACATTTTTTCTTAGTGTAGAAATCTTTCATCCCATTTATTTCTGCATCATATCAGAATCTGGAAAACAAATGTCTCTCAACTGTCTTCATGATCCCATTTCCAGGATGTCTTCTTCTTGCTCTTTGAAAATCCTGAACTTACAAGGGTCATTTTATTAGGAATTTAAAAATGAGGACTGTTTATATTGATGAATGGGGTTTAGGATTCACACTTAATCCTCACATGAACTGCACAGCAGTGTACAGTTAGGTCTTTTCAAGACATAAAGGAAGTAACCTTGATTGTCATTTTTAATGAGTTTAATGGCAAAACAAGGAGAATCATTGTGCACTTAAAACTCTTTACAAGTATTAAGTAATTAATCCAAATAAAATCTTATGAGAAATGCATTCTCTCCCTCGAAAGATGGGTATACTGTTTACCATATAATATTCTAGTCCAACAAATTTATAAACAGTGGTTAAGGGTAGTATTTCCGATCTTGAGTTCTATAATTAAATCCCCTTTTCAGATTCTCCTTTGTAAACAGTGTAACATGGTAATTTCTAGTCTTTCCCTTTAGATGACTGGTCTTGATAATTTAAGAGGAGGAATATCTAGATAACAAACGCACACAGCATCTTCCTCCTTTGGGATGCTATAAAAAAACCAAACCAAACCAAACCAAACCAAACCAAACCAAACCAAACCAAACCAAACCAAACCAAACCAAACCAAACACCAAACCAAACCAAACCAAACCAAACCAAACCAAACCAAACAACCAAACCAAACCAAACCAAACCAAACCAAACCAAAACAAAACACCACAGACTGGGTAATTCATAAATGACAGAAATTTATCTCTCACCATTTCGGAAGCTGGATGTTCAAGACAGTGGTGATATCAGTAGCCATGTCTGCTGGTCCTAATCCCTAGATGTCAGCCATTTTACAGCAACCTCATGTGATTGTAGATGCTGGACCCTCACTAACCTGGTTCATAAGGACACTCACAAGACCTTTGCCCTTATGTTGCCACCTTGAGGTTAGGATTTCAACATAAGAAATTTGGGGAACACACGAAGAACTTAGCACATGTAATGACATAAGTTATGATCTGCTAAAGCTAGCCTGTAAGCTCCGAACCCCTTCAGTTTTTATTAAAGATCTTACAGTTCCTCTTAATGAGTGTTTACATGTCTAAAGTGTAAAACAACCAGCTGTGCTCACCACTACCTCCATTCTGAGAAACAAATCACTCTTGTGCCAAATTGACTTAAACCTGAGACTCGAACACAGGGGGCCGTGTCTCACAGGCATTCTTTTGGCAGGCCTTCGAGCTCTTTCCTTTAAATTGAAATTCAGAGAATTTCAGCAGCAGCGTTAGCCTCAGGTTGCTGCTGGCTTTTGTGGATGTGTATACTAGGAGAGAAGTGGAATGCATGTTTGTTTTCTATCCAACCTTTTCTCTGTCTGATCTGGTTCTCGACAGAGAACTTCATGAGAACCCTCTGCCCACTCTTGGCCTTGAACTTTTGGATTTTGACTACAAGAAGGAAACCAAAAGAGAAAGAAAGACAATATCATGATATCATGGTAATTGTTGTGCATGGACCAGACTCTCAGAGTGCAGGAACTCTGCTACAGGTGACTGAACTAACTCATCACATGCTAATGGCTTCTTGGCAGTGACTAGGTCATGGTAGGTGGCCACTGTTTATGAAGCATCCCCCATGAGTCGGGCAGTAGGATACAAGGAGTTGCAGTCTCTGCCCTCGTGGTGTTTTCAGGACAGGAGTGAAGGAGAACATGGAAAGACACAAGTGGTTTAAAGGACCAAAGGATGCAAGGATGAAGGTTGCAAGAATGCCAGGAAACGTTCATGAACCCCCAAAGACCAAGGAGCAGAACCCAATGCAAATGCATTAGGGTCTCTTTATTCAAGCTCGAGCTTGGGCTCCCTGCCAACACTGACACAGCAGGAAGGTGGAGCTCTGAACCTAGTTTTAGGCAAGCATTTTAGAGGCAAAAAGGGATATCTAGCCTGGTACAAATCTGAAGGGGTGGGTAATTGTGGCCTTTAATCTAATTGGCTGGTACTGGGAGCCAAACCATAAACTTAACTTCTGTTTTCCTCCTGATTTGTGGTTGTTAGGAAGTGAAGTGCCAGGGGTGGACTTGTAACCTGGGGATGCAGATTTGTTGGGGAGTAACCTAGAAACTGGTGCTAGACACAGGTCTTGTTGCAGGGTGGGGGTTGGGGCGGGGGTAAGACATGTAAGCCTGGCAACTGGTGCTAGGTACTGGCCTGTTAGTTAACTTGAGTTCAACCTCAGGCAGGGTTCTCTAAGATGGAGTCTGAACCCAAAAGATTGGTCTCTCAAAGGTGAGGTATGGTCCCCACTCTGCAAGGATTTCCAGGTGCCGGATCATGGAGGATCCTCTGTGGTCTCAGGGAGCTTAAATTTGTTCAGATAAGAGAGAAAGTCACAGAGAAGTTTGCTGTAGGTAAAGGGCAGGGTACATTTGTATTTTAAGTCTGTCTCTCTGGCTACAATGTGGGCAAAGGGTAGAGGTGAGACAGAGAAAACAGCAAAGACCATTTAAACATAGGAGCACACAGAAGAGCCAATTACATTCCCACCAGCAGTGATGTTTTTATTATAAAATTATTTGTGTATATACAGATAAAGCTGCATGATGATATTTATGTTACTGGGTTTTATATAGCTATAAAAACCTATGGATATACATATTAAGTACCAACAAAATTAAAACAATAATAAAATTCAAATTAACTACATTAAATTAAAAGGACGAGCAGTATATTCTTGGAGAAATGCACTTAAGATATTAAGTTTCAGAATTCACAATATTTTCTTTATATTTCACGTGGTCACCTGACTGTGTCTGTGTATGATGTACTCTGGATACTGTCCTTGCTACACCTGATTATGCCTTTTCTTCTCTTTGAGAAAAAAGTGATCGATTTCAAACTGGGTGTTGGTGGCGCACACCTTTAATCCCAGCACTTGGGAGACTGAGGCTAGCAGATCTCTGTGAGTTTAAGGGCAGCCTGGTCTACAGAGGGACTTCCAAGACAGCCAGGGCTACACAAAGATGGGCCCCCACCCCTGAAAGTGACTAATTTCTTACTTTGGTATATCCCAAGTGTAATAGTGTACCATGGCATATAATGTTAAAATACTTTAAATTTACTGTTTATTAATAGCACTTAGTAAAATATCACTATTTACTGCATGGCTATTAACCAGAAAATTGGTACCTACAGTAAGGAATCTATGCAAAATGCTAGCTTACAGCACATACATGGTGGTATTCCAGCTTACACATCTGTGTGGGACATTGGAACATTTACCATAATGCTGCTTGTGATCTGAGAACTCCAGCTTCCGTTTTCATGGCTTCTGAGGTACTCTGAAACTTGAGTTGATTCCTCAGACCTTAAGGAGTGAGGTTATTGTCTTTAAAAACTATATTATTTTTTATTTTTAAATATTTTAATACCATCATTGCCCTCACCTCGTCCTCCCTTCAGACCTTTCCATGAGCTTTCCCTTTCTTTTTCTCGTTGTCTAGTTATTTGTTCAGGGTCGAGGTCTCATGATCTTCCCTTCCATGTTAATGTGGCTACCGGTGTTGTCCTTGTTCAGATATTGTTTAGGTGGCCATGTTGATGAGCCCTCGTGGGTAGCTTCTCTGACATTTCTAGGATACACAATCTCACAGAAAACTCCCTGTTCCTTGGGTTCTTACAATCTCTCTGTCCTTCCACTGTAGTGGTCCCTGAGCCTTAGGTGGGGGCTTGTGTTGCAGATAAGGTCCCCACTCTCATCAAAGAAAATTCTCTTTGCAATAGACAGAGACCATTTCAGAACACTGTAGTGAGTCAAAATTTAGGGGGCAAGAGAATGTGTTGCTCAGTCACAACAGATGTATCTGTAACCCAACTCTTTTAATTAGTTGATTACATTTCACTTTCTCATTTGTGCTGGGCAATTAAAAGATATAGTATTCTAATATCTGTTGTTTTTTCATGAGATCAAAGTCTCAATTCATTATAAATAATACAAGGTTATTAAGCCCATTCTATAAATGTCTCTTTCATGTAGAATATATTCTCATATAGAGAACTTTTATCCTTGTCATAGGCAAAATATTCAGTTTGGATTATAATTGATGTAACTGTCTTGCTTTGAATTTAGCAGAAAATTTAATTCATGTATTATGCAAATATTTATTTGGGTTCCATGTAGCAGCAAGGTCAGGAATGAAGGATACAGAAGATGGACAGAGTAGGTTATGGGATCCAGAGAGATACAAGACCTCTATGTTAAGCAGTGTCCTTTAGACATCTCTTTGTCGCTACCAAATCCTTTGCTTTGCATTCCTGCTAGTGTCTTTGAGCCTTTGATTCAGTTTTCATGTTGTCCAGGACAGAAAACAGTAGAGTTAAAGAGAGAGGAAATATAAAAACCACACACTTAGAGTATGTGAAGACACACTGAATATTGGAAAGTTTGGCACTAGAAGCTATGGTAATTTTTTTTAAGCATTCATTTTCTCTATGTATTTTATGCCATAGTAGGCAATCAATACTGCCAGAATTGTTTTCCCATAAGATTTAATTGACAGGTGTTTCTGAGCATGTGCTGTGTGCTAGGAGCAGAGCAACAGCAGTAGAACAAAACTCTTCTGCTCTCATGAAGGTTATAGTGAAGCGAGATAGACCCAAAACCAAGCAAGCAATAGACCAAGCACAAACCACAAAGCAGAAAGAGCGGCTGGAACATGCTTGAAATCTGGGAGGAAGCAGTTGGGCAATAAGGTAAGGGGTCACAAGTTCAAGAAGAGAGTTTTAGTCCATCCTGAGCACAATAATGAGATCTTGTCTCAAAAAAAAAAAGTTCTAAGGATAAAAGTCAATGAAAAACATTCCCCTAATGTGTATTTGACCCTAGATTCAGTCTTTAGTGCCACAAAGAAAAAAAAAAACAAAACAAAAAACAAAGCAAAGCAAGCTACAGCATTTTGCATGCTGATAAATCTGTACAGAACAGTAGTGTAAGCCTAGATGTTAAAAAGCAGAGAGTACTCACTTGGAGCCAAGGAGAGGCCGCTTCACTAGATAGGAATATTTGGGTCCAACGCTGAGAAGAATTGAGACCGAGTCTGATCTGTCTGTGGGGGATGCTCAGGCGGAGGGAACCAGCAAAGTAAAGGTATGAAGGGGAAGGCCGTGAGTGACTGCAAGGAGCCGTAGGGTCAGTGATAGTTTTTATTCTTTTAACTTTTATTTTTTGTTCTTTTTATCTCCCACATTATCCAGATGTACCACTTTAGAACATACGCTCAAAGTACTGCAGACACACTCATTCATGTTGACTGTTGGTCTGTTCATACCAGCACAGACAGTCTAGATGTTCTTTAACTCATGAATGGATGATAAAGAAGTGGTGTACGATGGAATGTCTTGCTTCATCCATTGAGAAAAGTGAAATTATTAAATCTACATGTAATTGGATGACACTAGAAATCTCATCTCAAGTGAGGTTAATATAGACCCAGAAAGACAAGCAGTGCATGTTTTCTCTCATATGTGAATTTTTAGGTTTGAATCCTTAAATATGTTGTTTCCTTTGAAATACCCATAAAAGTTAGGGAATTAATAGGGAGCTATCGGTCAGGGATACTTCAAGAGAAGGGAGACAGATCCCAGTGATAAAGGAGGGAAAGGATGATGGAACAGGAAAATTTAAGATGAATGGAAGACAGGAGGGCAGGGAAGAAGAGGAACTATGGTGGGGGCTAGTTAAAACTTATGGCCCATTTAAAAAGCCACATGAAAACCCATCACTATGACTGTAGAAGCTTTCCACAATTTATTCATATGCATAATATGGAAAGAGTTTAAATAGAGTTGCCCTATAGTGGGGTGATAATTCCTCAAATAGATACCACATGCTAACAAATAAAAACTCTAGTACCAGGATTGGATTTGATTTGTTGGTCAATAAACCCATATCTCCACCCCCAAGCTTTACAGACTATTGCCAGTACGCTTGTCTACCCTCTGGGATTTGATGGTAAGACACTACACCACATTCCTGAGTTGTGAAACAAGTAGCAATCAAGTTAGTGCTCATCTGGAAGCTTCATCCCTACTGAATGGCTTTCATGATGTTGGGAGGTACTATGCATTGTACTGGAGGAAAAAAGAAATCACTGATCATACCCAGCCATCAACCCTATGAGCTACAGTAATGGCTGCCTTGCAAACTATGCAAAAGTGGCAAGATAGTATTGGGGCAACCAACAACCCTCTTATTGGATTGAAGACCTACTCTGTGAGATGTAATTCGTGCCTGGCACTGTATGGGGACAAGAATTTGTTTTCATTCTTTCAAGGGTTATACTTACTTATGCTGTTGCTATTGAGCAATGGCAGGAAGAGCACCCATTGTTTCTTGTCTCTTTCCCTCCTCCTCTCTTTCCCCACGCAGGGTAATTCTCTAAGACATTAACCATAATTGCCAAAGTCCAGTGCACCTAGTAAAACTTTTGATTGTCAAACAGTGAGCAAAGTGAATACCTTTCATTTTTTTACAAATATTAACATAGACTGTTAATATCTACACACAAACTCTGGTCCACACTTAAGAAAAGCATACATTCTCACTATGTGTTTTTGGACTGAGCTACCTCAACAAAAGCCTGGGATCTTAAATTTAAGTGCAAAACAGTTCATAGGAGGGGATCTCTGGGAAGGGAGATACCGAATGGAATGTTGTCAAAGGCTCCATGCTGTGGACCAGAGCTTCTTAAACTTTTCAGTCCCTGTGGGGTTCCATTGGCCATTCTGTCAGAGACATTTCTAGGTGACCTGTGATATACAGGCTAATAAAAGGTATACAAATTAAATATTCAAGATGGTACATCAGAAGCAAGTTTGGTTTACAACCACTCTTTGGTAGGCATGTAATTTTACAACTTATTAGATACAAAATTAAAATCTCTATACTCATGAGATATGTATACTCATCCTCACATCAGTAATCAAGTCTTGTCTGAATAGTCGATGCGATAAGACATAGAGCATCTTCAACATTCTTCAGAGGTGGTAGATATTCTAATTTTATAATTGTCAGTGCTGAAGACACCACTTTAAAAATATATATAGTACAGGTGACAGAAGTAGGTTTAAGACCATTGTCTTAATAAATTCATTTAATGAAAAACATTTTATAATGAAACAAAAGTCACTAACTTAATTAACATTTTTTCCCTAAGACAGAGTCCCACTATGCAGCCTTGACTATCCTAAAACTCACTAAGTAGACAGACTTGTCTCAAACTCACAAAGATCTGCCTGCTTCTGCTTCCCATCTGTTGGGATTAAGGACTGCCATGCTCAGCTACAAATAGCATTTTTTTTTCTTTTTTACTAATAGCAATTTTTAAAGTCACTCATTCTAACAACACAAGCCAAATATTTATGCACCTGATGCTTACATACTAAAAATTAAAAACAGTGAAAAAACTCTATTTTTTTTTTCATTTAACTTTCTATGAGAGCAGAAACCTTTGCACGTACAGATCAAATACTGCACTTCACAACATGCTCATATTCTTGGCTCATAGGCTCTCAGGTGGGATTTTCATGGACCACAGCAAGCAGTTTTTGAGGCACTGAGACAAAGGCCAGGGTGGTCATGAGAGAAATTGTAGTACCTGACACCATACATAAGACGCACATTAAGTTTGTTTAAATAAGAATCAGAGGCACAAATAGACCCGAGTAAGTAGATATACAGGATTATACAATTTTCCCTTTTTAATAATTGCAGGAAAATTCTCTTTATGTCTTATAAATTAAAACTCACACAAATGAATGATTGTCATTGTGACAATTCCAGGCATGTATATCATTAAACTTTGTTAATATTCACTGCCAACCCAACACTCCCTTCCCCTTCAGCATCCACTGGTCCTCTTCCTTTGCTCAAATACATACATATATATGTATTCAGAACTCTTTGCCTAGAGTCTCAAACATTTAAGTATTGCTGGACTCAGTTACCAAGAAGCTAGGATCTTTGGAAGAGTTGCATTGCCTTACACTGCATGTCTCAATGTAACAGTTTGTGTATCTCTTCTGGTTTTAATTGGGAATCTACGTAATGTGTGACTTTCTTTTTTTGAGGGTATCAATCTCTAATACCAGCCAAAGAAGAGAGAGCAAGTCACTTTAACAATAGCAACCCCAGAACAAAATAATTCAACAACTTCTTTACTACTAATGATCCCAGAAAGGAGAACAGCAAGAAGATTAATTATGTTATGAGACAACAATAACAGCTAAATGAGACAGAGGAAGGTGCAGGTTAAAAGGAAGAACAAAAAAGATATAAAAGTTGACAAAATAAAGAAAATTAACAATTTTAGGAGGAAAGATTGAAATGGACAAGAGGTGGCGAGAGATTCATCAAGGACACAGAAGGTATGGGGAAGCCATGAACATTTGGGTGAGCTCCTTTTTGCTTTTGCATAATTCAGAGAATACCGTATTCTGCAAAAGTAAAAGGGCGCCCACCCAAATGTTCATGGCTTCCCCATCCCTTCCATGTCCTTGCCATCTCTTGCCATCTCTGTCTGTCATGTCTCCATCATGAACACAGTTGCACTTGGCCTCTCTTTATTCAGTTTCTCAGATGTTTTTCCCGTGACAAGGATCAGAGAATGAAATGATGATTAAGTTTTGAAATGTTAAGACTTGGTTCAAAGCTGTGGGCAGTAGCGTGTTCACACAGTCTCAGCACTTGGGAGGCTGAGGCAGAAGGGTGTATGGCCTGAGGCTGGCCTTGTCTATAGAACAAGACTTTTTCTCTCCCATGTACGAGACCCGGGAAAGACTATATTTTGTTCACTGCTTTTCTATTTAGTATCATGTTATTTTCTTCTGGGCGTTCCTTGCTTGTACACATTTCTATACTTTCCTAGATTATTAAAAACTACTTTTAAAAATAAGACATTTTAACTTTAATAACAAATGCTAAAAGCCTTGCAAGTTCTTGGTTAATTAGTCTATTTCCTAATGAGTACTCTTGAGAGTCTGCATGTATTAAAATATGAAAGCATTTTCCTCCCTGGGCTAAATTGCTGAAGCACTATCATTCCCTGAAATTATCTTCCACCATAGGTACAAACCTTTATAAAATTATTCAAAAATGTTATGTGACTCTTCTTTTGTTGGTTTATACTTGACTCAGAAATATCCTATTTTATAGGGTTCTCAGGATAAGCTTCTGCAAAAGGAACATTTTTCCTTATCTTGCTTTCAACTAAAGGCACATCCTGCCTTGGAATCAATTCAGTGTGGAAGTTTCTGCATGCATGCAAAATAATCTACGAGACTGCCAGGACTGAGAAGTAAATTATCTGAAAACTAAAAATTTATGCTGAAATGTTATGATTGCTGATTTTTTTCTCGTGAGCAGTATAAAGCCCTCCAGCACCAGCTCTCAGTTTGAAAATTGAAACTTAAATGAATTTCTTGAAGAAGAAGAAGAAGAAAAAAAGCTGTGTATAGCACAGTTGGAAGAGTCACTCAGAGCCGTCTACTTTATATCTAATCACTGAGCCAAAGACGAGGCATCCTGATAGTCTTTCACTGAGAATGGTTGATCAGAGCCCTGTGCAGCTGCCTGTGTCAGGTCAATGTGATGTAGCTCAGCTCTGTCGAATCAGTTGATTCAGAAGCTGAACAGAATTCTCACAGCCAGACCATAAACCTGCCAGGGTGGACGAGTGACAGCGGTTTGTGTTTCTTTTGCTTAGTGCACCACCAGGGGCTGGCATGGTGCTATGAGATCAGTAAATGCTTAGTGAACAGATTGCTTAGTCAAATTCCACATGTGTTCTGATGTTGGTCCCATCTACACAGGTGAAGCGTGTCCCCACTCTTTGCCTGGCTAGCCCCTCTCACGTTGTTCCGGCATCCACTGGTGCTGTCACGTCTGTACCAACCATGGTGTACTACAGTGTTTCCATTACAAGCTTTCATTATCACCAGACACAGTGTCTTCAGAGGGGCAACTCAGGTTTACATACCCCTGCACAGTCCAAGCTTAACACTATGGCTTACACAGTCTCTGCAGGTTTCTTGGATAGCCACTGACTCATCATTTTTTATGATATTTGCAGATGTTTGTTTCCTTTTAACTGTTGGTGTTTCACTCTCTGGTGAAAGATGTGGCTATGACAAAAAGTCAGTTGTAGTTAAAAAGGAAGATTTGTATAAGGGAAAAGGGCAAATGTGTAAGGTTACTACAGATAATACAGATTGGTGGCTTCATTCATTCATTTATTCATTTGCTCACTCATTTAATCAGCAGTTATAGAATAACCAGTGCAACAGGGTGTCAGTTATTATGTTATATATGGATGAAGCTTTAATCAATAAAACAGACCAAATACTTGATTTTTGTGGCACTTATATTCTAATAAGGGGAATAAGTTAAATAACTAAAATATCTAGTCTAGTCTATTACATAGTGATAAGGGACTAAGAACAGGAGATAACTAAATGCAACTTGAGTGAAAACCTGAAGAAAAAGAAGTCATGTCTATGAAACTGTTCTCATGGAATACATCCAGGATGGAGGGACAGTGAGTACCATTTAATGGCAGAGTCCGAGCTCTCAAAATACCACATTTGCAATAGTTGGCCATGCTGCTGTCTCAGTAACACTCTTGTACAGTGTTGTGTATTTATTTCTTGATTTATCTTGTTTCTTTCTTTCTCTTTCTCTGTGTGTGCATGCATGTGTATGTGCATGCTCACATGTATGCTTGCAAGTGTTTACATGTATGTGGAAGCCAGACGTTGACATCTGGTGTCTCCTTCAGTCAGGAATCACCTTAGTTTTGAGACAGGGTCTCTCACTGGGTCTAGAGTTTGCCAATCCAACCAGACTGCCTGAGCAGCAATGCAGAGGCTCCTCTCATATCCACCTTGTCAGGGATTCTAGGTGTTTACTATGGTGCTGGGACTTGAACTCATGCCCCCATTCTTGTAGGGCAAGCATGTTACTGACTGAACTATCTCCCCAATACTTTTTTTCTATCCAAATGTTTCTTTGTCTTAGAGCCAATCCATCATCATCATAATTCTTTATTTTCTCCACTTTCTATTTACTTCCACATAGACTGGCTAACTAGCCAAATTTGTAGTTTTTTTCTGAAATGTTGATTTATGTATCAACTGTGTACTTGACATTTAGTTTATATCACTAAGTACTCAGATAACATCTATAATGTCCAAAATTAAAATATTGTCAGTTACATATCCAAATCTGACCATCTACGTAATTCCTTAAGCTAGATTTTAGGACTCCTTGAACTTTATCTTTACATCCCAAAGAGAATTCATTGGCGAGCCACATTGACTCCAACTCCAAACCCTTTCTCTCAAGTGACCACTTCACTCTTACAACTCCCTTCCTGCTTCAGGACAGCACAATTTTTTTTTCCTAGGAAAAAGGTAAGGGGACCACATAACACAATATAGCATGTATTATGCTTCATAATTATGTCACAAAATGTAGTGTTAGTAGAATGATATTCTTAAAACATAAGATTGTATGTTATAACAACATGTTATGCCGTGTTTGAAGTTTATAAAATTATAATTATAAAATGTTATCTGATATCTATATTTGTCTCTGTATCTATATCATCTTGATACCTCTATCTCTATAGCTCCTTCTGTTGTAATGAGACTGTACATGTGTGTCATAGCATTGGAAATCTTACCCCAGTTTTTTCTTTGCTTTCATTCCTGCTGTCTGCCTCTTACATTATATAGAATAAATTTAGAAAAAAAAAACAAACAAAAAAACAATGATGTTGCTCTTTGGCTCCACATGCATCACTAACTTTCCATTTTCTAAATAAACCCAGTCTTGTCACCATGGCCATCCATACATTCAGTCTGTACATGACCATGACTCTAGCTAACATTCCCCATCTCACGTCAGATAGAACATTCCCTGTCCGCCTTTCACAGGCGCTGAGCAAGCTCCTACCTCCAGGCATCTCTGAAGGTGTTTTCCTTGCCTGAAGCACTTCCCTTGCATATCTTGTCTGTTTCCATGGCACACATTCATGAAGGCTGTTCTTGACCAAATGGCAGAATCTTCTGCAAGTTCACAGTCTTTTATTCTGTTTTATCCCAAGAGCCTCACCACTATCTAGAGTTGGGACTTGTTTTTGTTGTTGTTTGTGTTTTATATTCTGTTGTATGTGTTGCCCTATCACAGCTCTTTAGAAACAGTGTCTAATTTGAAGTAATTTTCTCTTGCTCTTAGATGGCGAGCCCCACCCCCGTGGAAAAAGACCATAATATTCATCTCCAATTTTTCCACTGCTCAGAAGACTTGAGCTCACAGGGCACTCCATGAAAGTACTTAATGAATTTGTGTTTACTTGGTCCCGTTCTCCAAAGAAGCTATTTGTTGCCTCTGGGGTTCCCGTGAGCATTTGCTGGTAGAGTTACCAAACTCCGTCATGATCTCCTCCTGCCTTGCACCAGGGATGCCAGTGGCTGACTGTGAAAGTAGACTGTGTAGGACCAGGCTTCCTACAGCAACCCGAGGAGTGCCTCAGGGACCTCCTCTCCAGAGAGTGATGGGATGAGTCCCTATAAAGCAGCATTGATGCTTAAGAGGAGACTGACATAGATTAATGTATTAACAGATGTTAATACATTAGACGGATACAGTACAAAGATAACATTCACCCAAGTGTGGCCACAGGCTACCCAAGAGACTCACACTTAAGTGATAAGAGCCATATCAATGATTTCAGGGACTTCTGAAGTTACATTGTTTACAACAATGTTTCTGTGAAAAAAATTGTTTTTCTTTTTCTTCAGCAAAGGAGAGCTTGGAGACCATAATGTGGTCCCTCAGCACTGGGTAGGATAACAGTCTACTAAGACAAAAGCATTGGCTAACAGGGTGAAAGGAAAACTTACCCTGCTAGCTTACAAAGGTGTTGAGATGTGTTTTGAGTGTACTGAGTTTGTAACCTTGCTTATGGGATTCAGAATATTACAGGTGTGAGTAAGTACCAGAGGAACATTAAACTCAAAGATTTTATGTGCTTTGATCACAAGCATGGTTCTTTGCTATTTTATTGTTCTTATGTAAACTATCTCTATATAAGAAGAATATTGTTGTTTTGCTGATTTTTTTTTACTCCACTGATAAGAGACCTCTGGGGTGAGGGACCCCTTTTCCTCCCTAGATACGTTTGGTTTCTCTCTGCTTTTCCATCTTGGTTAATACAGCTCATTCTGGATTAGAAAGTAGTTGGTTGATATTAGGAAACTATATGACATTTTGGATTACTGTTTTTATAGGGAAGAACACTTAGACCTGCGGATTTGCACGTGAAAACAAGACCAAGAGTTCAGCACAAGAGTAGAGCATCTTAGACCTTACAAAGTTCAGCATCTGTGATTGTCTAGCTCAGGGCATTATTTTGCAGGCGTAGAAGCTATGGCCAGGCAGGAGTTGCTTTGTGCTTGTGTGGAGCCATAGCCAGAGCCATAGCCAGAGAGCCAGAGAGCCAGAGAGCCAGAGAGCCAGAGAGAGCCAGAGAGAGCCAGAGAGAGCCAGAGAGAGC
>JANHMN010000006.1:95362228-95512240 GCA_030674055.1 Rhabdomys pumilio
GCCAGAGAGAGAGCCAGAGAGAGCCAGAGAGAGCCAGAGAGAGCCAGAGAGAGCTAGGGAGAGCCAGAGAGCCAAAGAGAGCCAGAGACAGCCAGAGAGAGCCAGAGAGAGCTGGAGAGCCAGAGCCGAGGGTTAGGATACTTGGGCTGTTGTTCACTTCCTACCCATGGGACCATTTTCCCACATGTTACCTTACTTCTCTGCTCATTGTCATCAACCAGAAACTTCACAGAAAACTGTATTTGTGAATGGGCAGGTGAAAGGCAATTTAAATGAGGGGGGTAGAATCAAGTCATGGGGACCAGGCTGACCCTGGTCACTTGGACACTTGGAAGTTCCCTGCTTGTGGGTACTTTGACAGCTGTACCTAATGGTTAGAAGTGAGGTTGGTGGGACTATTACCATTGCAAGTCAGATATCTGAGAATGTGGTGGCCCCGTTGGCCTGCTGTACTCAGTAAGATCACATGCCTCATTTTCTTACACTATTTTAGTGTTTCCATATGTCCGTATGTCTCACACTCACATGTTCCCAGTGCACTTCAGTGAGCTCATGGTTTACTGACCATGGTTCAATGTTTTTCCCTTTGTAAATAAGTTCCTGCTCTGTGTCCCGTGGCATATGCTGGGTAGCTGGTGGTGTCTACACCCAAAAGTGAGATACAAAGTCCTTGAGCCTCAGCGTCTGTACACAAGAGTGAAATGTGCTCTGTACATTTTAGTGCATTTGTAAAAAAATGTGCTTTTATGTACAATGAAGTCACCCATGGCGAGTTATGGCCTGAAAGCTGCTGTTTCACCCAATGTGGAGTAACTTAGGTGGTGCCCGATACAGCCAGATCCCCACAGATACCATACATCAAAGAGTGAGAAACGGTTCTCAGTATAGTCATGTGACTCATTTTTTTAAACAAACACCCCTTACTCCCCCCCCATATTTGTGCATTTAAAACATACAAAGAGCAAACAGAACCTTTGTGAATTAACTTATTTTGATAGCACCAATCAATATTTACTGAGTACTTAGAGATTTGAAAAACTAAAGCTGCTCCCTTATGGGAATGTAGCTCTTATTTGATCAGGGTTAGCAGAGACAGGACCTCACAATTTTGTTGATTGATTATAAGGGTAAAGTGCTACATTTGCTGGCCTGGATGATACTATGAAAAGGATGCTGCTATTTACACCTGCCTTCCCCCCCCCCCCCCCCCCCCCCCCCCCCCCCCCCCCCCCCCCCCCCCCGGAAGCTGATGGATGCCCTTCCACTGTCCTCTGACACCTGGAACACCTTCCACTCCTGTCCCACTGAATCAAAACATGTTTATAATCTGGTTTTCCCCACTGAAGGAAGAGGCAGGGTGCATTGTTCCTGTTAACAGTGCCAGACTTCTCCCAAACAGGCTCCAGCATGCCTCTCCCCACCGGCACCTCACTCCTGCTGTGTCTGCCCTTGCATCTCTCCCACTGGACCTGACAGAACCAAGAAAGCATCACCACCAAACTGATGTGGTTTTTCTCTGCCTAAAGCTGAGATTGGCAGGAAGATGGAGTGTTCAGGCTCCAGAGACTGTGGTGTCCTTCCTCCCCTCATTCCCTGTGCATCCTAGAATGAATATTTCCCTCATTAGCACACCCTTGCAGTCAAGAGTAAGAACTCTGTAGGGATTTGGACCCCCGAGGCCAGTTAGGAGCCTTGCTGTAGATGCCTGTGTGGCCTTCTGTCTGCTTTTGTTCCTTCATCTATAGCTAGAATAAAAATTGTCATTGGGGCCGTGAGATCTAAATTATAAGAGTAAACAAGAGAAAGCATTGGAACCGCATGATGAGCAGCAAGTGCTTTAAATGTCAGTCATAATTATCACCGTGATTGAGTTAATACTAATTTCTAATGACGAGAGAGAAAAGCAGCAGAGTCTCTTTGAAAGCGAGGGGGTGGCTTCTGGGAGATTGCCTCCCTGAAGTCCTTGCTTAGGGACAGTGCTGGAAAATAGAAATGTGACTCTTCTTCAAGCCTGAGATAAATCAGTGTCAGATCCAAAGCCCAGGGAGCTTTGGCTCTAAAGATCCAGGGAGGACTGACAGAGGCTTGGCAATCTGGTGGTGTTTGGTGTGCTTCAACACCTTCAAAAGCAGAGTGAGGGGGACGGTTTCTCTGTTTGAACTGGGACACGGTCATCTCTTCTTGAGGTCAGCAGCACCCTGTCTGCACTGGAGACTTGAAGTGGGACTTACAAAGTGGCTTCCCTGTGACTTAGGTCTTTGAGATCTGACTATATCACACCACTGGCTCTCCTGGCTCTCCAGCTTGCAGAGGCGGGTGTGCGACTTTTATTTTTTTTGGGGGGGGGGTTCTATAACCATAGGAGCCAATTCCTACATTAAAGCTCTCCAGTTTTATGTCCAGGTCAAAATCTGCTTCAGCATCTATGTATTTGCATCTTTATCCACACTGCCCTTGCTTCTGTTTCTCTAAGAGTCTTCCCTGATCCTACAACTAAATCACACACATTCTTCATTGCTCTCAAATCTATGCATGAAATGGCACTAGATGCATAAAATTTCTCTGGTCAGGTAAGTAATGCTCCTTGGATTTTTAAGTAAAGAACTAAGACGAAATCTAAGATATGTTTTCAGAATTGCAGGCTGCATTGAACAACACTTGGCTGGCTTACCCCAAATGTGTTCATTCTGCCTTCCAACTCACGTATCTAAAAAACAAAGGAAACATGAAAAGCCACAGACACCATCCAGGGCTGCCTACATTGTTTTGCTAGGTTTCAAGGCCCTCCTGCTTATTGCAAGGCCATGGAGATAAAGCTGAGAAAAACATCATTCTATAGCCCATATTGAAAGAATAGAAACACCCGTGTTTCTGAGGGATGGTATGTTTCCTTCTGTTTCTCTTTGGTGTTTGGACTTTCCCTATCCTTGGTAGAAATAACGATTCAAAGATACTTGAAAACAAGTTCATAATCTTTTGACTGTACTATCTGCATAACAGCAACAATAACAAAGACGAGGATTACAGTCATAAAAAATGTTTACTGGGAATGTACATACATTGTTCAAAGGACGTCACTTTAGTCTTAGCTCACTATGCTGCCTATGCCCTAAAATAACCTATGGTAGCTTGTCTGCTATAGAAGAATAGACTGAGGCACTGGGCTCTGGAAGCCAACGGGAGAAGCGTTGCAAAACAGAGCGCAAAGCTGATGCAGAATGATAGGAAGGGTGAAGACCTGGGCATGTTCATGCTGCACTCCCTGGAGTGAAAGTCCTCTGGAAGAGTAGGGACGGCTGACAGGAGAGCAGTAAGCATCCCGAGAGAGTGATGGACTGCGCATGCTCAGTGCCACTCGGGGAAGGAGGGGAGGCAAGAGTAGTGCATAGAGGCGGGCATTTCCCCTTCAAGCTCTTCCCGTGTGAGCCATCTGTCCTTGGCTGAGCTGCCTGACTCCTCCAAGCCCAACTCCTCATATCCTAAAAATGATGGCAATGAGTCTGTTACGATAAGAAACAAACAGAGAGTTTGTTCTTCACATGGTCTTCAGGAGGGTTAAATACTGCACGTAAAGTAGCACAAAGACTGGCCCAACACACAAGTGCCCAATGTGCCAACAGTTGGTCCGATTACTCTCATCATTGAATGGGTGGAGGAGAAATAAAGGGGTCCCTGGCCAGTAAAGGTGGGGGTTTTGTTGAATTCTGTTTGTTAATTGTGGCAGTCTTCACAGTACTTAATATGCTAATCTATATTGTAAAACTACAGGAGAGAAATTCCCTGATTTATGTGACAGCATTTTCATCCCCTGGAGTAAAAAACAACGTCTCTTGAGACTGTTATTTTGCAGTTCACAGTCTGAGAAAAGGTCCTCATTTCACACAAGAGTAGAAAAACAGATGTGAAGTGTCTTCCTTTGGCAATCTTCAAGCAATTGTAGGCAGGACCCTCCAAAGAAGGACTTTTTAGTTTTACAAAGCGTTGTGAAAGCCTTCTTTGATCCATTGTACAAGGCCAGCTACCTAGGTCCATACATCTTACAGCCATTTAGTCTTTCAACACCACCACCTTTAACGGTATGGTCATGCTCAGCACTTTCCGAGAATGCTGTCATGGTGAGTCAGCACCAGCATCTCTCACCTTCTGGGAATGTTATCTGCTGTGGATCTGGCTCACTACTGCCTCTTGTGGTCCATAAGAACCTTACACTCTTTGTGGTTGCATTTCTCTAGTGCATCCCACTGTGTTATTTGGAATGCTCCAGAAAAGAATCACTTATTAGATTCAAAAAAATCTCTTATTAGAAGTTTGAGCTTTCCTTTCACCAATTCTGATGATATATTGATATACTATATTGAACTTTTCTTTCTTGGTCTGTGTTTTTTGGCTTACATGACATAGTTTATATGACAACTAGGTTTTATGAAAATTAGATTCTTTTTTATTCTAATATTAGCAATCAGGGTTGAGTTTCCTCAATTAAACACAAAATCTCCTGGCAACACAGAGAATCCTCTATGTAGAAAAGGTAGAAGAGAACAAAATAGTTCTGTCATGAATAAGCCTTCAGTCATACCACAGGGTACATCCTGAGCAGCATGCAGACCTCACTGCAAAGAGAGAGGTTGTTTTACCTTATCCACAGCCAATCAAGTACAGCCCAGAAAAGGCATGCTAATTGTCTGAGAGCTTTGGGGACTGCTTGACAGGAATATGACACTGGCCAAAGACAAGGAAGTACGCTTCAGGGAGGAATCTGACATTAGATTAGAACAAAGAAGTAATTTCAGGCAGGAATCTAAATCTTAGGCTAGAAGAAAGAAGTAATTTCAGGCAGAAATCTAAATTTTAGGCTAGATCAAGGAAATAGGCTTCAGACATGAAAATGACTTTGGGCTAGGACAGGGAAGTTGGCTCAGATAATTTGGTCATCCTGATAAGCCCTTAGAAACAGTGATCTCAGGAATGTTCATATAATGTTGGGTTTAATGCCTTGCTTGTTCTTTGACTATTTGTGTTTATTGTCTTGCTTGTTCCTTGACTATTTGCATCTATTGTCTTGCTAGTTCCTCAACCTAGAACTGACCTTAATAGTTGCATGCAATTAAAATGGTATAAAAACAAAAAGGAGGAGGGTTGATGAGATGGGTGTTCTAGGGAGGGGAAATAGGGAAAGGGGATGACATCTGAAATGTAAATAAATAAAATATCCAAAGAAAAATAAAAAGAAAAAAATGGCTTATATTTCTAAGAAGCAGGGAGTTATATCCTGGTATTAAGCTCACCAGATATACGGAGACAAATCAAACTTTATCCTTTCAGATGCTCACACTGTCACACTGTGAAGAAAATGCTCAAAAGTGTCTAAGAAATACTTTTGTGGGGTGATGAACTGACAGGATGCTTATTAACCTTTTACAAAGACAAGTAATCCATAAAGAGATGGAGAGACATCTAAAATCCCAAGCTTCCTATGCTAAATGTTCAAGCACACTGGCACTTACATCTTTCTGAAGTGAAGTCTTTTATGTGTGTGCTGCCCCATTTCTTTTCACTGTTTGCAGTGTGATGTTGTAGCACAAAGATGGCTTCCACTGTCTTCTTCTCTGGGAAGTTTGAAACTTTCTAAGTACTCCAGCAATCCTGCTGCAAAACAATGCCAAGTGATTATAAGAATTACACTGTAGTATGGTAAAGTCAACATAGCATCTGCATTGGAAGATATCCTGCAGTGTCACTCCAGTGGCCTGATTCTTCATTAGCGATGTGTAGACTTTCTCCTTCTCACACTACATTCACAAACAGTGGTTCTGACTTTTCATTGTGGGGTGATTATTTTTAACAGGATTTCATAGCTTCTTGTAGGCTACTATTACCCAATCTAGCCTGGGGAGTAGTTTAATTTTGTCATCCCACCATTACATTTTTAGTTAAAAGTTTCTATACAAATATGGAATCAAATACGTTTCTCCAGGTTCTTGGGTTTACGTGGTCATCCAGGCCTTCACAGCAATTATCCCACTGCTCCAAGTTTCCTCCAGATTCTGAACACAAAAATATCACAGTATTCCCCCACCCCCAGATTCTAAACACGGCTATTATATATAACTTTAATTTCTTCTCTTTGAACATCTACTGTTAGTGGGTTATCTCAAAGACACACTGAAACTTTTGTTCATTTTTCTTATCAGTGATTACATTATGATGGTCCATTAAGTATAGTAATGAATAATAAGTAGCCGTCTTTGTTCCTCATCCATGTATGGGGGACACTTGTATACTCTGGACAATTGAGACTTGGCTGAAAGACTGTGATCATCCTCATAGAGATGCCAGCCCCGTGGGAACCCTTATCCTCACATTCTTGTCTTAAACGTCAGCTCAGCAAGCTTCATCTCTGTTCAGGGGGGTCTGCTGCCTAAATTTTCAGTCAGGCCCTGGGAACTCTGCTCCTCTCAGAGTTAGAACTGCATCAGTACACAATGGTATCAGCACGAAGCCTATTTGGGGTTAACTGTAACAGAAAATGTGTGTATGTGTGTATGTGTATATGTGTATAGGTATATATAATATATAATAAGAGAATATATGTATTCTCTTAGGCGACAAAGGAACTTACTAGGAGGACATATGATATCTCACAGAACAATCCAAGTGCTAGAGATTTCAGCTTGTGAGACAGTAAGGAAACACGCACAGCCTGGGACACTCCCAGGGAGTTTAGCTACAGTGCTGGAGCTGTGAGCTTTTAAGTCCTTGAAGGTGCTAATGCTACCCCTTGGCACATTATCCTCTCTAGAATCAAAATTTCAATGTGAATCAAGCATTAGATCAGTTGATCTGCCTTCCAATAATTTCAGCTTTATTGTAGCAGAGGAGGGAAGCAGCTGTTCGACTTGGTTCTGCTGCAGAAGACCTCATCTTTGCCTCTGTGTGCCTCACTGCTTCTGTCTAATAGTGCTCACTGTAGGTACACGCTTCGATAATTGCACTGATTGCATTAACCAATTCTAACAACAATACTATTTGGTAGATGTTATAGTAATGGATTGGGCATAGGAAGTTTATTTTATTGTCCCAAGTCACACAGTGAGTGACAGAAACAGAGTCAGAAGTAGGGAGACGACGGCAGCAAAATGGATGTTTCAGCCTATTTGCTTGATCTAGACAATCACCAATGTTTGGAGAAAGAGGAAGACAAAAGGGCAAAAAATAAAACACAGACTTGTTTGCACGGTAATAAAACACAGACCTCTGTTTGTATATATTTTATGTTTAGATTTTTGCTTGGGTATTATGCTAGACGGACAGAAGACAGTCCAGAGAGTGCATTTCCTACAGGCCTCATCCAGCTTCAGCATCGACATATTCCTATCACGTGATGGACTCTAACCAACATGCATCTGACTCTCTCCACTCAGACTCCAGAAGACTTTTTCTGTGTTCCAAGATTCAACCCAGGGTCCCTCATCACAAATCTTGCCAAACCCAGAACGTCGTGATAGTTCCTTTGTCTTTGCCTTCCGTGACAATGACACTTTGAAAGACTAATGGGTCCAGTCTTTCTTAAGCCATTCTCCCACTGGAGATTGTCTGATGTCTTCTTATGATTAGACCCGAGGCATCAATTTAGGGGAAGAATGTCCTTCTCAGGGCATTCTCTTGTATGATACAGATATTTCCTCACTAGTGATAACAGCATCAACCACTTGACTCCAGTGCATATTTATTCAGCTTATTTTTCTTTACTTTTTTAATAAGGCAGAAATTTGGTTGAAAATTTTGGAGTACTTACTCCCCCAAATTAAAAAAAATATTATTCATTTTTCACTAGCAGGTTGTCTTAACTTGTGTGGATTCATGTAGCACCCATCCATCCTCTTGGTGTTCAGACCGTCTCAGTGATTTAGTTGGCACGGCACACTCCTTAAACCACACCTAGCTGAGTGTTCCATCTGATGCATAATGATCTAAGTGAAAGATGAGCCGTTCCCTCTTCCCTCTTCTGGAGTAGATGCCAAAGGCAAAGGCTAGCCTCACTCTGATACAAAATGTACTAAAATGTACTACCACACCAGGGAGTTAGTGAATTATAGACAATTCTCTCTACTTAGCGAGTATCCAGGCCATTTCTTTTGTTGTTTTTGAGAGCTGGAGCTTTTTTTATTAAGACCTTCAGGCCAGTTTGGCTATTAGCCCAGGTTTGATGGCATTGCTCATTTTAAGCACTACGCCATATGTGACATTGCACATCTGCCTTTTTTATGCGTAAAACATGTGCCAAAATACTGAGGCAGACAAACTACTATAATAGAAAACCATTCAGCAAAGGACTCTGATTCTAGTTTATACTACATTGATTATATTTTGTCTATAATTAATTGTTTTGGTCTTATAGTTCATAATAGGTTGATAAATATTCCTCAACCTGTAAGTACAAAGTAGTATTGAATGTTTGTATGGATCTCTTTTTTAACAAATGTAAAAGCATCTGCTCCAAGCTTCCATAGAAACAGTGGGAATCATGAATGGCTGGTAACACATTTGTTAAAATTACATTCAGTTGGGTGACAGTGGAGGGTTGGGGTGAGGGGATAGAAGAATAAAATTACACACAGTGAGGCTGTGTCCTGGAGGCTGCAGTCCTGGGGACATCCTTACATATAAAGTGAGCCACCATAGTCACAGCTGCTAACGTGTCCACTCTTGTACACTTTGCTGTTTCAAAACCACCATTGTTATAAGTTGTCATCTCCATAGACACTCAGGCACCTAACTATTAATCTTTTTTTTTCTGTGCCTCAATACTTAGGTCCTTTGAAAAAGTGTGGCAATTTCACTATTAAATTTTAAATTGTTATGTGACATTGAACAATATTTTCCATCATTGCTAAAAGCTGATATGTAATCCCGGAACTCTAACTTTTAATTTTAACATTAATATATGGAAATTCCTCAAGATGGGGGTGGGAAATGCCTCTATTTCCCAGCATGCAAGTGTCTGGAAAGCACAATTAATTTCCTTCCCTCCTCCTTCCCTCCCTCTCTTGCTCCCCCTCTTTCTTTCTTTTACTCCCCCTTTTTCCTTCCCTCCCTTTGTTCCTCAAAGTTTTTCTTTTTATGTAGGCATTGAGAAAGTGAAAAAAAATAAAACCCAAAACACTCATGAGCAGGGGACAGGATACAAAAGTGAATACATTCATAAGTGGTTTTCAGTTTCTGGATTAACTAAAAGGCCCAGCTCAGAGGGAGGAGCCGCTCTGATGTGTGGGCCTGTGTGGAGCCTGTGGGGATCAGTCCTTAGGGTCTAAGGACGTATAGCCTCACTGTCCTCCACATATGGGCAGTAGTGAGGAAAACTCCAGGCTCAGCACTGCTAGTTCTATCACATTTTACTAAAGTAATTACTGTCTATATCATGCACACACCAATACCAAGTCACACATACAGACACAGAAACACACAATCACACACACATAAACACAGACGCATATACCACACATACACAGACACACACAGACCCAGAAATACACAATCTCACACATATAAACACAGATACACATACCACACACACAGACACATACAGACACATATTTATACACACACACACACACATACACACACACAGACACAGAAACACATAATCTCACACACATAAACACAGACACACACACACACAGAAGCACATTTATATACACAGACATGTATATGTGTATATGTATACATACACATATACACACACACACACAGACACAGAAACACACAATCTCACACACATAAACACAGACACACATACCATACACACAGACATACACAGACACATATTTATATACACACATATATATACACATACACAGACTCAGATACACACAGATACATACTTATACACAGAGACACACACAGTCACATACCACATACATACACACATGTATACACACAGAAAGACACACACTCACACACAGATACACATAGCCACATACAGTTACACACACACACACACACACACAGCCACATACAGTCACACACACACACACACACACACACACACACACACACACACACCCATGCCCTCGAGGTCCCTCACACCGGCTGCACCCACACCCTTAAAATGCTGTGTGTAAGTGTACACATGGCATCCCAGCTCTGCACACAGCAAGCTCACATTAGTAGCTTGTAACACTTATAGTTAAAATTATGTGCACATCACTTAGAGAAAACAACGCAGTGTGGAGATCCAGTGATGTGAAGTCATTATGGTCCTTTCAGTGCTGACTATAAGCCAGTCAGACTCACTGAACACAGTGTACCTTGGCATGTTTGCTTCACTCTTCTTCTGCATAGACATTTTCTTCTCTAATGTCCACATGATTCTCTCTTTCCTTTGTCACCCCCTCAGGGTAGTGTATGATTTTCCTATGGAGAGCAGCCCACTCAGTACCTGCTTCTTGACCTGGCAAACCTTGCCATTCCTCCACCTTGTCTTGTCTCTTCTTCTGTTCATGTATTTACTATCTTCCTCCCTCATTAGAATGTAAGTTCCCCATTGGCAGGGATCTTCTATTACCTTCCTCTCTCATTAGAATGCAAGATCCGCAATGGCAGGGATCTTCTATTACCTTCCTCTCTCATTAGAATGCAAGACCCCCATTGGCAGGGATCTTCTATTACCTTCCTCTCTCATTAGAATGCAAGATCCGCAATGGCAGGGATCTGCTATATGCTTTTCAGTGCTAGGTTTTTAAGACTTTGATCAGGTACACAGTAAATTAGTGTTTCTCCTCATTGGAAATGACAGCTTAATAGTTCAATGGATTATGGCGGGGACAGTGAGATAGAAACAGTGACGTTTGAAGATGAGAAGACTGTGAGTGTGAGTTAGTGTGTGAGTGTGTGTTTGCGTGTGAACATGCATGTGTGCGCTTGTGTGTGAATATGCATGTGTGTGTGTTAGTGTGTGAGAATGTGTATGTGTGCATGTGTGTATGAATGTGTGAGTATGCATGTGTTTGTATGTGAACACTTGTGTGTGTGTGATGTAGAAATACAAGGGCATATTGGATCTTTTGAGGATGGAATTTGGGACCAGGTTACGTCAAAATTGTATTTAGAGATGGGATTTGCACAGTACATTAGGTCTGCACCATCTGAGGAATTAATGCTTCTAAAGAAACACTAATTCCAGGCATGAGAAGAGAAGTCTCATCTCACAGAGCACTTACATATTCAGACTTCTTGTGGCATTTCTCCATCTACAGAAGCTGTCAAAAGCCCCTTCTCTTTTCCAGACTCTTCTGTGAAGTGAAAGCTGAGGCTGCAATTCTCTTCCAAGCCAAACTTCGTATAATATGAGCAACTTCAATGCAAAAGAGCATTTTTAGTGACTTTGACGAAGATATCCATTACTAATACTTAGGAGCCAACTCGACATTATTGCTGAATTTTGAAAAGTAAGGTTTGAAGCAGGCATCTAATGATTTATAATCCCTTCTGTCCTGTAATTTGGGTCATGAGCTGAGGAATCAAGAGTGGAGGGGGATTTGCTTAAGAGGAATGATGTGAAGACTGGTAAATATTCTCCAAGATGGCTTTTATTTGTTCTTTCATTAACTTAGCCATCAAATATTTGCTAAGCACTGATTACATGTCAAGGTATTGTTACAGGTGCCGTGGATGTAATGAAGGAAGCATTGCCATCCTTGAATAGTTTAACGTGGAAATAAGTAGATGTGGAAATACAATATGATAAGGAAGCTGCCTACCATCACATAAAAAGATGACTTAGCTGGTATTTATAAGATTTAAAGTGCTGATCACGTGATTGCAACCAATCACGTGATTGTACTTAGTCCGGTGGACTAAACAGCATCTCTGACTAATACATGAGAGTGCATCAGAGTTGTGCTAACAAATGTTTAAAGTTGACTCCTAGGAGGGTAAAGAACAGATGGACATGAACAACAGTAGAGACCCCTGATCTTTGGGGTCTTCAAATCTCTGTCATGAGTTGGTTACCCTGGAGACACTGTTTGTGATGGTGACATCAGTTGACGTGCTCTGGTGAGATGGCTAGTAAGTTCTAGCATATTTCCACTGGCAAGCATGGAGTAGAGGTTCAGAGGTCAAGGGAACAAGAGGGAAGAAGACAAATATGTTTCTCACATACGAGGAGACTAGGGAAATGAGGGGCAAAGATGGGCAAAGACTGACCGGACACATGTATGAAGAGTCACAGGGAAACTCATTGTTGAAAAAAATATTCAAGGAAGTAAATCATCATCATAAAAATACTAGGAGGAGAAGAAAGAAGGGGAAGATGAAGAGGAGGAGGGAGAGGGGAGGAGGGAGAGGGGGAGGAGGGAGAGGGGGAGGAGGGAGAGGGGAAGAGGAACAGGAGGGAGAAGAGGAAGAGAAGGAAGAGGAGGAAGAAGAAAAAGAGGGGAGGAGGAGAGGAAGGAGGTGGAAGAGCAGGAGGAGAAGGCAGAGCATGGGGAGGAAGAAGAGGAGGAAAGGGAAGAAGAAAAGAAGGAGGAGGGTAGTCATAAATTCACCATAAACACAGAGCTGGACTCTGAATCCAAATCTTGTTCCCGGCTCCATAATACTGGGAAGTTTTTAGCCTCACCAGGCTTCAAGATCTCTTTGATAAATTAGTGATAACGGTTGAACCAAACGCTTAGGTTATTATGAGCTCTCGTGCAACCAATGCATATGAGGCATGGTGATGGTAAAGGACGCAGTAAACACTATCAACGTGAAGGGAATACTGCTGATTGATGATTGGTTGGTTGATGGACGGTGAGGTAAGAAAGGGGAACCGAGATTGACTTATGGCTTCCCAAGCAGCCGTAGATGTAACTTTCACCATCCTCTGTGACTGGCTGCTGTGTTCCTATGCACTGTTCTGTCAGAAGCAAGTATACACGTGCTTTCGAAAACACCGTAGGCTTTAGAGGCTCTATAGCAACCTACCATTCTGCCATGGGTAGTACTGGAAGAATTATTTTCTAGCAATAATAAGATGCAATTATTTTATGGTAATTAAAATATGGTTTCAAAAGAGAACAATTAGTTTGTTGTAGCCAGTAGGTGGAGGCAAGATAGTAGAGATAGATACTAGGAGAATATTGGAACCTTTTGTGGTAATTTTGAGGAACTAGAAGACAGTTGATTTATGGAGAAAGGAATTAAACATATGAATTACCCAGACAAACAAAGCACCATAGCCAAAGCCTCACAAAATGTTTGATATAGGCTATAAAGTATCTGTCAAAAATATTTGTTTTCACATATAAAAGTAAAAAGCATTCTATGACAGTGAAGACCGAAAGTACATTTTCCATGTTTCAATAATTATGAACAATGCTTTCTGGATGCTACTAGAATAGACAAAGTATAGCGAGAGGCAGCTGCTATGAACATAGTTCATGTGTTTGCTAACACTCAGGGAGCCAGTCAGGCACAGAATGCCAGCAATGTTTAGTCAGTATACTACAAGCAATAACATACTAGTTAACACTGAGATTAAAGAAAATGGAAAATGTGTACTGTAATTCAGCATGGGAGGTTTCCTGAAGGAGATGGCTTTTTCATAAAAGTTTAAAAACCACCAGTGTGCTGGCAACCATGGCACCCGTGCCTGGTGACCACAGCGCATGCAGCCGACCACTCAACCCCCTTTTGTTGTACTTTCTAGCAGTTGGAAATCATCTTTGACTTGCAGATCTTTTAGTTCTTGGCAGACGCAGAATTATGATGGTCTTTCCTAGAGTGGGAAAAATTTGTCTGCTGTTTGCTCTCTTTTGGGTCTTCCACATTGATAAAGTAGGATTGGACATAGTTGCTCTGTCTTGGATACACTGATTTAAGGCTCTTGTCCCACTGACTAGAAATTATCTGTATCATTCCTTGAATATAAACTGCATTTATTTTATCTGAGAAGCTGTATAGATTATTTTGACTCATGCCCATCTTTATATGGCATCAGGGAAACGCCTAGTGACCTTGTTTCACACAGAACTAGTTAAAAATCTTCTCAGAAGCCATATTGAGCGCATACTTTCTGTGTTTCACAAAAATACTTTTTTGTGAAACACAGAAAGTATTCGGTAATTCCTCAAGGCTATCATGACCAGAAAGAACAACAAGTCGATCTTGTAAAACACTGGGGCCATGCTTTCACAAGACAGCACAGGAGCCTTATCAAGGGTTAACTTCCTGCTTAAGAGCCTTTGTTTTGTCTGAGTGAAGAATGTCTGTGAAGGCCAGTGAAAGCATTTGAAGACAAGTAAGGCGTTTCATACATAAGAAGCCACAGAGTCTTCGTGTTCACTGAGAAGATGTTTTATTTAGGAAACACAGAGGCGAGTCACATCCCTTGTTTCCCTGAATTGAACAGAGGAAATTGCATTACGTCAGTCTTCCCGTTTGTTTGGTAGAAAACTGCTACCTGAGAGAAATACTAGAACCCTGGGGACCTTAAAATCTCTCCAGACTCGCTGACTGCAGTTGGCATGAGACTGACAGTATTCTCTGTCTAATCAGCTTGTGAGGACTGGCCGGGTTGTCAGAGGCTGGACACAGAGTCATGATCAGTTACTACCCAGCAATATTGTTATGAAAGAAAAAGAGAGTCATAATGTGTGAAAGCAAGTGCGTAAAAGAGAAGGTGGGAGGAAATGGAAGGCTAGCCAGCTGAAAGGCAAGGGTGGCAATCAACGGAGATTGATAAACAACAGTATTTTAAAGATACTGATTGGACCTCAGATCTGGTTGGTGATGGGGTTGGATTATTTTTCCTTTTGTAATGGCATTGTATATCAGCACTTGAATTTTGTTTAAAAAAAAAAAAACCTCACAGAATGCAAATGATCTCAGTTTTTTTTGAAATGGCCCAGATTAATGCTGCTTTAAAATAATGCTCAATCAAAATACAATGGTGAGGTATTTTCAAAGAACTGATTTAAAATGCCTAATAAAAAATAAATAAGATATGGAGAGGACATAGTTTGATACAATAAATTAATATTCATAGTCTCAAATTTGCACAAAAAAACTTGGGAGATATTTATATATGTCAACCTAAATTTAGATTACTATAGGTTAATTTTTTAGCTTAATACATCGTAATTTTTCTCTTTCCTTTATTTTTTTTTATTGTGTGACAGAATACCTGACTCAATAAATATAAAGAAGGAAAGGGTTTTTCACCTCACAGCGTATGGGACTGTGGCCCATTATGATGGTAGCAGGGGCAGAAGGTAGCTGGAAACATTGCCTCAGAAGTCAGGAAGAGAGAGAGGATTGTTATGTGCCTCTCAGCTTCTTTCTCTTCAGCCCAAGACCACAGCCTGTAGGATGACACCACCCACACTGAGGTGGGCCTCTTCCCCTCATTGACACCTACCTGGAAACAACTTCACAGAGATACCCTGGGTGTGTGTTGTCAGTGATCCTAAGTCTAGAACAGCTGCAACCAACATTAGTTATTAATTATATAATTATATTAACATAAACACTAGTGCTTCATTCTTAACTTCCAATTTAAGATTCTTAGAAAAAAAATCTTACTCTTCATTCAGTCGGTGAAACCCTGGTTAAGGGAGCCATTTCCAAGCAAATGATTCAAAGCATCAATTCAGAACAAGCAAATACCAGTAGAAAGAACCCTGAGTTCTCTCGATACTGTGTAGCCAAAACT
Organism: Rhabdomys pumilio; assembly: GCA_030674055.1. NCBI lineage: Eukaryota > Metazoa > Chordata > Mammalia > Rodentia > Muridae > Rhabdomys > Rhabdomys pumilio. The sequence continues at coordinate 95,377,926 of JANHMN010000006.1, forward strand.
CAGAGAGGCAAGATGAGTGGACCACGAGGAGACCGTTAGTGTATGTATATAGCTCTTCAAAGTGTAAGAGAGGCTGAATCCTGAAGCAGAAGCAATATTCTCCCCAAACTTTGTGTACAGTTGGCTAAATAGACCCAAGAGACTGACTATACCATTTTGTGTTTTAAAACTATTTTCCTGTCTTTGAGTCTACACACGGCTCATATTCATGGTAAACACACAAGAATGGGGCCTGGTTACCATAAAACTAGTTGATTTTACATGGGATTTTCAAGAGTGGCATGTGTGTTGCTATTTTGAGTAGTTCTAAATTTTGTTTGTGGTACTGGTTTTGCAGTGGCTTAGTGAACTCTGAGGACACCATCCTTCTTTCCTTATGCCTTAGGCAGGGTACAACGTGGCTGTATGGCTCTTGTTCCATTTCTGTGGTGCTGGATCATGGTGGTGTGTACCCTTCATGAAATACTGGTTTAGAAAAATTTCAGTAAATAGTAAACTTGCATCATCAAATATGCTAAGCTATTAGCTTTTGTTCTTCATTTTTTTATATAAAAATGTTTGCAAAATAGCATTATGAAATATTTGTTTAAAAAGAGGCCTGGGCCTGGAATGGGTACCTGAGCATTTGGAGAAGGCTGTTGATGATGTGAAGGTCTGTGTAGAACGTCAGTCTTTGGCCAGGCCACGTGATTTTTGTATAAATGGTGGAATTAGCTCACAACGCATGAGGAGTTGAAGTGTGTGCAGCAGCCAGCGAGGCTTCCTCTCCTCACAAGGGTGAGCATGGTTAGAGCCGGCCACTGCCTGCGCATTATCCTGTGAATGCCCATGAGCTGCTCTTAGACCACTTCTCCTTATTATTTTTGTGTGGACAAGAGTAGCACTGAGCAACAGGAACTAGTGCTCCCATAACCACAACAGAGAGAGAGCCGATGTAAAGTAGGAATTCTGAAGCGTGCACATGCACTATGCTGTGTTTGGACATTTCTCAGAAGATAGTCTTCAACTCAGAATTAATGCGAATATCAGGGAAGGGTAGAGGAAGGAAACGCCATAGTCAGGATATACTCTCTGAGAAAAAAAAATCTATTTTTAATAAAAGAAAAAGATTAATGCAAATATACGAAGAAAATAAACCTCAATACTTCTTTTCTGTGACATAAATTTAGCTTGAGATAGACTATAAATATAATAAACACATGAGCAAACTTTTGGGGTAAATGAAAGAGCACCCTTTTACCTTAAAGTAGACATAGCTGCTGGATTACTAATTATATAAGAAAGAAAAGCAAACTAAGACTACCTATAATGTGCAAGTAGTCTCAATGATAGTACACCTTACTTTAAAAAAATAATCTTAAAAAGACTGAATCTTGCTTTCTCTGTGCTAAATAAAAATAAAGTAAAATATCTCTTAATTGGAGTTTTGTCATTACCTTATTCATTACCATTAGATGGAGATTTTGTTATTCTATTTTTTTGTACTGATGTTAATTATTGAATTTAGTGCCACAGATGTTACTTACCTGCGTTGTATTATGAGATTTTATTGAATAGGTTGTGACTGAGTCTGGTTGAACAGGTGGACTGAAAGTATACTGTATTTGAAGTGAAATTGCTCTCCAAATTTACTCCAAGGAGGCGTTAAGGACAAGAAGGCTTGGTAAATGAAGAGGTCTGGGTAGAGGTGAGAGCACAGTAACAGCACAGGGCCTTGGGTGCTGAGACAGAGATGCACCAGGTCTTGTAAGCACTTAACACTATGTGCAGTAATGTGCTGGGACGGTCCTGGCCACGAGAAGGGAAGATTTTAGAAGACACAAGCTGAATGACGGTGAGAAAGAGTTCCCAGGCGGTGAGGCTGTGCAAGACAAATCTGCATTCGTCAAAATGACAGGAATCAAAAACATTAAGGAGTTTAGGCATATGTCACCATGACAGGCGACACGCTCAGCATGCTGCCTGACAGCTCACTCTAATGCACCTGCAAGCTCTAATAATGTATGTAGTTGGTGTTTAGGGAGTGCTGCCAGGAACACAGAGAATCTTACATCTCCTGTAATTGTTTCTTTACTTACCTTTCTACCTTGTGGTATAAATGTGACTTCACTTCACTTCCATACGTCCTCAAAATTTTGATCACAGAAAAGTACAGTTTAATCATTTATAAGCACCCGTTAACAACAAGTGGCAAGCTGACAAGTGATTGATATACAGACATTATACTACACATTAATACTGGTATTACTAAGATATTGGTCCTTGTTACTGACCCTGAAAACAATAGAATGGCAGAGAAATGGCGACTATCCTCAAGAAGTTTGTGTTTTCCTGCCAGTGGTGAGTGGAGAAATCAGACAATTACAGGTGATTTACTTCTCACTTGCTCTCCGCCCACACACCGTGTGTCAAATTCTAGAGATTGGCCCATGGGGGCAGCATAAAACATTGGGAAATGGAGCAATATGGTACAAAACGACAGGGCTGGCCGGAGACCTTAGTTAGACTCCAGGTATGTCTTGCTTTTTGAGAAGATAGCCCTATTAAGGTCCGGGAAAGAGGAAAGAGGATGTCAAGATGAATTTTCATTACATGCAAACAAGCAGTGGAAGGAGGCGGAAGGTACCAGGTGACTGGAGCAGAGTGAACCGCAGAGAGCAGGGTGCCACAGAGGGAGCGACACATCTGCTGCAGAGCTGTGGCTGCCAGAACCCTGTTGGATATCATTCCAGCTGTGGTGGGAACCTATGGGGCGCAGAAGTAATACGTTTTGATTTTTGCTTCAGAATTATCATTTGAATTGATCCGCAATATTAAGACTTGAGTTGGTGTTGAGCCTAAGCTGGGAAGATGGTGGCACGACATAAGAATTGTTTTGTGGTAGAGTGATGTCCTGAGGAACCCCATTTGCAGCCTGAGGAGAAGGCAGGGACCCAGAGTCTCCTTTCCGTGAATCTCTACTGCAGTAAGCTAGTGAATAGCTATGCTCTAAGGGTATAGCAAAAGGAAAGTGAGGGAAGCAGTTTGTCTACATATTTGTGTGCACATGTATAGGTGTGGGCACACAAATATGTAGGGCAACGGTTTAATTTGGGTCTTATTTAATTGTCGCAATGAATGAATTCCAGAGAAAGTTTCCCGAGCACATGTGCTCCAGTCACTGGTTCTGACGCTGATGAAAGGTGCTCGTTTAGGTCGATGACCTAGATCTGTATATATAAACACAACAGACATAACATAACATTTTATTAGTTATCTTTAATGCTTGTAGACAGATTTAAAAAAAGAGGTGCTAAAGATGGGATAGACTTTCTACTTTTATCCTAGTGTGGAAATGACAAGTGGTTTGAAGGAAGTAGACTGCTATCCCCTCTGGTGTCTGAGTCAAAAGTTCTAGGTGAAGAGGAAAACACAAGCCAGGTGAGGTATAGCTTCCTGGGAGAAAGTGGGAGAAGGGCTGGGCAGTCTCTGGGAAGGCTTGGTGGGGAGAAAGGGAGCAGATGGGGCCAAGAGAGACTGCAAAGCAGATGAGTCAGGAGGGCTGGAGTACTGCGGGGATTTTCTCTGATGCTCTGGGTGAGAAGCCAAGGGAAGAATTTAAACAGAGATGTTCCCAGATGTTCAGATGGCCATTACCCTGTCAAATGAAACTAACCTTACCCCCACCCCACTGTTTTCAGTCACTGTGTTCTACCCAGGCAAGAAGGAAAGATGGAAGAGTAGTTAGAAGGCTAGTTAAGTTTGGTTTGAATATATATGTGTGTGTGTGTGTGTGTGTGTGTGTGTGTGTGTGTGTGTGTGTCTGTGTGTGTCTGTGTATATGTATATGTATATATGTATATGTATATGTATATGTATATGTATATGTATATGTATATGTATATGTATATGTATATGTATATGTATATGTATATATGTATATGTATGTATATATTAAAGATGTCTCAAAAGGTGGAGAAAGTGGTTGGATTCTAGGTTTACAATGAAACAGATCTGGTGGGCTTCACCAACAGCTCAGATTTTGGGCATGAGAGAAGGCTTTCCAGGTTACTATCTGAACAATCTGAGGAGAGGCGTGTGTTAGAATGGCCAGTGTTCAGCTTTGCTACACACAATCTGTATCCATACAGTGAAATATAGAAGAATCAGGGCTGTGCATACTTGATTAGCATGCACTTGAAAATAACACCAGATACTCATTGGACCACAGTTACAAATTTTGGAGTAGGGAATAGTAGACTACAGTTGAAGCTAACAGTGACTTAGACAAGTGATTACAGGAGTACAGACAGTCTGAGAATGAGGTGTGACCCCTTCAGTAGCCAGAAGGTAGGGGTTGAGGAGACTGAGAACAGACTCCTAGAGTAGAGAGCCAAGAAACCAAACAAGGGTGGTATTCTAAGAGAGTGATCAGTGTCAAATACTATGCCTTATGTTTGAAAATTGCTAATATTTGGCATGAATAATCTTGATGTGTATTCCAAGGGTAAAATGGATCAAATTGAGAGAGGGAGAAAACAGACTATAAGTATAACAAACACAGGCTTTCAAACTGTTGTCAACAGGAAGGGGGAAGGGTCAGGGGGCAGTTCTTGTAGCCTGAGAAGTGTGGACTTGATCTTGAAGTGAGACAGATGAGCAGGTTCATGGGATTCTCTATCTGTGTTTTTCCAGTTCCGTAAGAACCACTGGATTGTTGGCTCTAATGGGCTAGATATCACGTAAGCGTCGTTTCCCTTTCTGCAAATGGCAGCCCTGTCCATCCAGTGGATGTTGTCTCTAGCTCTTTTCTTTCTACTACCAGTCAATATGTCAGCAAATCTTTCCAGAAAGCTCCTTTCCATACAGTTCTAGCTATGGCTGCGATTCGGGACAAGAGGAAAGCGACAGGATGTAGGGGGTTTGGGGAGTGTAAGGGGTGAGTGGGGGGTGAAGTGGGTTTCTGTGGCACAATGCATTAGAAAATTGACCATGTCTCGTGACGATGGACTGCAAGTGACTCCTAGATATGAAATTTATTTACAACTCGGACATTTTGAGGTAGATTTTTTTTTTGAGGTACAATTACTAATGATAGTTGAATTTTGAGGCTAGAACCATGTGAGACTGGCAAAAAAAAAAAGTCAGTGAAGTGAGATTACCAAACAACTGAGGAGCCAGAATTACTATTACATGTCAGCCATTGAGAATGATAAAACTGGAAGATGGACCTTTTAGGTGCTCGAGCCACCAGTAAATGAAGGAGAGTGGATAAGCAATAGACCCACAACACCAGTAAAGAATTAGTGATAGCAGCCGATGAGACAAGTTTCAGTCGGTTTTAGATTTGGAAAGACAGAGGAAGGAAAACTACTTGGAAACAACAATGGAGAAAAACCATCACATTTTATCTTAGAATCTGGAACACATGGACTGTGAGATAAAGCATCAGAGCAAATAAAATGAAAACCAACCTACCATCCAACAAACGCAACCTCAACGAAACAAGAAGATGCCACCAACAGAGGCAATAAACCATCTTTTATAGAGAGCAAGGAAATAAGGAGTAACTTGGGATGCAGAAGGGAGAGTTTACAAGAGCTCAAATTCACTACTGCAAGGGCGAAGGATTTAGAGGCATGGTGACATGTGGGGTGGGGGTGGTGATCACAGCAATGTACTGGACTGCCTGATGGAACAGAGGGACTTGAGGTTAGGTCTGAGAGTAACAGAGGGGAGCAGGAGGGTAGTAGAGGCATAAGTGTTCAGGGTTGGTCTTGAACCTCTCAAAGCAGGTAGTATTTTAAGTGCTGCCTCTCTTTTCCTGAGAGGATGTAGCTCATAGGGGTCCATGGGATGAAGGTCTTGGGCCACACAGAGATAGGGTTAGGAGGAGGCTGGGATGTGGAGAGCAACATACGTGGCCTTTGATTCATAGGCTTCTTGAAATTTTCTCCAACATTCCATCTCAACACTGAATGTGCACAACTTTAGTTTTCTGATAGCAAATGGAGACATTTGAGAGCAATCTACACTAAAGGAGTATTCTGTGTACTTTTCCATCCCTGCCGGCATTTATTTCATAGTCATTAATTCATTTCCAAATGACTGCCTGTAATTCACGTTTGAACCGCACACCTATTAATTAGTCTCACCTCAGCAGCTGGCGTAGACATGTGAGCAAAGAAGGGCCAGATAATTTGGCTTTTCAAAAATGTCTGAATTCTGAGCTAAAAGGAAATACACAAATACCTTCTCATGCCATCAATAATAGATATGATAAAGCTGAGATAAATGGAAATGCAATCTCTGCAGGGCAAACAAGGGCAATGGCAGCGGGGATCTGTGGGTCTCATTGCTCAGTACATCTGAAGGAGGCAGCCATTCCTGGTCTTTGGGTTTTTTAATCTGCTAATTTGTGGTGTCTAGAAGGAGTATTGGTACCCCATTGGGATTCCTTCCTTCCTTTAAATTTCTCTCTCTCTCTCTCTCTCTCTCTCTCTCTCTCTCTCTCTCTCACACACACACACACACACACACACACACACACACACACGTATATGTATATGTAATGGTAATGTATGTGTGTGTTTTCTGTATGCCTTTTCCAAAAGGTCTTTAGTACTATTTACCCCTCATATTCCTTCTTTTATCCTTCCTTCCAAAATCCATCCCAATTTAACCCTTCCCATTCCACTACTCCCTTTAGACCTCAATGTGCTGTGTTCCATCTCTCCTTTCTTGAATAGCCTCCCACCCACTATGGTTCTCTACCAATTTCTAGACGTCTGTGGTATTCTAGATGAAACACACATATCTGAATACTCAAAGCTAGCATCCACCAGTGAAAACACATAATATTTGACTTTCTTGAGTCCAGGCTTTCTCACTCAGATGCTTATTTCTAGCTCCACCTATTTTCCTGTAATTTTGTGATTTTTGATTTTCTGAACAGCTGAATAATATCTTGTCCATGCAGCATTTTTCATCATTTTTTAAAAAATTTTACCTATTCTAAGATAAATTGCTATCTCAAAATAATTTTCATTTCTCATATGGCTAAGGATGTTGAATGTTTGAAAAGTGTTTTTCAAACTTTTGTATTTCAAATTTTGAGAACTCTTTTTTTGGTCTCATGCCCCATTTTTTAAATTAGGTTGTTTTCTTGCTGTTTAGTTTTTTGGGAGGGTTGGGGGTGAATATTGTTGAAACTTTCTGTCAGATGTATAGCTGGTGTCTTAATAAGGGTTTCTATTGCAGTGGTAAGATACCAAGATCAAACGCAACTTGGGGAGGAAAGAGTTTATTTGTCTTACACTTCCAGGTGTAAGGTTCTGTCACTGAATGCAGTCAAGACATGAACTCAAGCAAGGCAGGAACCTGGAGACAGGAGCTGATGCAGAGGCCATGGAGGAGTGCTGCTTACTGGCTTGCTCCTCATGGCTTGCTAAGCCTGTTTTCTTGTACATCCTGAAACCATCTGTCTAGGGTGGCACCACCCACAATTATTTGAGTCCTCCCATATCAATCAGTAACTAAGAAAATACCCCCACAGGTTGGTGTACAGGCCAAATTGGTGGAAACAGTTTTTTAATTAATAGTCTCTCTTCCAAAATTATTCTAGATGATATGAAGCTGACATTAAAAACTAACAAGGAAAGTTGATAAAGATTTCTTCTCCATTCTGTAGGATGACTACATTTTCATTCAAATGATTGTATTTTCTGCTGTGTATAAGCTTTTTACACTCACAAGGCCCCATTCACTAATTTTTGGGCTTAATACTTGTGCTTTCTGGGTGGTATTCACAAAGTCCTTTTCCTGTGATAATTATCCTGAACAAATTGTAGTTCAAGTGTATTCCATACTTTTTCTATCAGATTCAGAGTCTCTATGAGCCTCTATGTTGAGGCTCTTGATCCCTTTGGAGTTGAGTTTTGGGCAGGATGAGGACATAGGCTACATCTCTACCTGTAACCGTCTGTAACCATCTACCTGTAACCATCTACCTGTAACCATCATTGACAACGGTGCTGTCTTTCTCCAATGTGCATTCTGGGCCTCTTTTTTCAGGTAACTCTAGGAGTGTGAATTTTTATGTTTGTCCCCAGCCTGTTGCTGAAGACACTATTATTTTTAAGTGGTAGACACGGAGAGATCAAGCTGGTACTTACCTGAAACCTGCATCCCTCCTAGCTAGTGTCCACACTGCTAGAAGGTGCTATGTATGCTACTAGAGAAAAAAAGCAGTCATCAGTATTAGTATTATCCATATGTAACTCCTGCAAACTACAACATCTGGCTTGTAGGTCATGCCCACTTCTGCAACAGTGACACAAGTAAGTGAGTAACCACCCACTTTCTGATTAGATTTAAGTCCATGACACAAGAGGAAGCATATATATGACAACATTATCACACCACAAGCCTTGAGCTAGATTGGTCATAGATTCAAAGGAGAGCCTACTGCCGTTATGATGCCCAACAGACATGCTAATACGTGGGCTTCCAATGATAAATCCTTATATCTGTAGATATAAGAATTTATATATAAAGTCTCTCAGTCTTTATCTGAGAAACTTTTAGTTAGAAAACAATGAGTACACTGAGATCTTCAAGTGATCAGGGTTCAAAGGCTGAGAGTTTGTGGATTACTCAGCCCTCAACAGGACGTCTACCTCATACATACTCCTTTGACCGCTCCCAGGTAATTTCAGAGGTGGTGGCAGAAAGAGCGTGAGGGCCAGAGGTGGTGGATATGTTCATACAAACAGTATTTTGTGGACACAGCAGTGAAGCTGCATGGATGAGCTCATGGTGCTTGTGAGAGCATGCACACTGGATCAGAATCCATTGCAGAGATGGAAGGTAGACACAAAGTTCAGCTCCTGGTTGATAGCTGTTTGGAGAGAAAGAGTGCGACCTTAAGGGCGTAACCCCTGGCAAGTTGGCCATGCTCCACTGGAAGACCACACATTCAAGAATATAGTCAGCACAAGTTAGGCATGATGTGTTTAAAAAATAAGGGAACACAAATTTGGATGAATCGGGGGAGGATTGTGATATGAGAGGAGTTGGGGGAGGAGAAATATGATTGAAATATATGTATAAAAGTCAAAGAACTAATAAAAACATTTTAATCTAAGGAGGTGGCACAGTATCTGTCATAATTATATTTTTAATAACTGGCACTATCTAGGCCTGGTCATATAAGTGTACACTTAATACTCAGCTCCAAACACAATGAAGTATACGCATGAAGTTTCCTTAAAATGGAAGTAGTATCTCTCATGTGACTCAGCGACACTGCTCCTGGGTGCATATCTAAAGGACTCCAGGCCACAGGTGTGTCACAGAGATACTTGGACTTGAGTACGTCATGTGTAAAGGCGTCATGATGAAGCCTATTATCATTTTTGTGGTGAATATGTGCCAAGAAAAAAAAAAGGAAGTACCTTAAGGAAGGCGTGAGTAAAACAAACCAAGCCAAAGTCCAACCAAACTAAGCCACCTTCAATGGCGACAGCAAACAACATCAAGAAAAATGTGAGAGTTTCAGTTTGACGATGAAATGGGACTTCCCTGAAGTCTAGTTCACTTGTGGCTTACTAAAATATTAATATTGATATAGGTCAATATGCAATAAAACAATTCCATTTATTATTCATTTTTATATGATTTGATGGATAGCTGTAGGAGGTGTGCTAATTATAGCTCCAGCATAATAGGGAAAACAGAAAATTCGATTGGCTCTCAGGCTTATGCTTAACCTCTGTTTCCAGATGTATTGGGCATGGGGCCTGCTATATTACCAGTTACTACTTAGACCGTTTTCCTGTACTGACCCTGAAAACCTCATCTCAGTACTGAGAGGAAGGGGCTACTGTGATCTCTATTTTATAGATGAGGAAGCAGAAATACTGATTGTTAATGACTTGTGGAATATGGTCATACCAATGTTGAGTGTTCTGTTAGCCGGGAGAATAGAACCCAAGGTGTTATTGACTGGCTATGTCTTTTCATAGATTTTGGAAGCTCTTGGCAAGGCATCTGCTCTAGCTGGGCTTCTCTTCCCCTACCTATGTCCCTGTTCTCATCTCTGTGCATTTCCTCTGCCAAGCATGCATTTCACGGAGATTCTAAAAGTTTCCTGCGGTCCTCTTGAGCCCAGTCTCTGCATTTCTGACACATCTTCCCTTTCCAATTTTTGTCTTCCTTCCTATCCATATCCCCATTTAGGAACCAGCCTTACTAGGAGTGAAAATGCTGTCTGAATTGAAGACGTTTTCTCTCCTCAGAAAATTAGTCCTTGGTGTCAGAGTGGGGCTGGGACTCATGCAAATAGGATATACCTTGGTACAACTCTGGGTGGGTTATTGTTTCCCTGACTTAAAGCCATTGGTACTGCTCCAGAGCAGCTAAAAAAGAACACGCTGGAAATAGTTACTGTAACATATACCCACAATGCACTTCTTTCTTGTTCTCCATAGAGCCCAAAGCTTGAATGGGACCTTAAGCATTCTCTTGCTTCTTATTGTACATACATTCCTTTTATTTTTTCTTTCAATGTCTATGTATCAGACACAAACAACAAAGAATATAATAAATTATCCTTTTTCTCTGTGTCCAAAGCTCACAGATTTCAGGCATGGATCTGGCACAGGTAACTGTTCTGTTGCTTGGCAGGCCAGCTGGGTGTTCAGTAGTGACACAGGATCCATGTATTTCATAACAGCATGAAAACTTCTAAAAACTACCCCACAAAGTGATGATTCTTACAGGCTCGGAATCGTTACATGGATTCAGTGTCCAACAAACACCCAGAATATGGGACATCTTTTTGCTAATATCTGGACCTGGTCACCTACTGTGAATTTGATGATGTTTGCCTTCTAGGCTTCCAGACTCTTCCTATTCAACTGTTCATTTCCCTTCTTGATGTAATCCTTTATTAAAAGCAGAAGAAAGAAAGAAAAAACTCTCTGTAGGTTAAATGTAATAACTATGCATTTTAAACAACATTGTAAATTGTTACACATTGTCCTTTGTTATCAGGGTGACTCCTTATGTCTTTAGGGGAGACAGGAAAGAAGAAAAGAATTGGAAGAAATAAGTCATTTCTAGCCTTAAAAATCAAAGCTTACAGCATATCGGCTATTAAGTAGAGGCTGGTATGGTTGGTAGGCCTATTTAAAGGTTTTTCTTTTTTAGATGCATGCTGAGAAACTAAACAGAACTATCATGTCTCTTCCTGTTCTTTGTCGTGTGAAACTCAGTGCCAGGGAAAGTTTTTTTGCGCTCTGAGTGTTTGTACTTTGAAAAGCCATATTCCCAATTTGGACTGGCAACTGTGCCAAATATCTTGGCAACTTTACAAAAATAGCTTTAATGTTAAAAGAAAGTGATACATGATGAAGCCTGTCATATTGTGTTACACTCGTAGGGGACAGAATGCAATTAATATGGCATTTTCATGTTAACTTGAGATTTTAAAACTGAATCACATTTTACTCTAAGAGTTACAAATATGGAATGCATAACTGCCTTAGTTTACTTCCATTGCTGTGATAAAGACCATGACAAAAGCAACTTCAGGAAGAAAGGGTTAATTTCACCTTATAGCTTACAGCCATTTATGTAGGAAGCCAGGGAAGGAACTCAGGGCAGGAACCCAGAGGCAGGGGCTGAAGCAGAAGCCATGAAGGAACACTGCTTAGTGCTTGCTTTCTATGCTTGCCCAGTCTGCTTTCTTCTACAGCTCTGGCCCACCTGTTAGGGATGGCACTGCTCACAGTCATCAATAACTAAGAGAATGTCCCATGGGCTCCCTTATGGGCCAGTCTGATGAGGGTTTTCTCCACTGAGGTTTCCTCTTTTCAGATAGATGACTCCTGTTCGGATCAAATGGACACAAACACTAACAAACACAGTGACTTTTTCTGTTGGTTTATGTCAGCAACACATAGAAATGATAAAACCCTTTTCTAAAAAACAGTAGTCACAGTTAATAACTACAGTAATTGATACTGTGAATTTCAATGGCTTTCTGAATGGACTTTAGGAAGTGATTTGTGGGTTGGAATGTTGTATAATATCTTTGGAGTTATAACTGTTATAAATGATGCTACAATCTACCATTGTGTTTCTGTCATTTATTATATGCAAACACTAGTATACATTATCTTTGGTGTTTATTAAATTTTCAGGATGGGTCTTGTTCTTTGTAACTTGAAGAAGCAGAAGCTCTGATAAGCTCTGAGAGATTCATTCACTTGTTCAGGCAACAGTGAACAATAGACTTAAGATTCAAGCTCAAGGTGGTGGCATGCATAACTGAGGCAGGAGAATCATGTTTATGGTCAGCTGGGGCTACAGAGTAAAATGGTATCAAACAAAACAATTTGAATCATTTAGTTATATCTAAAGTCTCTGCTCTTTTGACTGCATTCAGCTTTATATCCAAATGAAAGTTAATCACTGGCTAGTTACTACGCTGGGACACAAGTATTCTCAGAGGAGGAAAGGTATGGTAGATCTTGGGTCATAGATAAATAGCTAGGGCTAAAAGCAATCTCAGCTTGGTTAGATCAAGTTTAGTAAAATTAAAATACTGAAGGTGGTTCATGGCTGATGGATTTGCCCAGATATGATTCATTAAGAATAACTGTCATGGTAGCACATGCCTTTAGTCTCAGTAGAGGCAGAGACACATGGACCTCTATGAGTTCAAGCCAGGTCTGCATAGTAAGTTCCAGGATAGCCAAAGCTTTGTCAAGAGACCCTGTCTCAAACAAAAACAAACAAACAACAAAGAGAAAGGGGTATTATAAAATATTAAAAATTCTTAGCCCTTCAAGAAAACAACAACCAAAACTGCACTGACATTCTGTCCCAGCAGACTCTGGATGGTGGTCATCCTGGAAATAACTGCAAATACCACTGTGAAGGTGGGGGACAAAGTATGCTTGTCCACTGCTAATGGAAATGTGAATCAGTGCAGACACTACAGAGAGCAATGTGGAGAACCGCACCATGTGACTGGGTCAACTGTTCTCGGACAGATACTCAGGAGCAACTCTAAATTGATAATGGAAGACAGATACCTTCACATCCATGTCTGTAACACCATTCACAGTGCTCAAGCCGTAGCCACCAACAGATGAATGGAAAAGAATATATATTCGCAGACATATGTATTAATGTATGCATGTATATGCATGTATGTATGCGTGCCTTTGCACCATACAAGCACACAGACATAGACACATACACTGGAGTTTTACTCAGCTATAAAGCAAAGAACATGCCAGTTCATGAAGACAGATGGAAAGGAGATTAAACAGTTCAGACTCAGAGCCGTAAACCATCACCTTTACTCTGGTGCTTGAAAGAACCTCATTTGGGAAAATACTGTGTGAAAGTCCAATGGGAATATTTGTGAAGATGGGACCGGTGTGTGAGAGATGGAGAGAGTAGCGAGGTAACGGGACATCTATGGACAAATCGCATGGTAGACGTGTGTGAGAAGGCTGTGATGAAATGAAGCCATTTGGCGATCGATACTCACTCATAAAGGATAGCATAAGCACAGTTGTTTGAAAAGAAGAGCAAAGCCACAATGCTTCGATGGGCCTCTGCACACAGTGGGACACTTGCATCTGGTAATTGGAATTCTGAATAATGGAGTAGTATATTGTGTGGGTAAGGAATGGGCAAACAAGAGGAAGTATGGTTTCCCAGATGGAGAGAGTGGTCTCTGATACCTGGAGAGGATGGAAGGATGGCTAGAATCATATCAAAGCCACTGTGGCCTTTGCAGCTCCCCTGCTGTGCCAGATGGATTTGAATCTGGAAGCACAAACATCTCAGCCCACCATCCTTGTAGACTCTCCAGTGCTAATACTTTCCAAAGCTGTAGGGTAAGATGGTCCTTGGATAGGTTCTATTTCAGTCAACCCTCAGGACATGATGGATTGAGGAAAGGTGCGGGAAGAGATGCAGTTAGCACAAAATGATAGGCAGGGCATATAAGCAGGTGGACTCAGCCTTACTTAAGAGAATACCTGGAGAATGGGGCTAGTATTAAATGGGACTTGAGAGCTGAGGTTCCAGCGATGCTCAGTCACTGGACTGCAGAGTCCAGTTCCTTCTTCATCCAGTCTTTAACTCATTAAATAATTTATTCATGTATTCAATAGACCACTTTTCAGTTTCTACTGCGTGTCTGGTGTATCATTTTGTTCTTTACATAGGATAATATATAAGCCAGTTAAAGTTAAAAAGAACAACCTGAAATGTTTTCCTGGTGTGAGTATGTGTTAATTAATTTCAGACGATTCTATCATCTGTCATTACTTTATGCCTTGGTGTTAGGACCAGGGAGTTTATTCCGGGTTGTTCAAGTAATAAGATTCAGAATTACTGTAAGTCACTTGATGCATCTCATTTATTTAAGGAGATGGGATGCAAAAAGCTAAGTAGACTATTCACGCTGAGTCTGTGTTGAATTTATATATCAAGCCAAGAACTGTGCTCTGGTTTCCCAGGTGACATCTAGGAAAGATGATTCACATGAGATAGGTATGTCTCTTCCCCTGGCTTAATCCTTATTTCCACAGAAGTAAGTATCTCCCACAATGTTTCCATAGGCAGCATGCCTTTGGTGTCTCCAAGAGTCTAAAGCTAGGCCTTTGAGAATTAATCATTTATTTTTAGTTCCTCCCACTACTAATGTAATAACCAATCAGGTTATTTTTCACCATAAACTGTACTGCCCAGCAACATAACTAGCTCACCTCCTTTAGCAGGCCATCACCAGGAAAGACCTAGAAAGTATTTCAGTGTTAAATGAGAAAGTGAAAAGACTCTAACTCCCTTCTTCTACTTATGTGTCTAATCCATATTTGTTTTAAAATGGCATGAGGAAATATTTCTAAAGGTTATGGGATAGTTAGTATCCTTTCTTGAGTGAGAATCTGACACACCTAACGATAAACTCAGTTCCTGTAACATAAATCTCCAAGTCCACTTTGCACTAGCAGGTGATTTTAGGTATTTGAGTGGCTCAATAAGACTGCAGAGCTGGTTGTGACACAGGGCTGGGCTGTACCTGAAGAGGTCACCAGGAAGAATGGTGACAGAGTCAGCCCTATATAAAACCCTTGGAATTAGCTAATATTTCAAATCTAGTTTGTTATCTACATTTAAAAATACTGTTTTCCGTATTTTCCGTAATTTTCCATACATTTTCACGAAATGTACACAGAACAGCCACTGATGTGTGTTGGACACCAATCCCATTCACTTCAAAGACAATATTTCTTTTATCATTTGAATTATAAAGTTCCTGTCAAAATGTTCCCTATTGAGCAGTAAACATATTTATCTCCAAAGTGTATCTGTAGCACATTATGTGGTGTCCTGCATGGTAATTACTCAGTAAAAATAAAGATTTTTAAATGGGAAAATAAAGAATGAGGAATATTTCCAAAATGTACTTATATTCTTGTAGGACTAAATCTCTTTGTTAAAGATGTGAAAATCTGACTTCCTTGGAGTTTTGTTTTGATAGCTGATTGCTTATTTCCTTTTAATGATGGTATATGATAACTGACCTATTAGCACGCAATATAAACTTTCAAGATGTGTATTATTCTGCAGAGAACTTGTATAGACAATATTTGTCAGGACATCCAAGAGCTTTCCCCCAACTTCAGGGAACATTTATTGTTACCTTTCAGAATCCTAAATGGTAGTTTTAAAGACTCAAACCTGACAATTTCGACCCTTTACTATAACAGGGAAAGGTCTTCTCCAATCTATTAAGAAAACAATACGATTCAAATGTGCAGAGTAGAGAGAGACAACACTCTATGGAGGTTCTCAGTTCGCTACTGATTCTGTGTCTAGCATTCACTAGCTAAAATTTATATAATGATACTTTCAAGAACTATATTTATTCCCACAGTTTTGAAAATAAATTTTTACAACACAATATGACATTTAACCCATGGACTTTGGGATTAAACAGTGAGGGTCTGAGACACGGCGGTCAGTGACCAACTGTGATCTGAGTGACAGACTCCATCTCTGTTGTGGTCTTCAATGCTTCAGCTGAAACTGTAGAACGGGATGCATGGCACTTGCAGGGTTTTTCAAGAACTGTCAAATGCGAAACTTTAAAAGCTGTCAGTCAGTGGTGTCTGCGATCGTTAACTTGTTTGAAGCCCAGCAATTAATAAATCATACAGATAATATCTAACTCTGGTGCAAAGCGTGAAATCTCACTGTTCTGTCTACCATACCCTATTAATTTATGATAGTTCTTTAGAGAGGCACGCTTTCTGGCATTTTGAGACAGCATAGTCTTGCTATCGTCTTGTGTTTTTGTCTGAAATATGACCTTTTGGTTGTATAACCATGTTGTCAGTTGATGGTTTTTATTTGTTAATGTGAATGGTGGAAACTATATTTGCTTTCAATTTTAATCCTATGAATTTATTACAGTATTCCAAGCCAATAAATGCTTCAGTGTTTTTAAAGCTACAGAAAGTATCATCTGATTGCTGAGAAGAAAGCCTCTCTTGGTTTGCCTAAAAATCTGTCCTGTTCGCACTATTAGAACGGTAAATCCCTTGCTCTCATACCTCCTGGTTGTATAAATCGTGGAGTCACGATCATATTCACACTATCATTTGCACCCCACTAGGAAGTGTTAGATACAATACTGTACTTAATTTAGAAAGGGTGGTTTGCAGAAAACATAAATAGATACAATTTTTACCATGTGAGTCGGTGCCGATGTGGCTCAGGGGAAAGGCCACTGGAAGGGGGTTAGGTCCGTTCTACTTGTGCCACAATTCAGGAGAAAGATTTAGATGGGAGATACAGGGATTTCCAGTGCCACCACGAAGGAGATGGCTTGGGTCATGAGAATGGCTGAAGTCATCGAGGACAGCAGGGTGCACATTGAAAGTTGAAGGGTGTTTAAAGAGGAGGAGAAAAGATGCAGACAAAGGAAAAGGGAGGAAGTCAGATGGTCGTCTAGGAAACAAAATGCCTATTCCTGTGACAGTACCTGCAGAGGTCAGAAGATGGTGGTGGATGCCCTAGACGTGAAGTTACCACCATGTGGGTGTTGAGAAGTAACCTAGGTATCCTCTGGCTCTTACCCTCTGAGCCATTGCTCCAGCCCCAACAAATGTTTCTTGAGCTATTGCTCCATGCACGGTTTTGAGATATATGTATAAAACCAACAGATAAACTTACATGTTGTTAGAAGATAATAAAATGTAATAAATAAGTCAATTCTGTATTTTCTTAAAGGTGATAAGGACACCAAAATCAGTGGTGTGAGAAACACGGGCAAGGTGGTTAGTACTGCGCCTGCGCTCTTCAATTGGAACCTGGGATTTTGGGGAGGTGTCTCTGGGTAGGAGCCTATTCGCAAGCATGGAGGTATAAAGGGAAAGCTATAGAAACAGCTTCCAGCAGGCTGTAGCGATCCTTATGTCTCAGAGAGTTGGATAAAATACTGACGGAAAGCTCCTTCTTGAGTTTTAAAGTCTGGAGTCGATGTTGGTCGAGACAAAAGCAGACTTTTTGATGGCAGGGGATGAGATGGAAGGCAGATCTCACCAGCAGGAGGAAGTGAAAGGAGGGGAAGCAAACAAACCCAAACATACTTGTTTCCAGTGTAACCTGAAAAGAAAACACACACGCACACGCACACGCACACGCACACGCACACAATTTTTTTAAAAAAACTAAGGCAGATTCAGTAGGTGTACAGGAACTGGGGACAAAGATGTGGTTCAGTGAACCGGGTACAGGGCTTGAAGTTTCAGAACCGGCAGTTGCAGGTGCTAACTGGACCTGTGCGTGCCTGGTGCAAGGCGAACACAAGTGGAAAATGGAATTAAGAAGGACAGACTGTTGAAAGGTAAGACTGTCATCCACATGGGACCTGAGTCACAGAGCTCATGGCAGAGATTAGCATGGAGACTGAGCCAGGCACGGGGTTACTGCTCAATAAGTAGGTGGGCACACTGTGGAAGGAAAGAGGGAGCCAGCAAACATCGAGGCCTGTGAGAAGATTTATGTGTTTTTTGGACCTACTATTTAGCCTTTGTTACTTTCGAAAGAAAATTAATCTTCAGTTTATCATATTTGTCAGTTATTATAACCCAACTCAGCCTTTTATTGGCAGGGCATTTACTCTTCAACTGTAGTCATTAGAAGACAGCAAATCATAATAAAATAATTCATCTGTGAGAATAAAATTTCCAATTTTTATTTTTTCTGGTCATGTATAGTTGGAGACATATTTATTCTAGTACCCAACAGCATTGACATTTTCTTCTTTAAAACTGAACCATGAGAAATGGTATTTGCAGTAAAATCAAAGAAGTCAAGCTACAGAGCATGCAAGTTATTTGGGAAAACAAATCTTACTCAAACTGGAGTGAACTTGAGATATTTGAAGATTACACCCACCCCCACACACACGTGCACACCCACACACTCACATGCATCACACACACATACACACATGCACACACACCATCAGACACACGCAGACACACCCACACACTCACACACATGTAAACACACATCCTCACACACATGCACGTGCACACACGCACATACCCACCCACCCACATGCACACACACAAAGAGAGAAAGAAAGAGACAGACAGAGACAGAGACAGAGATCTGGAGAGAGAGAGGAGAAAGAGTTATATTTTAAGTTAATCTATGATGTGGTTACTTGCTCAGAAAAAAATTAGACACTAAAATCAATAAAATAATCTTCTTGTAATACATACCTTATTTTGAAGGAAAATCTATTCCTTGAGTGTTAATGGATCCCTGAGTTCTTAGAATAAGCAAAACAGAAACATATTGCTGGTAGTTTGGGTCAATTTCAAAACAAGAATAGTTAAGGAATTGAATTTTTTTTACTTATGCTTAACTTTATACTTATACTTAACTTTATACATATAGAGTCATCATTGTATCTATAATGCTGAAGCTCACCATGAGCGATTAGAATGAATAAGCCATTTTACTCATGGGTGTATTTCAGCTCTCTTCTAAAAGGAATATGGAAGTTACCAACACAATTTGCACACTGGGCAAAGCACCAATTCACTCACATTGACATTAGTAGTTTGTAAAAACATAGTGGCCAGTGCAACAAAAACGGCTTATGGTGAGCTGTGGGGAAGAAGTCTTGACTTCAGAGTGCCTTCTAAACATCAGGTGTCTAAATACATAGATCTGGTCTTGTGGCTATAAATGTTTTACTCAGTAACACATTATCAATGCCATACCTGCACCTGTTCCTTCTCGGTTCCTTTTTCCTTTTTTTTTTTTTTAATGTTGCCTCCTAAGAAACAAACTGTGATGTTTATTCTGCAACAATGATACATCTTAGAAGTATAACAGTGAACGAAGTAAGCAACGATTGTTATAAGTAAGGTTAAATGCATCTAATCTCGAAACATCTGAGGCTTCCTAAGATTACTGAATTATTCTCCCTGGATCTCAAGGAGCAACTGCCAGGCATTTAAAAACACTGAGAAACTAGATCCCCAACCCTTGCAATGTTGGCTCCTTCTCTTGGCACAACCACATAATTAATGCTGAATACTTCTGTGCAACTGCTTGACACTGTATATAAACAAGGGAATTACACTTGTGTATAGTATAGAACCATATTCTACTGAGGAGAGAATTGAGACAGACATGGGAGACTATGCAAACACAATGTATAGCTCTCAAGGCAGTGATGGATTACTCAGGAAGTGGTTTGTGTGTATGGAATGCCCATGAAGGTTAGAAAAGGGATTTTGATCTCCTGGGAGTAGAGTTATAGATGAGTGGAAGCTGCCATGTGGGCTGGTGATTGAGTCTGGGTTGTCTGGAAGAGCAGCCAGGGTTTTTAACTGCCGAGCCATCTCTCCAGTACCAAGTGTTGATTTTTTAAATATTAGTAAGTAGAGATATAAAGTTTGGCATTCAGTGTAAGATGTCAGTATAACTTAGATACTTCACAGCACCCCTGGTGCTGCATAAGGGCAGATGGCATGAGAACTGCATTGTCAGGATGGCAAGGAGACCCAGAGAAAGAGATGGAGCTCCCCACAAGGCCATGTCTTTCCCTGACTAAGCAACCTATCCAAGACCATGGTGCATTGACGCAGAAGGTAGAAGACAAGAGCTGTCAGAGACTGCCTTTTGCCAGATTCTTCTCATAATCTTCATTCACTGTGTCAGAAACTAAATGTCTAAAAAGTCTTGGCTTACGAAAAGCAATCCAGTTTATCTTGGAATCCACAGCAAATTCCACACTGAAACTGAAGGAGAGGCAGTAACTGGTGGCAAAGGAGCCTGAAGGGTCCAATTCATTTTCTTGCTCTCTGTTCTCTCCCAGTTCTGGTCTCTCCATCCT
The DNA here is from genome assembly GCA_030674055.1 of Rhabdomys pumilio. Taxonomy (NCBI): domain Eukaryota; kingdom Metazoa; phylum Chordata; class Mammalia; order Rodentia; family Muridae; genus Rhabdomys; species Rhabdomys pumilio. Next base: position 95,398,360 of record JANHMN010000006.1, read on the forward strand.
TTCTCCCCAAGTCACTGAGGCCTTCACTTCCCCTCTTTTAAGTGAAAATGTCACTTTTTCTCACTAGAAAACACAACGGTGCTGCTCTGGTAAAGGAGATAGTTGCCTTGGTGACGTTGCTCTGCCTTGGTGACATCGCTCTTATGTCCTGTCTTTGCAAATGAAACATACCAGAGAGTTGCTTGTCTTCTGTGCACGATATATTCAACCACAACGAGCATCTTGGCACTTTCTTATGATGCCTAAGAAGAGGCTGTACATATTTAGGCTTCTCAGAATATATTCTGTTTGACTTCAATTTTTTTTTTTCTGGGAGCTTGCACATTGGCACCTTTTCTTGGACTCCTCACATGCTAATGGCTATCTTTCACGGTGGGCAATGGCTTCATTTTTGTGGTTTGCTCCCTCAAGTTTTACTTCAATGAGAAAATTATTGGCCGGTTGGTTCAAAAGAACACATGAAGTGCATGATTGAGCTTGCTTCTTCCCAGCTATGATTTCAACAGTTATAGCATTGGCCACTGAGGAAAAATAATAGTTTGCTCCTCCCGTCAATCTGTCATGTCTTCTGGTGGTGCTGAGGCTCAGGACCGGTGCTGAGATTAATCATATGGCTCTTGGTAACATGTTTCCTTGACACAAATACACTGTTAAGGCCCCAGGAAGTGTTGTCCATGGCTTGTTTACAGCTACCACTAGGTTTCCAGAAATGCTGACATTTGTTATTTGGAGTCTTTCTTGGTTAGTTTTTCAATTCTATAGACTATTTAAAGCCTGATAGTATCAGATAATGATTGCATGGGATTTAGACATAATTACAAATTCAAAGACAAATTGGTAGCTCTCTTCAAAGTTGAATAAGTGCTGCCTCTTATGTCTCCACATCAGAGCTCCCTAGATGTCTGTTCAATATCAGGAGCAGAAGTACATGTCAGTGGAAATGATAGCTACTTTTATGAAATACTTAACCTGTGATGTAGAGCAGCCTTTGTGAGTGTTATTTAAAACACAACAGAGCTTCTCTGTCTGGGATGTTTTAAGCCCTCCTAATGAGTACTTCAGATGCCCATAAATACACCACTGTAAGACCCATAGTGAACTAAGCCACTCGCCTCTGTGATGATGGCAGAGAAGTGATCACTCAAAGCTTCATGCTCTGAGACAGATTTTTCTAATCATGGCTCACAGCTCCCTGGATGTGCTAAATTCCCTCCACAGGCCTACAGAACTCAGCTGACTATTCTAGGATGAAGGATCTTGAAGCAGAAGGACCGAGGTCAAGGCCAAGGGGCTTCTCAGGCACTATTTCTAGATGGCCCGCTTTGCTGCACTCGGGCCTGGTTCTTGCTTCCTGTAATTTTCCCTCGTCCAGATGCACGGCTTTTGTCAGTGCTCTCAGTGGTTTCACTTTGCATTCTTTCAGGGTTCAATCAGGAACATGGCATAATGGCTCTCTTATTCTGCGTCCTGACTACTGATGCCAGTATGGTTCCTGAATTGCTTGAAAAGTCAACTTTGCTAGAGGATTTAGAACAATAATTTCACACCATTTGTAAAAACTATATGCTATGCACTTCCAAGTCATTTCCAAACCTCGTTCTTTCCTTTGTTGTTCTACTCTAGGATAAGGCAGGCAGTCAGACAGACAGGCAGACAGACAGACAAATTTTCAGAAGTTCTACTTTCACTCTCTTTTTCTCAAAGGGTGACAAAGAAGTCTGTAGAAACTTTCATGTTCTAAATGAACAGGTGAGTGCTGGCCTGCCTCTTCATATTTTAGCAGGCCATGTTGCCTACAGTTATGGTGACCAACTTATGCTGCACTAGAAAATCATAAGACTGTCCTTACGTAACTGAATTACTAAATCAATGCCAGCAGCCACCCACCTCCAGATGTCTTTGAAATGATAAAATGAAATCCTATTTATTTTAGCCACTGTCAAGCATATGGGTCTCTCTCTCTCTTTCTCTCTCTCTCTCTCTCTCTCTCTCTCTCTCTCTCTCTCTCACACACACACACACGCACACGCACACGCACACGCACACGCACACACACATACACACACAGGCATTTTGGCCATCAGAGGTGGCAGAGTTCAGAGTCTGAACTGGCTACGGGACTTTCTTGGCTCTGTTGACCTTACTGTCTTCTTCCTTACTTCAGATAGCTCCCCATTAGCTCCTGTTCCGTTCTGATTCTGCTTTCAAAATGATTCCAGAGTCTTCTAGGCTGCTCTGAATTTGTTAAAAATTTAGACCTCCAATAATATCTTGATTAATGAGACTTCCATGTTCCTGACATGGAAACTAAAGTCTACGGTTCATTGTCCTGGAAATGTTTTGAGAGATTGTTCTTTATCGGGGTACACTGGTATCATTATTCTTCAAGTCTCTGATGGTTTTCTTCTGTGCATCTTTCTGCCATCCCTCCTCTGTCTGTGCCCACATTAAGTGTGAGACCTCAGGGTCCAGTGTGCAGTTTTCTCTATGGTAGAATAACAAATCTATTTCTGGCTACACTTTGAGATTTCATCAGACCTTCCATGCCCATTTTCCTCAGACTGAAGCTCTATTAGACCGTGCACACAGTAGGCACTCTGTACTGGCATACTGTTTAGATGTTGACTGATATGTTGAGATGATATAAAACCTCTTTTGTGTTCTTTTCTGGAGTGTCTGGGTTGTAAAAGGGTTTGAATGTGACACAGCTGGAAGTGTTCTAGAGTAATGGTTCTCAGCCTTCCTAGTGTTTCGACCCTTTAATACAGTCTCTCATGGTGTGGTGACCCATTAAATAGTTTTTGTTGCTACTATGCAACTGTAATTTTGCTACTGTTATGAATCATAACACAAATAATCTGAAATGAAGGTATCTGATATGTGACCCCCAAAGGGGTTGCGACTCATAGGTTGAGAACCGCTGCTCTTCAGAAAGAAATGTTAACACTTTAAGTAACATGATTTTTCAAATACTAACTCAAAACTGAAAGCGAAATATTTAAGCTTAGAAATATTAATGAAAAGACGGTAAAGCACCGACCGGTTATAATATGGCCAGGAAAATAAGCACAAGGCTCCACCAGGCATTAAAATAGTCTCCCGGCACCACAAGCTGAAGTGCAGCTCTTGAACCTCGATCTCTTTAGCTTTTCAACTTTGGTCTTAGAGACGTAGATGCATTAAAACAACAAACAATAAAACAGCAACAAAATAAGCAAAATGACACTGTGATTTTGTATTTAGCTCTGTCAGTTCAACAGTGGTAGCCTGCCTGGTATGTAAGGAAGAGCCACAGCAGCAACAAGACAAACGTTGTTGAGCTTAGTCCCCTGTGGAGTTCTGGTCATTTTTTTCAGCCCTTAGAGCATGTCATCTTTTGGAGCCTTTGCCATTCTGGAACATTCCCAGCGTGTTCAACAGGTCTCTGCTATGCTGCTAGTGACTAGTTTACCTCTGCTGTCTAAAATGCCCTTATTTTACAGCAAGACTCCTAGTTAGCCTTAAAATAAAATGTGTAGTGCTCATCAAGCCCTCTGCAAAGCCTTGGGGAAGCCATTCTCTGGATGCTCAGGTCACTGGAGACCACACATACATTGTTGACACAGTATAGTACATTAATACGTTATGGCAGAGGTGACTAAGTATGACCCCTCCCTCAAGACTAATTTCGTAAGTGTAGGAGACAGTTCCCACTCATCTCAGTAGACCAGAACATAATGATGCCTGGGACAGAATAAGTTCTCAAGGAATCTGCAGCAAATAAATGAGTGCCACAAAGGGAAGTGACTCAGTGTTACAATCCAATGGCTGCAGCGTCAGTGTGGTTACCACAGCTCTTTGCGTCAGGGCAGAGAAAAAGCAAGGGTTCGATTGTACAGTGATGGCTAATGATTACGGATTTGCAAATATGATACTTGAGTATATTACTATATTAAGACTTTTTTTGCAGGGGGAGGTCTAAGAAAGATATCTTGGCTACAGTTGCCAACTTAATGAAGTAATTAAGAAACCCTCACCAAAGAATACATAGAGAAAGAACAGGCTGAGAACAGGAGCTCGGGTTTTTCATCTTAATGATACCCTTTCTTCCTTGATGTGAAGTGCAACCTCACCCTGGCTTCTTTAGTGACTGGCAGATGTCTGCCAGTGGAACTGACATTAGTGCTACTCTCTAGCTGAAGCTGGAATGAAACCTCCCTTACTGGAGTCAGCCTTGACTTAACCTAGATGTGTCTGGCTATTCTAGCCTATTACGGTTGTCAAGCTCAGAATGTGGTTGATCAGAATGGCGTGATCAGGAGACTCAATCGAAGATGTAGAGGAGTAACTTCTCCCCATGCTCAGACTGGGAGGGTGACGTGGTTAAGATCCTAGACTCTACTGCCTTCATGTCTCTCACTCGCTCTGGGAAGTGAGGTAAGCTCATTTTTCATCTCATCAGTGTAGTGGGGACATCAATAACAGTAACTTTACAAGGTTACATTGAAGTTTTCATGAGTTATCATGAAACTATGTGCCTGGGTGTGAATCAGTTTTCTAGCACTGTAACTCAAGTCCTGAGATCATCAGCTTTCAATTAGCTGATGAGGAAGGTTTCTGTTAGCTTATGCCTTTGTAGGCTTCCATTTCTGAATGGTTGGCCTTGTGGGCCTGCGTGTGGCAAGGCAAGTACACAGTGATGTAGGCTAGACAGTTGCTTACCTCATGGTGCTCAGAAGAAAAGAAGGAGAGAAAAGGAAATACAAGAAACATGTGTTATTCCCCAATGACATGAACTCTCCGCTCTAGGCCTGACCACACACAGTCTCCACTCTCCCAATAGCACCGCTCTAGGACTCACCTCATAGTCTCCACTCTCCCAATAGTGCCGCTCTAGGCCTCAACCCTTGACTTTCTATGTCTAAACCATAGCAGCTCCTCAGTGTGCATGGCAAGTACTAGTAAAGTCTGTTCCCATTCTTTGATGGTTTCATCAAAATCAGTGCGGTGTGCAGAGCGTCAAGCAGGGAAGAGATACGCAAGCAAAACTGTTCACTGTGTAAGTATTTGTTTTCTTGACTTGAAGAATTAACCAGATTGGTTTTGAACATTTATCACTGTGTGACTATTAGGTTCCAGTTCTAAATGGAAAGACGAGGCAGTGGAAAGCACAGGATTAACTCACTATTAATCATGGCTGGAGAGTAGGAGAGAATATCTCTGCTAATGGTAAGATGGACTATATTCTCAATCTTAGAGCGTATAAACCAATCTCAGGAAGCATACCTATGAAGTAACTCAGGCAGACAGACTGTTAGTGGGGAACTGGATTCTTTATCAACCATCAATTCACCTTTTCAGTTTGCAAGTCAGGCAGAGACCCCAGCTAATTGAGTGAATTTGCTGGCAGTAGAACTGGGTCAAAGCTTGGCTCATAGGTTGTTTAATGTTCTATATAACTTCACTTGCAAGTACTTGACTCACATCCTTAAGTAATTAAACACAGAAAAATAAATTACCCCTGTTAAGGATAAAGACTTCTGCTAGTCTGTGCTATAATCTGTAGCACATAAAACAATATGTCCAGATGGACCTAGCTAATCAGCATCTTCATTGCCCAAGCCTATAAGCTGCATGACATCCTCCTACTTCTGGCCTCACGATACATACGGTTGATGAACAGGGGCAAACCACCCAGGATACTAAACATGACTTAAGTCGTGTTTCTCAGGAACTTGGCCACAGATACAACTTCATTTAAATAATAAATGTCATGAATGTCAACACATGACCCAGAGAAAGTTATATTAATGTTTATAATGCAAGAGAAAAATGCACATGAATTAACAAAACTCTTTGTCATATTCAGTGTTCTATTGCTGTGAAGAGACACCGTGACCATAGCAACTCTTATAAAAGAAGGTATTTAATTGGAGCTTTTTCACAGTTTCAGAGGTTTAGCCAAATTATATTCACATTAGGCATTATGGTGTCATTCAGGCAGACATGCTGCTGGAGAAGCAGATGCGTGTTCTACAGCAGATCTGCAGGCAGCAGGAAGACAAAGCTACTGGGCTTGACTTGGGCGTTTGAAACTCCAAAGCCCACCCCCCAGTGACACACTTCCTCCAACAAGGCCACACCTACTCCAACAGGACATAATCTTAATTCTTTCAGATAGTGTCAACTCCTGCTGACAGAACATTCAAATACATGAGCCTCTGGGGGCCATTCTTATTCAAACCCTTCTCCTCCCCAAACACTATGTGCTGCAATGTGATACCCAGAAAAGGTTTCAGTGCTGACAAGAGGAGTAATCTGGTGCATTCTGTGCTTCATAATTGAGTTTTCAATAAAAATTCTCAGATGCAAAGTACAAAGAGTATGAAATTGAAAATAGACCATGCAATGACACTGAATCAGAAGCCCAGCCTTTAGTGATCTCACTGAGAGCGTCCTTTGAGATTGACTGCACATAGTTTATTCCTTTACAGACCTATCCTCCAGAAACCACAAAGTAGCTCCTTCGATGTGCACTAGAAGCTTGTAAGTTTCTTTACTCCTCTACAGGGCGGAAACTTTCTTAGTGTGGCATCTGAGCTGCCAGTTCTCTTATGCATCCTTGAAGAATGCTTTTAAGAGGCAGGCAGATCTCTGAGTTCAAGGCCAGATTGGTCTATATAGTAGGCCCTTGTCCAAAACAACAACAATACCCACAAGTAACACGATCTCAAAGCTAGAACAGGCCTTTCTTTGATATACAAAGGTAGATGTAAAATTATGTAAGTGTTAATGAGCAGTGAGATATTTCAAATGCACTTTAGAAACTGCAGATATCTCAGCTTAAAGAACTTCATCTTCTGTATGTATAGTTTCCTCTGGACTGTCTGTAACAATGAAATTGCCTAATAATGCATTTCTCAGAAAGTATCCCCATTTTTACATTACCCGTGACTGTTTAGCTCAGCTCCTGTCTTGAACTGTCACGGCAGCTTTTGAACTTTTGAACTCTTCAATCTTCTACGTTTAATTCTACCTTAAGCCTCAGTGTAAATTGCCGCCTTTCTATAGACATTGAAATCCTTCTGAGCTTCATAGGAGAGCATGACCTTAGTTGGGCAGCATTCCAGACTTTACAAACTTATGTTTCTTTCTCATTAAATTCAGAGCTCTGAGTTTAATTCCCATTTCTGTTCATATCCTTTTCTGGCTTGTCTAGTGAATTCACAATAACAAATCTTTCACTACATGGTAGACTGAGTCATGTCTCCTCACCCCCATCTAATACCTGTCAAATTTCCAGAACCTAGTAATATGTCATAGTCCAGGGTTAAAGAGACACTGCATATGGACTAAATTGAGGATCACTATACGAGTCTACTACCTTGGATCATCTAGATACCCTGCAAAACGTCGTTATAGAGGCAGGAAGGTCAGAGTCAGCAGAAGGAGAAACAAGGGCTGAAACAGAGGAGAAAAACAAAGGGAGAAGGAAGAGAAGATGCTACACTGTTGCCTTTGAAGATGGAGTAAGAGGCTGCAGTCAGAGGAATGGAGGGACACTGAGGAATTTGGAAGAGGGAGTGACTGATTTCTATTGTAGCTCCTCTGGGAAGAACCAGCTCTGCATAAAACCTGAAATTTAGCCCAGTGACACTAACTTTGGGTCTGAGATCCTTTTAATTGGGAGCTACTTTATTGATACTGTTTCAAGTTACTAAAACTTTGTTACCTTGTTACAGCAGCAATGACGGGTGAGCGATGGGAATGAAGTGCTTAGCTGAGGCTTTTCTGAGCATGTGCTCTCCACCAGCTCCCCCAGGCCCTGGGTCCCCTTCCATCCTCTTCTATTCAGCTATCTTTACTTTCTTCCCAGCATTGTAAATGCTTGTCTACAGTATGCTTGTGAGTACACACCTTCAGCTTGCCTTTCACATTTTCTTTAGTGTACATTACAGTGGTCGGCATGAGAAAGCAGTCAATAAAAGAGCAGCCTTCCCCAATTGCAAGATAGATTTCAATTAATGTAAAGGACTTTTCTGCCCCACTCTTGGCGCCAAAACTGTAAAAGCCCCGCTTACTGGAGCCCCTGCTCAGGTGCCAAACTGTAAAAAACCCCGAGCTGTAAACTGTAAAAGCCCCGTGCTAACTGTAACGGACCACTCTTGCCCACGTTTGGGGGCCAAACTATAGCGGCCCCTCTGTTCCGCAGGTCCGGGTTTAGCAAGAGAGAGAGTGGGGGGAGGAAGGGGAAGAGCCTCGAAGAATAGAAACAAGCCAGAGGGTCTGTAGTAAAGTCTTCTTTACTGTCTCCACCATACACACACCACTACACCTACTACTACTACACCCCCCCACACACACATATACACACATACGTATACACACAACAACAACAAGGAAATCCTGGGTATTTATAGGCTTTTGCCACATGCCTTGTAGGCTCGTGGATACCATGTGCCTTGCAGGTGTGGATATGATGTAAGCCTTACAAGCGTGGACAGCACGTATGCCTTACAGGCATATATGGCGTAGATAGCACGTGGACAACACGTGCACCGCATGCCTTGTAGGCGTGGATACCACGTGCTCCTTGCAGCTGGGGGCACTTAACAGCAAATCAAGCTATGTGGGATATCAGAGTGTGCTTCAGCTGTTGTAGGCTGTTGAAAACCAAGTCTCATGTCAGGGTATATGGCTCAAGATGGCTGCAAAGCTGATAGCTGCTTTCTAGCCGCTTTTTGCTTAAAGTCGGCTCCCAACAAATTAATATTCAATAGGAAGTATTGAAGTATGGGAATATTAGAAAATTTTCAATAGAAAATATTGAGGTATGAGAGCATCTCGTTACTTTTGCTACATTCCGGAAAATGGAGAAAATATAACTGCACAGCTTTGTTGCTTTCCATGGGTGAAGCCTTCTGTGAAAGTAATCAGAGCATCCTGGGCCTGCAGGTGCCCATGTGTGCCTTCCCTTCTGAGTCTTAATGGCCAGTAGAAAGCCAACATACACATTTCTTGGGAATAACAATACTATTTAATTTCAGAATGTATTTTTCTGCAGGATCAGTGAAGAACCATTATTGGAAATGTGTGGATCTCAGATCAAGGTCGCATCCTTCTCGAATCTCTGTTTCTTTAAGAAATGAGGGGAAGTTTTCCAGCGCATCTCAGGGTACAACTCTACCACTTGGATCTGTGCTGCCTGGGTTAATTTAATTGTTCAGGGCTTAGTTACTTATGCCTAGTGAGTAATGCTTCTAAATTGTGAATTTATGTCATAGAGATAATATAATTTGCTTAATAGTGTGGAAATTCACACAGTGCCCATACTGAAGAGAGGCAAGCAGATAAGATTTCTTCCTAAACTCTTCATTCCTCCTAATCTGTAGCTACATACTGTCGGAAATGTTTGAGAACGTCTGCTTGCTTTATCAAGTAAAGGGGTTAAATGTTTTTTTCTTAAAAGGAAACATATTTAAGTCTAGTATCACAAATTTCCTTGAATTTATAAGATAGTATTATTGTACGCTTAATCAGCTTGGGAAGACTGAGGATTGACTCTGGGCTCTTTAAGGAAAGATACTTAGGAAGACAATTATAGGGGCTAGAAAGGTAGCTCGGTGGTTGAGAGTGCTTGTTGCACTATAGAGGATCCAGGTTCTCTCAGCACCCGTGTGGTGGGTCACAAGCACCCATCACTCCAGTCCCAGAGCATCTGATGCTCTTTTCTGACTGCCACGGGCACCAGGCATGCATAGGATGCAGAAGTGTATGCATATAGGCAATCTACTCTTACACATAAAAAAATAGATGAAATAAATCTAAAAGAATTTAAAGAAAACTATTATAGTAATTTCCATTAAATGTGACAAGTTGTGTAATTGTCTGGGAAAGGAGACAAATTCTACTCATAAATGTATCTGCCATTTTTCCAGAAGACAAGTCGTTTATTTTAAAATAATGTTTGTTATGGAAGACTTTGAACTAGATATTCACGAATTCGTGTATTTGTGATATCATAACATAGACTGAAAAGGAGTTACCCATAAATAAATAAACCTGATTATATTCATATTGTATAAGTAGTATTTTATTTAAGCGTATCAGAATCAAAGCTAAAATTTGAGTATCTTTATTTTAAAACTAAAACACAAACTTTTTTTGAGACAAGCTCTCATTCACTCTGTAGCCCAGGGTGGCCTGGGGCTTACTCAAGGTGATTAATTACCTTACCTTGGCCTTCTCAGTGCTGAGATTATAGGTGTGAGCCACCATGCCTAGCTTATAAAATTTTATGACATAATTAATTATTACTCAAAAGAGCATATTCAAAGGTCTATTTATTACAAGTATAACACACAACCCAACCTTTTTGTTCATATTTTGACTCTGAGACTCCATATACCAACCTTTAAATTGAGACATTTTATCTCCTTTTATAAGAAAATGGAAACAGAGAGATTAAGTTCAAGGTCACCTAGATAATACACCTTGGAGCCTGCATTTATACTCTGACTCTTAAGGACTAATATTATCTTATCACATCATACAGCTGCAGTCTGACAGTCGAGAGGACGAGGTATTTTATATGTACGTTTCTTTTGGTTCTGAAGGAAAATCCACAGTCAATAAAACTCTCATTTTTTTCTTTTTCCTGTGAACTACGTCTACAGTTAGTACCCAGCTGAGATACAACTCAGAAAGAACTTACATTCTTTAGGAGACACATCACCATGTCTTGAGATTCTGATAAAAATCAGTGAGTTCAGAAAAATCAGAGCAATGCAAAATGTCCAGAAAACACAACAACAACAACAACAACAACAACAACAACAACAACGACAACAACAAAATGTAGTCATGGCTCTGGAAGGTGCCCTGTGCAGGTGGCAGTCAAATCAGGTGGGTGGGAAACACTTCCTCCTGCCTCTTCTTTTACCAGAACATCCTGGTATCAGAATGGAGAAACACCAAGCACTTACCTAGCTGGACCAGGTTAGCTCTGGGTGGGGCACTGAGGACTAAGATGTAGAGAAAGAACGGTGACAAATGTCACAGCTGTCTCTGTGACAGTCCAGAGCTGATGTATTTGAACACTGAATACTTTAAAGCCATCACTCTCCTATATGATCGTCTCCCCCACCCTTATCTAGAAGAGGTATACCCTATCACTTCCCATGAAGACTTCAGGCTGCAGGTCATAGTAAATTCTACATGTAATGCTACGGGTTTTCTATGCATCTATGCAAACATGCTTACCATATAGGTTAGCAAATGAATCTGGCATAGTGATACATTAACTGTAATCGCCAATGATAAAATAAAATAAGACAGCAAGGACAGTATGTCCTAGTGAACTCACTGGCATTGGTAGTTTTATACACAAGCAGTGTGATAGTGGGACAGTGCCGCTAACACCTGAGATTGTCACACTAGGCAGGGATACGGAGGCTGGCAGGGCATGTAACTCAAACGCACTAGATAAAGGGTGGAGTCAGGGCTATGGCATGACGAAGTTCCAGGATAGTGTAAGATTTCCCCACACTCAGATAACTAAGCAATTTAAATCTCATAGATTGTTTCTTCCTCCTTGATTCTCCCGTTAGTATTTTCAGACTGTGTGTGACTGAGACCAACGAACACAAGAGCCACTGGTAATGAAAGACCACTTAGAGTTTAATTCCCCTTCTAACTAGGCTTTGCTTGTTCATCCTTTATTCTGAATTCACTTGTTAACTAAATTGTATGCATGTATCGCTTGTCTAATCCAAACTGGGTAAGAATGTGTCCATGTGACCATGCCTTGGGTATGAGTATGGTTTGTTTATTTTTTCACATCTGACCTTGGTCACATCTGACAGGTCACGGTCACATGGCACCTCCTGTGCTAACAACAGCTCAGGAGATTGAAATCACTTTTTTTGGGGGGGTGGTATCTTTGACACCCTGGCTCTTACAATCCTCCCATCCCCCATTCTACTGCAGAATTCCCCAAGCTCCACCTAGTGTATGGCTGTGGGTCTCTGCATCTGCTTTCATCAGTTGTTAGATGAAGCCTCTCTGATGACATTGTTATCGTAGGCTCTGGTCTACGAGTAAAGCACAGTATCATTAGAAATCATTTTATGACTTTTTTTTTTTTTGCCAGTCATGGTTGCTTCTGTCCTAAGTCTATCCAGCCTCTGGTTCCTGGTCCTCCAGGCAGTGCCAGGGCTGGACTCCCTCTCATGACATGGGTCTCAAGCTGGACCAGTCATTGGTTGGCCACTCTCACAATTTCTGTACCACCTTACCCCAGCATATCTTGTGGGCAGGACAAATTGTAGGTCAAAGGTTTTGTTGTTGAGTTGGTGACCTAATCTCTCCACTGGAAACCTTGCCTGGTTACATTAAGGTGACCACAGGTTTTTTTTTTTTAAATTAATGAATTCTTTGGTTAAGGGACATTTAGGTTGTTTCTAGATTCTGGGTATTATGAATAAAGCTGCTATGTACATAATTGAGTGAGTATCCTTGTGATAGGATGGAGCATCCTTTAGGTGTATGCCCAGGAATGGTATATAGATGGGCCTTGAGGTAGATGATTCCCAAGTTTCTGAGAAGCCACCACATTCATTTCCAAAGTGTTTCTACAATTTCACACTCCCACCAGCAATGGAGGAGTATTCTTCCTGTCTCCACATCCTTGCCAGAGTAAGCTGTCACTTGTGTTTTTAATCTTTGCCATCCTGACAGGAATCTCAGAGTCCTTTTGATTTTCAAATCCTTGGTGGGTAAGGAATATCTGCTATTTGAGATTCATCTGTTGAGAACTCTCTGTTTAGATACCTTATTTTAAAAATGTTTTCCTTTATTTTTTGTTTTATGTGTATGGGTGTTTTCCTTGTATGGATGACTGTGCACCATATACATGCAGTACCCCCGTGGAAGCCAGAGGGAGGGTGCTGTATCCCCTGGAACTGGAGATTGTAAGCCTTCAAGTGCTGGGAATAGAACCCGGGTTTTCTCAAAGAGTAGCCAGTGCTCTTAGCTGTTGAGCCGTCTCTCCAGCCCCGTGTACCCCATTTTTAATGTGTTCTTTGGTTTGTTGATGTCTAGTTTCTTGAATTCTTTATATATTTTGTATATTAGACTTCTGTCATGTGACGGTGAAGAGATTCCTTTACTTCGTAGGCAGCTCTTTTGTCCTAATGACAATATTCCTTTACCTCACAGAAGCTTTTCAGCTGCATGAAGTTCCATTTATTAATTGTTGATCTTAGTGCCTTTGCTATTGGTGCTCTGTTCAGGGAGTTGTCTCCAATGCCAATGAGCTTAAGGCCCCACTTTCTCTTCTATCAGGTTCAGTGTGTCTGGCTTTATGTTGAGGTCTTTGATTGACCTGAATTTGAGTTTTGTGCAGGATGGTAGATATTGATATATTTGCATTCGTCTATATGCAGACATCCAGTTAGGCCATGACCATTTGTTGATTTTTTTTTCTAATTTATATTTCTGGCTTCTTTATCAAAAATCAGGTGTCCATAGGTGTGTGGGTTTATTTATGGCTCTTTGATGCTGTTACATTGACCCACCTGTTTGTTTTAGTGTCAGTATCATGCAGTTTTTATTACTATAGCTCTGTGGTACAGCTTGAAATTGATGATACCTCCAGAAGTTCTTTTATTGTGCAAGAATTATTTTTTCTCTATCCTGGGTCTTTTGTTTGTTCATATGAAGCTGAGTACTATTCTTTCAAGGCCTGTAAATATTTGTGTTGGAATTTTAATGAGGATTGTGTTGGATCTGTAGATTGCTTTTGATAAGATGGCCAATTTTTATTATGTTAATCATGCTGATCCAGGAGCGTGGAAAAATCTTTCCATTTTCTGATATCTTCTTCAATTTCTTTCTTCAAAGACTCAAAGTTCTTATCATACAGGTCTTTTACTTGCTTGTTATAGTTATGCCAAGATAATCTATATTATATGTGGTTATTGTGAAGGGTGGTGTTTCCCTGATTTCTTTCTTGGTGTTTCCCTGATTTCTTTTCCTGTTTGTCATTTGTAGTTTGCTGGTAGTAGGAAAATTTGGACATCAAGGACTTTGGGATGTGTAGACAAGAACAGCCTGCCTGCTCTTTGACCCACTAGTATTTGACCTGCAGCCTCCACTCCAGCAAGAACAGACTCTCTTTTTTCTTTCTCTTTCTTTCTTTCTTTCTTTCTTTCTTTCTTTCTTTCTTTCTTTCTTCCTTTCTCTCTTCCTTTCTTTGTAATAATATGTCCCAAAGTCTGTATATTTTGCTCCTGAGTCTGCTTTTACATAGCTGCTAAAAATTGTTCAAGGGCAGTAATAAAGTCTGCATCATAAATATCTGCAATAAAATTATAGGACACACCATAGAGCTTACACTAATAACCTGGGAGATTCATTGCACCATTAAAACCCTCTCCTAAAGGTTTGACGTTGTTGGCATTGATCTTGGTTAGAAACTCTGAAGCATATCAATTTATGAATGAAACGTCCTAATGCAAATAGGACTCTGCCATCCATTCAGCATCCCGTTCCTACACATTTTAGGTCCATATTTTCAGATCATTTTCCCCTGAACTGATGAACCACTATTCCTATCCAAGCAGATAAAAAGGTCATCAATAAAGCAGAAAGGGTACTAAACAAGTATTTAAAATTGCAGGGACTTTATACTTGCCAGTAAAACTGGGTTATAAAAATGTTTACTATGTGTTGTTATATGATATTTGGGGATTAAAAGTACCATGGTAGTAACATTTTTCTGGAACTTAAACTGCATAAAAATAAAGGTGACTAAATCAAGAGTGGTTTTAAAGAAATATCTTTTAAAGCTATTTAAATGGTAAAGAAATTAGTGACTTGAATATGTTAAGCTCCCTTATCTTCAAGGTAATGAGGTACTGCCAGATTAATTTTGATGTATTGGGTTGATGAGTGCTATGGATCAAGACTGAAATAATTTATGGTCACCATATTTCATATGTGAGCAGAATACTCATAAGGTTAATTTTATAGGTGCATAGATCTATTCTACTTTCTCAGAGAAAAAAATGGAAGCCAGCTGTGGCTTATGAAGCCACAGGCACTTCACATTCTTTTGAACATTCTGGCCCTACCTCTTGTTGTATGCTAATCTCTCTAAATGGTATAATTTAAAGTCACATGGCAATTCACAGTTTGCTCAGTTCTCATGTATAATCTCCTATGTAAAAAAGGAATTAAGAGCCCTTGGCCAGATCCTGGTGGCTGGAGCAGACACCCAGCTAGTCTGCTCCCCTGTGGAAACCGCATCCAGAGACATCCTAGAGAGGCTACTGATCTCAGTGTAGGGGGCATCATATCCCAAGACATCCTAGAGGAGTGACTACAATCAGAGCAGCAAACACCTAGCTGGTCTACTACCATGGAGACACCATATCATGAGATATCCTAGAGGAGCCACTGTACCCAGAACAGCTGGAGCTCAGGATCACAGAGACACCCGGACCCCGAGGAGTTCTGACACAACCAAGATAACTGGAAAGGCAGGCTTCAGTCAGAACCAGTGAGTGCAGGTAGCACTATAGCTAATCAAATGGTGAAAGGAAAGCGTAAGAATGTAAACAGCAGAAACCAAAGTTACTTGGCATCACCAGAACCCAGTTCTCCCACCATAGCAAGTCCTGAACACCACATCACACTGGAATAGCAGGATTCAGAATTAAAATCACTTCTCATGATGATGATAGAGGACTTTAAAAAGGACATAAACAACACTCTCAAAGAATTTGAGGAGAACACAGGTAAACAGGTAGAAGCCCTTAAAGAAATGCAAGAAAACACAACCAAACAGGTGTTACACAAAACCACCCAGGATCTAAAAATGGAAGGAGAAGCAATAAAGAGATCTCAAAGGGAGACTATTCTGGAGATAGAAAACCTAGGAAAAAGAGCAGGAGTCATAGACGCAAGCATCATCAACAGAACACAAGAGGTAGAAGAAAGAACCTCATGTGCAGAAGATACCATGGAAAACATTGACACAATGGTCAAAGAAAATTCGAAATGCAAAAAGCTCCTAACACAAAACATCCAGGAAATCCAGGACACAATGAGAAGACCAAACCTAAGGATAATAGGTATAGATGAGGGTGAAGACTCCCAACTTAAAGGGCCAGTAAATATTTTCAACAAAATTATAGAGGAAAATTTCCCTAACCTAAAGAAAGAGATGTCCTTAAATATACAAGAAGCCTACAGAACCCCAAATAGACCAGACCAAAAAAGAAATACCTCCCGTCACATAATAATCAAAACATTAAATATACAAAACAAAGAGAAGATACTAAAAGCAGTAAGGGAAAAAGGCAAAGTAACATATAAAGGCAGACCTATAAGAATTACACCAGACTTCTCACCAGAGACTATAAAAGCCAGAAGATCCTGAACTGATATTATACAGACCCTAAGAGATCACAAATGCCAGCCCAGACTATTACACCCAGCAAAACTCTCAATCACTTGTGATGGGGAAAACAAGATATTCCATGACAAAACCAAATTTACACAATATCTTCCCACAAATCCAGCACTTCAAAGGATAATGGATGGAAAACTCCAACACAAGGAGGGAAACTACAACCAAGAAAAAGCAAGAAAGCAGTCTTTCAACAACCCCAAAAGAAGATAGTTACATAAACATAATTCCACCTCTAATAACAAAAATAACAGGAAGCAACAATCATTTTTCCTTAATATCTTTTACTATCAATGGACTCAATTCTCCAATAAAAAGATGTAGACTATCAGACTAGAGACATAAACAGGACCCAGAATTTTGCTACATACAGGAAATGCACCTCTGTGACAAAGACAGACACTACCTCAGAGTAAAAGGATGGAAAACAATCTTCCAAGCAAATGGTCCCAAGAAACAAGATGGAGTAGCAATTATAATATCAAATAAAATTGATTTTCAACCAAAGGTAATCAAAAAAGATAAGGAAGGACACTACATGCTCATCAAAGGAAAACTGTACCAAGAAGAACTCTCAATTCTGAACATCTATGCCCCAAATGCAAGGGCACCCATATACATAAAAGAAACTTTACTAAAGCTCAAAGCATACATTGAACCTCACACAATAGTAGTGGGGGACTTCAACACCCCACTCTCAGCAATGGACAAATCAAGGAAACAGAAACTAAACAGAGACACAATGAAACTAACAGAAGTTACAAACCAAATGGATTTAACTGATATCTATAGAACATTTCATCCTAAAACAAAAGAATATACCTTTTACTCAGCACCTCATGGTACTTTCTCCAAAATAGACCATATAATTGGTCACAAAACAGGCCTCAACAGATACAAAAAGATTGAAATAATCCCGTGTACCCTATCAGACCACTATGGACTAAGGCTGGTCTTTAATAATGAAAAAAACAATGGAAAGTCCACATACACATGGAAATTGAACAACGCTCTACTCAAGGATGACTTGGTCAAGGAGGAAGTAAAGAAAGAAATGAAAGACTTTTTAGAATTTAATAAAAAGGAGGACACATCCTACCAAAACTTGTGGGACTCCATGGAAGCAGTACTAAGAGGAAAAATCATAGCTCTAAGTGCTTACAAAAAACAAAACAAAACAAAAACAAAACAACAAAAAACAAAAAACAAAAAAAACCTGGAGAGAGCATACATTAACAACTTGACAGAACACTTGAAAGCGTTAGAACAAAAAGAAGCTAATATACCCAAGAGGAGTAGACGACAGGAAATAATCAAACTCAGAGCTGAAATCATCCAAGTAGAAACAGAAAGAACTATACAAAATATCAACAAAACCAGGAGTTGGTTCTTTGAGAAAATCAACAAGATAAACCCTTAGCCAGACTAATCAAAGGGCACAGAGACAGTATCCAAATTAATAAAATCAGAACTGAAAAAGGAGACATAACAACAGAAACTGAAGAAATTATAAAAGTCATCAGATCCTACTACAAAGGCCTATACTCAACAAAATTGGATAATCTGGATGAAATGGACAATTTTCTAGACAGATACCAGGTACCAAAGTTAAATGAGGAGCAGATAAACCATCTAAATAGTCCCATAACCCCTAAAGAAATAGAAGCAGTCATTAAAAGTCTCCTCACCAAAAAAAGTCCGGGAGCAGACGGTTTTAGTGCAGAATTCTGTCAGACCTTCAAGGAAGATCTAATACCAATCTCTTCAAACTGTTCCACAGAATAGAAACAGAGGGAACACTACCCAATTAGTTCTGTGAAGCTACAATTACGCTCATACCTAAACCTCACAAAGATCCAACAAGGAAAGAGAACTACACACCAATCTCACTTATGAATATTGATGCAAAAATACTCAATAAAATTCTCGCAAACCAAATCCAAGAACACATCAAAACAATCATCCATCATGATCAAGTAGGCTTTATCCCAGGAATGCAGGGTTGGTTCAATATTCGGAAATCCATCAATGTAATCCACTACATAAATAAGCTCAAAGAAAAAAACCACATGATCATCTCACTAGATGCCGAGAAAGCATTTGACAAAATTCAACATCTCTTCATGTTAAAAGTCTTGGAAAGATCAGGGATTCAAGGCACATACCTAAACATAGTAAAAGCAATATACAGCAAGCCAGTAGCCAACATCAAACTAAATGGAGAGAAACTTGAAGCAATCCTACTAAGATCATGAAGTAGACAATGCTGCCCACTCTCACCTTATCTATTCAATAAAGTACTGGAAGTCCTAGCCAGAGCAATTAGACAACAAAGGGAAGTCAAAGGAATACAAATAGGAAAAGAAGAAGTCAAAATTTCACTATTTGCAGATGATACAATAGTATACTTAAGTGACCCTAAAACTTCCAACAGAGAACTCCTAAACCTGATAAACAACTTCAGCAAAGTGGCTGGATATAAAATCAACTCAAACAAATCAGTAGCCTTCCTCTACTCAAAAGATAAAAAGGCTGAAACAGAAATTAGGGAAATGGCACCCTTCACAATAGTCACAAATAATATAAAATATCTTGGAGTGAATCTAATCAAGCAAGTGAAAGATCTGTATGACAAGAACTTCAAGTCTCTGAAGAAAGAAATAGAATAAGATCTCAGAAGATGAAAAGATCTCCCATGCTCCTGGATTGGCAGGGTTAACTTAGTAAAAATGGCCATCTTGCCAAAAGCAGTCTACAGATTCAATGCAATCCCCATCAAAATTCCAAATCAATTCTTCATAGAGATAGAAAGAGCAATTTGCAAATTCATTTGGAATAACTAAAAACCCAGGATAGCAAGAACCATTCTCAACAATAAAAGAACTTCTGGGAGAATCACCATCCCTGACCTCAAAATGTACTACAGAGCAGTGGTGATAAAAACTTCATGGTATTGGTACAGATACAGGCAGGAAGATCAATGGAATAGAATTGAAAATCCAGACATGAACTCACACACCTATGGTCACTTGATCTTTGACAAAGGAGCTAAAACCATCCAGTAGAAGAAGGACAGCATTTCAACAAATGGTGCTGGATCACCTGGAGGCCAGCATGGAGAAGAATACAAATCAATCCATTCTTATCCCCTTGTACAAAGCTCAAGTCCAAGTGGATAAAGGACCTTCACATAAAACCAGATACACTGAAACTAATAGAAGAGAAGGTAGCGAAGACCCTCGAATACTTAGGCACAGGGGAAAAGTTCCTGAACAGAACACCAATGGCTTATGCTCTAAGATCAAGAATTGACAAATGGGACCTCATAAAATTGCAAAGCTTCTGTAAGGCAAAAGACACTGTCAATAAGACAAAAGAACAACCAACAGTTTGGGAAAAGATCATTACCAGTCCTACATCTGATAATGGGCTAATATCCAACATATACAAAGAACTCAAGAAATTAGACTCCAGACAACTAAATAACCCTATTAAAAATGGGGTACAGAGCTAAACAAAGAATTCTCAACTGAGGAAATTCAAATGGCCGAGAAGCACCTTAAGAAATGCTCAACATCCTTAGTCATCAGGGAAATGCAAATCAAAACAACGCTGAGATACCACCTCACACCAGTCAGAATGGCTAAGATAAAAAACTCAAGTGATGGTAGATGCTGGTGAGGTTGTGGAGAAAGAGGAACAGTCCTCCATTGTTGTTGGGAATGCAAGCTGGTACAACCACTGGAAATCAGTCTGGCAGTTCTTCAGAAAATTGGACATAGCACTACCTGAGGACCTAGCTATACCACTCCCGGGCATATACTCAGAAGATGTCCAACATATAACAAGGACATATGCTCCTTCATATGTCCTTGAAGTTCATAGAAGCCTTATTTATAATATCCAGAAGCTGGAAAGAACCCAGATGTCCTTCAACAGAAGAATGATTACAAAAATGTACATTTACACAATAGAGTACTACTCAGCTATTAAAAACAGTGAATTCGAGAAATTCTTAGGTAAATGGATGGAATTAGAAAATATCATCCTGAGTGAGGTAACCCAATCACAAAAGAACACACATGGTATTTACTCACTGATATAATTTCAAAAGCTTGAAATAGCCAAGATTCAACTAACTGACCACATGAAGCTCATGAAGAAGGAAGACCAAGTGTGGATGCCTCGGTCCTACTTAGAAGGAGTGACAGAATGCTCAAGGAAGCAAATGTGGCGACAAAGTATGGGACAGAAAGTCAAAGAGGGGCCGTCTGGAGACCACTCTACCTTGGTATCCATCCCATGTGCAGTCCCTAAAGATAGACGCTGATATGGATGTCAGGAAGTGCATGCTGACAGGAGCCTGATGTAGCTGTCTCCTCGGAGGTCTGCCAGAGTCTGACATATCCAGAGGTGGATGCTCGCAGCTACCCATTGATCTGATCAAGGGTTCCCAATGGAGAAGCTAGAGGACTGAAGGAGCTGAAAGGGTTGGTGGCCCCAAGAGGAGAGCAACAGTGCCAACCAACCAGAGCTCCCCAGGGTCTAAGCCACCAGCCTGGGAGCACAAAGGGAGGCACCCATGACTTCAGCTTATACTTAGGGGAGGATGATCTTGTCAGGCATGGGTGGGAGAGGAAATCCTTGGTCCCATGAAGGCTGAACACCAAGCAGGGAGGAATTCGAGGGTTGGAGGGGGAGTGGGGGATAGGTGGGGGCACACCCTTGTGGAGGCAGGAGGGGGGGATGGGATAAGAGGTTCCTGGGTGGTGGGGGGAATGGGGTGAGGGGATAAAATCTGAAATGTAAACATAATATCCAATAAAAAATATGAAAAATAAGGAATTAAGAACTTCTCCAAAGAAACCTAATACTCACTGAGAGATATGTGTGGCAGAATATTTCCCCTGTTACATTTTAATTCCAGTAATTCGGGAGTAGCTAATTTGAGAGGAAGAGGAGAAGGAAGAGGAAGAGGTGGAGGGAGAGAAGAGATGTAGCAGCCATGGAGAACCACACTTGAGTCCAGAACTGTCCTGGGTAATGATTTATATGTTAAGGTTAGATATTGGAAAACAACTCTAATTGTGTGGGTAAATTGTTAATTGAGCATTTTTAAATATATAAAGCCATTGGATAACAATTAAGTATTAGAGTCTCATTTCTACCTGGTACCACATGGATGGTGTGTATTGTCTGGGCTTCAGCCAAGCTTTGTGGAGTCGGCGTGGTGGATTGGCAGAGCCATCTCCCACTCTGGCATCTCATGGGTGCCAGGGCCTGTGCATCTGGTATGCTCTCAATGCTGCTCTTGGCCTCAGGCCTTGTCTAGTCAGGAACATGGCGGGCCCCATAAGAACAAGCCAGATTGGGCCATGCTGTTTTAAATATTATCATCAACAGAAATGTTTTGTAATTAACCAAACTGACTTTGGCTTTTGTGCAATTACATGATCATGAAACCTGGAGTGTTTTCTTTTCTGAAACAATAATGGGTTATTTTGCATTCTGGTAACTAACAAATATTCTATAAACTTCTCACCTTAGATTTAATTTGCAAATGACATTACAGCTGTGGGGTGTCACTTTACCAAATACCCATTCATTCCTCCTCTTACAGAGCACATACTTAGTATTATGTCCTTGATTAATGCTCTCTGCATTTTCAGCAGACTATTGGATGTTAATTTCTTTCACGAGGAGAGCATGTTGCCCCCAGGAATAAAGTACTTTCTGTTGTGTAGAGATGTATATTAGAAAGTCCTGTTTCTGTAGGGTGACAATGTCTTCCTCTGTGACAGAAGTGGTTATCATAAGTGTATCATCCCCACTGCACACATTGCTGACAGTTGATATTTTCATAATGGTTACTTTTTAATTTCACTATAACCAAATTTTAGTTCATTGGAAATATTTTAATTCTGTATCATGCATAATTAAGAAGTGAGTGACAAAATATCTCAGTGGCATGTGTTTATTATTTCTGGGGGCCAGGAGTATGATAAAATTGAACTCTATGGATCTTATCATGTGACTTCTCCTCCGTCTTCTCCTCAGTATTCAGTTGGATTCTGTATTTCAAAGTCATCGCAAATTTAGTGCCATGTTGGTGAGCAACCTTTAACTGGAGTCTAATGGGACTTAAGATTTCTATTACAGGAATATTTGCTTAACTCTTTCTGAGGCTTTCAGAGATCTCATAGGACGATGAGTGAGTGTTGCTAACTTTTTAATTACCCATAGTGTTGTTGCTTTTTAAGATTAGTGTAGTAGTTAGCATAGTTACTTAGCAAGTTAAACTAGTGTAGTTTGTAGTCAGACTTTTGCTACCTTGGCTACTTTGTAGGTTCTTTTATCTTCCACTTTTCTCCACCTCCTTTTCCCCTCTTTCATCCTCCTAACACTAGATAGGAGAGAAAAAAGGATAGGGGAGGGGGAAAGGGTGACGTTATTATTATACTACTTCCTGCTAATTGTGGTGTCTAGTTAGTTCCTTGGGAAAGTTTGATCTTTGCTGTCAGAATATCTAATCTTTTCTTCTTGTTTCTTCTTTGTGCATGACTACTTAACGAACTGCAATCAACAGCAACCAACTAATAACCTACAAAGACCCAGCAGCAACCTCCCCTCTCTGGACCCTAGTATTTAATATACCTTTTGAAAAGTCCCCAGAATTCCAAACATGACACAATTGCAGAAACAATCTGCCAGTGGCAAAACCACTCCTCTGTTAGAGCATGATACCATTCATAGTCAACTGCTGTGCACAATCTGAAGCAGCCCCATACTCCACATCGGGGATTAAAATGAAAACAGTCTCATAAAATGTTTGTGTTTTTCAAAGACATCGAAATTCTCACTACAAGAGCCACTAAAGATTCCTCAGGATGATAGAGTCATCCATCACTCCTCACAAAAATACCCTGAAACTAAAACACAAAGCTTGGTTGGCTGACTTGCACATGAAACTTTTTATATAAAAACAGTTTCAGGGCCCACAACCTCAAACTTTGTTTATCAAGCAATTCATACACGACACTAATACTCACCTTGTTTTAAATCAGCCCAGGAAAAGAAATAAATAATAAGAGATAGCTTTTATAGTTGCATGTCCCCAAACATTGTTTAAGCTATCAACTTTACATAGTTTATCTAGAAAGGACACTCATTCCTTTCTAGAAAATGCCAAAACCAGTTTGAGGCCCTGGTCTTCCTCTCATGGCAAGGTATAGCATGCCATATGTCCTGTTTCTTGTATCTGTAAGAATCCAATTCTTCCTGACAGTTCTTTTCATGTCCACATGTTCCAAAGTACCTGGCCAAACCAAGTCCTGGGTCCACAGTGCCTCTGTAGAACAGATGCCATTAGTAATGTTGGGTTAAGACAAAATATAACCTGAAGACAAGCACGAGGTGAGCTGAAGTCAGATGCTCTGCATGGACCTGTGTACACTTCATATCAGTAGTGTTTTGCTCTGTCCCTTTGTAAGTCCACTCTGGAAATATCTGAAGTTTCTTGGTTGGGTCATGCGTAATAGCCACAGTGAGTCTAACGTTTTTTAGGACATGCACTACCTTATAATAGATGTGGCTGATGGCACATATTCCTAGAGACCTGAGAATAATAACATCTACATGGCTTTCCTCCTAAACTATTTTTATATTCTGAAAAGCATCTACATATACTTTCATTACTCCCAGGAGAAGAAATAATGGAAGCAGTGTGAGAGAGCTCCTTCCAAATCCCAGTTTGTCAATGGCTCTCCAGTACCAGGGTTGACAAGACTAATTGTAACATTCACAAGACAGTAGAAGTAGGATTGGACTTAAAACTGTACTTTTAAAAACACAAAAAAACAATGCCTCAAAACCAATGAAAATATTCCATCAAGTGCAGCTAGGCAAACTGGATTTTCATCGTCTTGGAAACACATTTTTCACTAGCGGGGCTTACAATCATTTGAAATGGTATTGTTAAATATTCAGGGACAGCCTGACACATTCTTTAGGAACCCATTCTCTCTGTGGAAATGGCTTTCAGACTGTGTCCTATACAACACAGTCATCAAACATCCTTTCATAGTAGAAGTTAAATTTCACTTGCATCTGTGATTTCTTATTTTCTAGAACTCTCTATGCAATTCTCCAGGAGAAATTAAGAGGCTGACTAGAATCTTACATTATTGAGTAACTCACTCACAAGTTGGTTGAATAATATACGTTTCAAAATGTTCAATTAAAATTCCCAACTGGGAGAATAGAGTCAAGATATGTTGTTAATTAGCTTACTAACTTGTCTCCTAAGATCTTCATGAAGTCTTAAAGATCTGGCACAATGTTGTGAAATTGACCAAGGACAAATTAAAACACTAAATTTATTCTTACTTGCTGAATTCTATGTGATACTTTGACACATATCTACACTGTATAATGTTTAAACAGCTTAAACACATCTGTTTCTTCAAAAACTCATTATTTCTCTATGGTAAAAACATCCAGGATGCTTTCTCCCTTTTGCTTATCATTGATAATATGCCATATTAGTTTTCTTTCGTTTCTTCTACGCCCTGTTATATTTGGTGACATTTTAGAATGTTAAAATCTACTAGGGTTCTGAGATACAGCTTCACACAGAACTGGCTTTATGTGGAGAATAAGTAGGGGATAGCTAGAGACCTGAGTTATAGTTCAGACACCATCTTCAGTTGTCATGAGTCCATTTTACAGGCTTACATTCTGTTCCTACACAATCATGCTTGCCTGGCTCAGTTCAATGAATGTGTAGCTCATACTGAAAGCCAAGAGTACCATACTAGGCATTCTGCATAGAATGTACTGGGAAAATGCTTCCAATTTAAAATGAAATCCTAGTTGGGCACAATGCGTCCGTGCTTTTCATCCCAGCACTTAGGAGGTGGAGGCAGAGAAATTAGCAGTTTAAAGTCACTTTCGGTTATATGGGGGAGATTGAAGTCATCAACAACAAAACTAAATTCTATATTTAATTATTGTGATGTAAAACCTCCTTGAATTACCTCACATGCTTTCACACACAGTATGTTTTTCTCTATGTCCCAGAAAAATCTGTTAGACATCTCTCTTATCCCCATTTTTGCTAAACATATGTAGTTGTATCAAAGTGAATTTATATATTTCTACATCCATAGTTATGATGATAAAAGAGAATACATTCATGTAAGTTTGGCACAAAATATAGAGGAGAGAAACTTAGCGATGGCACTTGTATGTACCAAGAACATACTACTTTCTCTAAGTTCTGTCTCTCATTTTCTTTAATTAGTCTGATTGTATCATTGTCCTCGTTGACTTTAAATATACTGGATAAGGGCTGTGTCATATTCTATATGTGTAAATATTTTCCTAATAACCATTACATACAAATTTTAATTTTTTATACATGATATACTCACTCTGTCCTGTTTACTGAGGAAATACAAGCACTGTGTATGTGCCTCTCATGGTTTCCTTCTCGTTCAACAGTTTGCCATCAGAACTCAAATAGCAGTGGTCTCAGCTATGATACATACAGACACAAGTGAATTAGCAAGAGGGGAAGACTCGAGGCTGGAAAGCTGAAGGAAGCCAGAGGTGACCGTGAAGGTGCTCTCCCAGGAGAGCCTTACGGGACTCACCTAATTTCTCCAATGAAGTGTGACAAAACATCCATCTGGGAAGCTCTTTAGAGACTGCAATCTAAGGCATTCCTTTGAGGATGTCACACAGGACTCTGGACCTTGTCTCTTCCAAAAACCTGAGCATTAGAAGGAGAGAAGGCAACCAGCATATGCACATTGCTTTTGCACGAATTTCTGGTGTTCTTATTAGTGTTGGAAACACAGGGAACCTCTTGAACCCAACTTTATAAGCACTAGCCTTGAAGTCCTATAAGGTCCTGCCTTGAAATCCTTTCAAGGATAGTTTTTTCAGAACTGTTGCTAGTTCTGTCCCACACAGAAAGCAGACATATCAAACGACTTTTCTGCTAGAGATTCTCCTAGCGGGATGCACTGTAGAAGTGGAATTTTACTGAGGACCAGGCTAAGTTCCTAGCACCCACCTAGGGCAGCTCACAACCACCTGTACAGTCTCTGTATTCACCTATAGATACATGCAAAGTCATGCAGTCACATGCATACACATAAATAAAATACCATTGCAAAATTAATTTTGTTTTTAAACTGGAATAGTACAACATAAACTTTATATTTATTTGTGAGTTCTACTTGCAGTTTACACTTTGATACTTGTATATATTGCATAATGCTTGCATTGGGTTAAATTTATTTCCTCAAAATATCATATTTTCTTTGTGGTAGAAACCATTAATGGTGCTTTCCCCAGTTCCTTTACAGTATATGCAGTACATCATTACCTGCAGGCTCTCTTCTGTGTAACAGCATGGTGAAGTTTTTTTGGGTTTATTTTTAAATTTCCATTTTTAAATTTGTGATTAGACACAAGAACTGAAGGATGGTTTCTGTTTCTATGAGTGGGCCTTTTGTGTTGAAGGGCAGGCATGCTGCAACCTTTCTTGTTTTTTCTTTTCCAGTCCTCCAGTTTCTGACTAGAGTAAGGGCAGGCCACATTACTGCTTTGCTGTCTTATTACTCACATTCTAGTCCTTAATTGCCACTTTATGGATCCAATTCAAATCATGAATTCTGTCTGATTTTTTTCTTTTTGGTTTTGTTTACAAAGAGAACTCACACAGAATGCCAGTCAAGCAGAGTGGGCATAGGGAAATGAGCTTCTCCCCGGCCCACTCATCATGGCTTACAACTTAACTCTTCGTAATTAGGTCTTTGATGGCTGTCTCCTGAGAGGCTCTTTCAGAGCCTGACAAACAGAGGGGGAATCTCAAATGCTTGCAGCCAACTGTTAGACTGAGCATGGGGTCCCCAATGGAGGAGTTAGAGAAAGGACTGAAGGAGCTGAAGGAGTTTGCAACCTCATAGGACGAACAACAATATCAACAAACCAGACCCCCTCCCCCAGAGCTCCCAGGATTAAACCACCAACCAAAGAGTACACTTGAAGGGTCCCACGGCTCCAGTCATATATGTAGCAGAGGATGGCCTTGTCAGACATCAATGGGAGGAGAGGCCCTTGGTCCTGGGGAGGCTCCATGCCCCAGTGTAGGAGAATGCCAGGGCGGGGAGGCAGGAGTGGCTGGTGGGTGAGCACCATCCTCATAGAAGCAGGGGGAGGGGAATAGGATAGAGGGTTTCCGGAGGGGAAACCGGGAAAGGGGATAAATAACATTTGAAATGTGTAATAATAATAATAATAATAATAATAATAATAATAATAATAATAATATAAGGAAACATTTTAAAAAAAGATTTTGAAGAAAGAAAAAAAAGTCGAAAGGTCAAAGGTGACACTCAGCCAGTGGGCCCATTCCCAGGAATCTTCACAGGAACGAACATTCTTTTCAATTCTGTGAAGAGCTAGCCCAGCATTGGCTGGGTAATGGGACTGGTGGGTGGTTTTTTTCTTCTGCAAATCACGCGCTGGAATGGAGGGTGGACACCACACACAATTCTAAGTTGGCAGTACCCAGGAGAACATACATTAAAACAGGATTTTAAGTGGGGATTCTCCACTTCATTTTCAACGAATAAAAATCTCTGCAGGGCTACCTCGAACAGGAACAGGTGTTGCTCAGTGGTCGAGAAGAGTGCGCTCCATCCTCCGCTCCAGTAGGGGACAGCACGATTTTTTTCACAAAGTGTGTTTCACACACACTTGTTTTTTCACAAAGATAGATTTTTTTTTCGTATTTTTCTGGTCTTCAAAGGCTACAGAAGCAAGCTGTACTTCATCATGAAGTCACATGTGCAGGAACAGAGACACATACTTTCCTTCCAAACCTGACTTTTAATGCTGTGTTAGGACACCCTCACGGTGTCTTTTTAACATTTTAGTTCAGTTTATTAAACCTTTAAAACATTGTTTTGCTCTCTATAAGTGGTCTTTGATGGAAAATGAATTGTTTCTCCTTGAAGTAACACATTAAAAACTATAGAAATAAAGTTTTAAAAGAATAAAAGTATAAAAGATTTTGCAGAAATAATGAGATAAACAGAATGACAGGTTTGCCTTTATTTAAATGCTAAAATGCTCCACAGAAATGCCATAGAAATCATATTGGGTTGATGTCATTATAAGAATTTTATAATGTCTTCGTGTTTACTGTATAAAAACAGAAGTTGGGGATGAGAAGTTGGCACAGTAGGTAAGGACGCAAGTGTTGCAAGCTTGAGGATCTGAACATGGAGCTCAAGTTCAAATCCCTAGAATCCATGTAAAAAGCTGAGTCTGGCCAAGCACACACCGCTGTAACCCAGCACAATGGGGAGCAGAGTCAAGGAGGACAGCTGTGACCTACCTACAGCTAACCTCACTCATGTTCAGTGAGGGAGCCTGTCTCAGGGAGTAAGGTGAGAGCAGTAGATCGGGTATCTGACAGGCAGCACAGAGTTCTCTTCTGGACTCCATAGGAGCATGTGTGTTCCCACCTGTGCACATACATGCACATAAACACACACACACACACACATACACACACACACACACACACACACACACACACACACACACACACACTGTGGGGAGCCGACAGAAGGTGGCTATCACCCTTGCAGCCATCTTGAGCCATATACCCTGACAAGAGACTTGATTACATTAGCCTACAACAGCTGAGCACACTCTGATAACATCTTGTTTTAGATACCCAGGATCTTCCCTTGGGTGTGTGAGACTTAAAGGTGTGATTTACAGCTGAGACTTCAGGGCGTGACTTAGAGATTAGATTTAGAGACAAGGCCTAAAGGCATGACTTAAGGGTGTGACTTAGAGGCGTGGCTTAGAAGTGAGACATATAAAAGGCAAGAGGCAGACAGAAGAGAGAACCAGACAACAGTTTACTTGACATTAGTACAACCTGGAACTAGGAATTAGACAGTACAACTTGGAGGAAGATCAGAGAACCAGACAACAGATTACTTGACACAGTACAACTTGAAACAGAGTTAGTTATTAGGTATTAGGTATTAGGCATTAGACATTAGGCACTTGACACTTGGAGGAAGAACTTGGAGGCACTAGGGACTAGGAACTCAAGACTTGGGACTTGGACTAGGAAGAGAGTCTGAAGAATAAATGGGATTGAATCTCACTCTGTCTAGTCTCCATTCCTTGCGTCCATCCTCACTCTCTTGTTGAACCCCGACCCATGGACCAGAGCAGCTTGGGGCAGTGTGGGCTCTAATAACTTAGCCCTCAATACTTTTGTCAGTGTGGGTTCAAACATTGACACAGCGGTCTGTGACATTTTGACCCCAAACGTGAGCTAGTACGGTCCTCAACACATACATACACAGAGAGACAGAGACAGAGGCATCAGAGAAATGACAGAGAGAGGATGGAGAGAGGGAGAGAGAAAGAGAGACAGAGACAGAGACAGAAAGATGACAGAGACACAGAGGCAGACAGACAGACACAGGCAGGGGTTAGAAAGAAAAAACTTTCGAATTGCTCTCTCATTTACAAGTATGTGGGCATATGTGTGTATGCATGAATACACTCATGTTCAAATGAACTTTGGTTCCAGGGTGAGTGCCTGTGTGGTCTCAAGGCTGACATCACAAGTCTTCCTTGTCTATTCTGTCTTAGTCACTGAGGCTGAGTCTCTCCTATGAAACCAGAGCTTGCTGACACAGCTAGTCTAGGTAACAAGCTTGTTCTGGGGATCCCATTTGTTTCTCAGCAGGGAAACTTGAGGTGGGTCACTATCCTCACCTGAACTTTACATGGGTGCTGGGGATCTGAACTCAGGTCCTTAGGAAAAGCACTTCAACCATTGAACCACCTCTCCAGCTTCTGAGCTCTGTTTCTAATTTGAAACACATGTGTAACATAAATATACATACTCCCTGCTAAGTACTAGCGGTTAAATTATATACTCTCTATGCAGGAGGGAAAAAAATACTCCTCAGTGTTCAAGCATTAAATACACTCACTAGGGCTCCGAATTGTCGCCCCTCACACCCTGGCTCTTTGTCTCCTGCTGCTTCCTAATGAATAACACATAAAGATTTAGTACTGCTTTGAAGAGAAGGACCTGATTTCTGGTCCTGACATTATTTGAAAATTTGCATTACTCCTGTAATGGTCTTATATTTTCAACATTGTTAATTATTCAATTCACTAAATACACATGTACTTTAGCCTATTACAATGTTTTAAAATATAAGGTGGATGAAACATTTGGTGTAAGCAATCCCTATAGGCAATGGCTAAGCACATGTCAGCTTTTTAATGCCTTGTTTGAACTTATTCTTTGGTCTGACATTTCAGCTAATAACGAAATATTACTAATGAGAGTAAACCAAACTGAGATCATATAGCATGGCATTTTATTTTGTCTTGGGCCAGATTAAAATGCCATTTATTTGTTTACAAGATTTTAATACTAGCAAGTCCTTTTTTTGGCGTTCACATGAAGCATATTTTAAAAGTTTTATTTTAAATGTATCTCTGCATACCATAGATTAGATGATTTTGGATAATAATCTAAGCCTGAGCATCGGAAAAGTGTAGGTGATTTTATGCAGAAAGATGATGTAATGTATTGTAGTTTATATGCCCGCAGTTAGAAAGAAAATAAGAAATGGTTAATTTATTACTTAAAGTGCTTACAAAGAATCGTTTGTAGATGACTTTGCATAAATCACGGCTCCTACCTTTATCTAGAGCATAGTGTCTAGCATGTTTTGGTGTATGCCAGCAGGGAACTGCAGCCATTTCCTCATAAGGATGCAGATAGTCTAACTCAGGGCTTTAAACATTTAATTAAAAAAAAAATAGTTCCCTATTAACTCATATTCCCATTAAATAAATGACTTTTTTTAATGGCTAAGGGCTACTTATTTTAATTTGCTTAAATTTTTTAATTACTTTGAAATGATGATAGTGAATATTTACATATTCTCTAAATTAACAATCATTGTTATAATACCCTCTTAAATGTAGTGATTGCAAAACAAACAAACAAACAAACAAACAGCCCAAACCAGATCAAACCAAAACAGAAACAACCAAAAGGGATGGATAGATAATTTAGGAAAACATTGACTTCAGGAGAAGTTACGACTGTTTGAAACTTTGGATTATGATATCATGTTTAGTGGACAATATCTTCCTCCATTCACTCTCTGCAGTAGGCTAGCAATTAAAAAAAAAAAGTCTTGTACGCTGCTAGGTGGAGTCACTGTCGGCATTTGTGAGTCCTTTGTAGTAATGAGCTTTCATTTAAAATTTAAAGAAGAGCATGTGTGCACTTGTGCATGTGTGTGTGCCTGTGTGTGTGCACGCAATATTTGGTCATTGTACCTGCAAAAGGGGCTGCCAGTAATGTGCCCCAAGTAGAAGATTGAGTGACACTGAAGAAGCCACATGGGTTTGCAGTGTGCTCCTGAAACACAGAAGTCAGAGGAACTTGAGTGGCTGAGAACTGTGCACTGGGAGGGGGGTGGCTTCTCGGGAGTCGGAGCTTTGTGCAGAGCTAAGCCTCCCTGCAAGAAGAACTGTCTTGAAGCTGCTTCTCCTTGCCTTTCCCCCCTTATCGTTTGCACAGAGTTTAGAGTTAATTATTTTTACAAATCATTTCCCTGTTGCCCTCTTCATTCTGATTCAGTTGCTAAGTGACTGGGAGATAAAGTGACCTCTGAATATATTCTTCTCATTATATTGTTAGATTTTACACATCATTTAAGGGATGGATTTGTTCATGTAAGTTCATCACCTCTGTAGGATACAAGTTGACATTTCACCTAATTAATAGTTCCTGTTGGCCTAGTTAATTCTGAGGATGTGTAATTAAACTAATAATATAGCTGTTCAGTGGAATTAAAATTTGACTTTTGAATTAAATGCCTAAAGTTTTACTTCTTTTTCTTGCTTAAAGCTTACTTGTTATGCCACTTTGTGTTACAATAAATATTTTAAAAATCCATTCTTGGGCAAGTAAGAAATTATTTAATGGAAAATTTGAACCTTCAGAAGTTTAAAAATAAATCTCTGTACACACAATATGCTAATTTAATGAGAATTCCTTATAGGCATTAATTTTGGCTTTTAAACTTTGAGTTAATCATTTTACCCATGGAATTACTACTGCAGTGGCTAACACAGAAAGGGTACTGATAAATATTCATAGAGTGCATATTCCTTCCTGATTTAATGTGGTGGAATCAGAGTAGCTTTTTAAAACATGAAGCTAATAGTATAAATGACTCTCTCTCTCTCTCTCTCTCTCTCTCTCTCTCTCTCCATATATATAATTTGAATATATGTCTGCATGTATATATAATTTGAGTAAAAACCATAATGATTTTGGGGTCCTCAGTACTTTGCTGTCCTTAGTCTTTGTGGTTGATAGTCAGATGTAACGTGCCAATTACTTACCTATGAGGGCGCCTCTAAGAAGGAGATGTGTAGCTCACTGCTGGCAGAGCACTGTGCTTCAGTGGTTACAAATGTAACATTTTAGAGAGGAATCAAGAGAACAAGAAACATTTCATCTCTTGTAACTATTCAGAGAAAAAGAGGACGCATGGCTCACATACATGCACAGTGCAAACCTAAGATGAGCATGGATGTACGAATGTTTACAGGTTAAGGATGTGTGATGAGGATGCTTTCTTTGAATCTAATGATAGCCGTGCAGTGAGTACATATGCTTACGTTTAGTCTTCAGAAACTGACTTGAGTACTGATAGGTGAGCCGGTTAATGTTTTTCAACATGACACAAAACAAGTCATCTGAGAAGAGGAAAATCCAGTAGTGAACTTGTCTCCACCAGACTGGCCTGTGGACATGTCTACAGGCATTTTCTTGATTGATGATGAATGTGGAAAGGCTGAGCTAACTGATTCAGGTGGTGTGCAGTGTGTAGAAACACAGGCTAAGCCCGCTGTGAGGAGCAGGCCAGAGAGCAGCATTCCTCATGGTGGCTGATTCATTTACTGCCTCTGGGTTCCCACTTGAGTTTCTGCCCTGGCTTCCCTCAGTGGTGGACTACAGTTTGTGTTGTGTAAGCCAAATAAACCATTTGGAATGGTGTTTCATTGATTTTAGTCAGTGATTCATCACAGCAATGAACAGCAAACTAGGACAGTGCATGTAAGGACAAATACATAGAGAAATGGCTAATAAGATACGGCTTGGCACCCTCATGAGGGCCAGTGGGATCTATGATTGCGTGAAGACCAAGTTGGTGTTACCCCATGAGCCAATCCAAGTGATATTTTGTTAGCTTTAAATCTTGTGAATAATGGAAATGTATTAGATTTAGCCTTTTACACTTCTCATACCAAATGTTATCTGAAACAATTGATTTGTTCCCAGAAACCTAAGTAATTATGATACTGGTTAAAGTGGTTTACGTTTGTCATTTGTTACTCTGAATTAGTGGGGAAAAATTTGCTGACAGCGGATATCTTTATGTATTTCAAAATTTGAGATGAAACACTTCAATTTTCTTTATAATATGATTTTCATTTATATATCATAATTGTGTACATTTATGAGGTACAGCATGATGCTTTTTGTGTATTGTTTTAGGACAGTGTCTCACTTGTGGCCCTTGATGGCTTTGAACTCACAGTCCTTTGGTGTGGTATTATACGTGTGCATCGCCAAGTCTGACTTAACGTGGGATGATTTGATATGTATTCATCACGTGGCATGGCTTAATAAAGCTAAATAACACATAAATTACCTAATTCATATATAATTTTTGATGCTGAAATAGTCGAAATTTACTAATTTTTTTAAAAATAAAATGTTGTATGTTTTCATTGACGATATTCAACCTGGCACACAATAGGTCTTAAGTGCTAAGAAGGCTTACTGGGTCACATGCCACTGTGGGTTTTTGCAGAACCTGTGAGTCATTGGCCAGAAACACTCACTGGAAAAAAGTCTGTGTTTTCAACAAGTGGTGCTGGGACCGTGAGATATCTGTATGTTCATGAATGAAACGAGTCCCAGTCTCTCAGGCCACATCAAAATCAACTGGATCTAGAACCTCAGTGTAAGATCTGAAATTCTTAAACTCCTTGAAGAAATATTAAAGAATATCCTTTAAGACTATTGACACAGTTGAAGGATTTCTGAGTTGACTGCTGCTCAGGAAATAAAGCCAAGAGTTGACAGAGAGAACTGCTTTTACTTGTACCATAAGTCATCAGGAGATCTGCGGCTAAAATCTTGTTAGGGTTTGAAATTGCATCATCATATTCTCCTCCTCCTCCTCTTCTTCCTCCTCCCCCTCCTCCTTTTCCTCTTCTTCCTCTTCCTCTTTTGAAAATTGTATTTTTAAAAATTGGATATTTTATTTATTTACATTTCAGATGTTATTCCCTTTTCTCATTCCCCCCCCCTGCCAGAAACTCTCTATCCCATCCCCCTTCCTCCTGCTTCTATGAGAGTATGCCTCCACCCATCCATCCACTCCCACCTCCCCACCATCGAATTCTTCTACACTAGGGCATCCAGCCTTCATGGGACCAAGGACTGCCTCTCCCACCTATGCCAGACCAGGCCATCCTCCACTGCATATACAGCTGGAGCCATGGGTCCCTCCCTATGTGCTCCCAGGCTGGTGGTTTAGACCCTGGGAGCTCTGGTTGGTTGGTATTGTTGCTCTCCCCATAAGGTTGCAAACCCCTTCAGCTCCTTTGGTCTCTCTAATTCCTTCATTGGGAACTCCGTGATCAGTACAATGGTTAGCTGCAAGTGTCCATCTCTGTATATATCAGGCTCTGGCAGAGCCTCTCAGGAAACAGCTATATCAAGCTCCTGTCAGCATGCACTTCCTGGCATCCACATCAGCGGCTGCCTTTAGTGACTGGAGGTAGGATGGATCCCCAGGTGGGGCTCTCTCTGGACAGCCCCTCCTTCAGTATCTGCTCCACATGTTGTCTCCATCTTTGCTCCCTTGAGTATTTTGATACTCCTTCTAAGAAGGACCAAAGCACCCACACTTTGGTCTTCCTTCTTCATGAGCTTCATGTAGTCTGTGAGTTGTATCTTGGATATTGAGAGCTTTTGGGCTAATATCAACTTATTAGTGAATGTATACCATGTGTGTTCTTTTGTGATTGGGTTACCTAACTCAGGATGATATTTTTTAGTTCCATCCATTTGCCTAAGAATTTCATGAATTCATTGTTTTTAATAGCTGAGTAATACTCCATTGTGTAATTGTACCGCATTTTCTGTATCCATTCCTCTGTTGAAGGACATCTGGGTTCTTTCCAGCTTCTGGCTATTATAAACAAGGCTGCTATGAACATAGTGGAGGATATGTCCTTGTTATATGTTGGAGCATCTTCTGGGTATATGCCCAGGAGTGGTATAGCTGGGTCCTCAGGTAATGCTATGTCTAATTTTCTGAGGAACCACCAGACTGATTTCCAGAGTGGTTGTACCAGCTTGTAATCCCACCAACAATGGAGGAGTGTTCTTTTTCCACATCCTCACCAGCATCTGCTCTCACCTGAGTTTTTGATCTTAGCCATTCTGACTGGTGTGAGGTGGAATCTCAGGGTTGTTTTGATTTGCAATTCCCTGATGACTAAGGATGTTGACCGTTAAAGCTGACATGATTATACGAGTTGATCAACTATAACCCTTCCTTTGACAAATAATTATTTGTGGCATTTGCTCATTTGCACATTTTATTTTTTTCTTCAGATTCCAAGTAGCTATTAGAAAATGATCTCTTTCAATTTGTGTGACTGGTAAATATTTTCTTTAATTCTGTAGGTTGTTTCTTTTTCGTTGCTCTTCTATTTTTTTCCATGCAGACCGTTCCAAGTTTAATATCATCCAGAGTTTATTTTTGCCTTTTGTTTACTCCCCTAAATTTTTACCCAGAACAAAATTATAGAACTTTTACCCATATGTTCATATGTTCTTTTAAAAGCCTTTAATGCCTTTTGAGTCTATTTTTGTATTGTTGCATGGTATTGGAGAGGGGTCCAAATGCTTCCTTTTGTATGTGACTACTCATTTCTCCCAACATCACTTCATATTACCCAATATGCATTCTTTGTACCTTTGTTAAGAAATCAATGAACTGAAATGCCAAGATATTTATAAAGGAAAATCTATAGAATACCAGCAGACTTCTCAGCGGAAACCCTAAGAGCTAAGAGAACTTTGAATGATGTATTTTAAGTTCAGAAAGAAAATAATTGTTCATCAAGATTCCTTTAATCTGCAGTAAAGCTCTCCTTTGCAATCAGGGGACAGAAGGAGGCTTCCTAAGATGGCCATAAACAGGAATGATTTATGAGCATTGAAACAGCAAAGCAGAAGATATTTAGGAATCCCTAGACAAAGAAGGGAAATGTACATAACCATGAAAATTTGGGAAATAATAAATCTCACTAGAAAGAAGGAATTATTTCAGAATTAGGAATGTATCAAATAACAACTTGGGGAGGGGGACAGCAATCTTAACAATGAGAAAAAAAGAAAGAAAAGGGCATGGAGATTTTAAAACAAATAACAGCAACAAACACCCAATAAAATATCAGGAATTACTACTTACTTTTAATAAATGTAAATGGTATTAAATTTCCAATTAAAAGACAAGGATTAGCTGATTGTATTTGAAACAAACATCAATGACAACAAATGCTTCAGCTGTTTTCTGTGTGTGTAAGAAACTCATGTCACTGGCGAAGGCATGGGTAGATCAGAAGTAAAACAGAGTTGACATTCCAAGCAAATGAAAAGGTTAATGCAGACAACAGTAGCCATCCTTGTATCCGCAAGGCAAATTTCAAACAAAATAGATTGGAAGAGATAGTGTTGATATAGATGCATCCAAATTTCAAACATTAATGGGAATCTGGGGGCAGGTAACTTCAAATAGAGCAATAATGAGTGTGGTGATTTGAATAGGAATGGCCCCCATAGGTGCATATATTTGAATGCTGAGTCATCCGGAAGTGACAGTGTTTGAAAGGATTAAAAGGCTCAGGAGGTGTGGCTTTGTTGCAGGAAGTGTGTCACTGGGAATGAGTTTTGAGGTTTCAAAAGACTACACTAGCACTAGTTCCAGTGTTTCTCTCTCTCTG
Organism: Rhabdomys pumilio; assembly: GCA_030674055.1. Classification (NCBI taxonomy): domain Eukaryota; kingdom Metazoa; phylum Chordata; class Mammalia; order Rodentia; family Muridae; genus Rhabdomys; species Rhabdomys pumilio. The sequence continues at coordinate 95,435,993 of JANHMN010000006.1, forward strand.
CCTAAGGATCAGGATGTAGCTCTCAGCTCCAGCACCTGCCTGCATTCTGCCATGCTCCCTGCCCTGATTGTAATGTACTAAGTCTCTGAAACTATAAGTAAGCTCCAATTAAATGCTTCCTCTTATAATAGTTACCTTGGTTGTGCTGTCTCTTCATGGGGATAGAACACTGAGTAGCACAGTGGGTAGTTACTAAATTCTGTTCTTTAGTCAACCATCACAAGAAGTTTTACTTTTAATGAATCAATATATTGCAATATTTTCTAGATATTTTCAATTTATAGTGTTCTTTCAAGTTAACTACTGAAGAAACTGCTTTTCCTACTATTTTAAAAGAACATAATTTTGGTTAAAGGTTTCCTCTTTTACCTATTTCTTCATAGGAAGGATGGAACTATAATTTTCTCATTTTGTACTGTCTTTGTGTGAAGAACAATCTCAAAAAAGTCAACAAGAGAATTTCTTATCTTTTTGTACCTTTATAATAGTTTGCATAAAAAGAAAGGGCTTCTCTGAGTTCCATGTGATTAATCATCTTATGCTTGATTTATCTTGTCTGTTGGAAGTGTGTGCCGATATGGTACCATGATGGTAAAATTCTAATTTCCATTTGTACTATTATAATTTTCTTAACATCTGCTTTATATTTTAAAGCAGTTATGTTAGATGTATATATTTTCCTGTGAAGTTCCCTTTAATGACTGGTGTTATTATCATTAGTACCTGCTTTTCTTTAATTGTTGTTCTATCAGTAATAATATAGGACACAAACTCTGATTAAATTGTGTTTGCTGAATATGTTCCACATCGCAAAATACCCTTATCTTTGTTACAGTTTAGTTGTGATAGCCTATAGCTTATTTTTCTCATTTTTAATGTGATAGTTGCTGACTTTCATTATATTTTACTTATATAATAAAGTATATTTTATATTTTACTTCAGCTTTTACTATCATAGTGTTAATTTATTTTTTAAAATATATGTTATTTATTTATTTATTTATTTATTTTTGAGACAGGGTTTCTCTGTATAGCCCTGGCTGTCCTGGAACTCACTTTGTAGACCAGGCTGGCCTCGAACTCAGAAATCCACCTGCCTCTGCCTCCCAAGAGCTGGGATTAAAGGTGTGAGCCACCACTGCCTGGCCTATAATTTATTTTTTATTTTTATGTTGATTGGTGTCTTGTCTGTATGTGGGTGTCAAAAGCTCTGGAACTGGCGTTATGGACAGGTATGAGTTACCATGTGGGTGCTTGGAGTTGAACCCAGGTCCTCTGGAAGAACAGTCAGTGCTCCTAACCACTAGGTAATCTCTCCAGACCCCTTATTGATTGCACCCTAGTAGTTCTTATCTTCCAGAGCTGGGGCTAGAACAGAGAAAATAGTCTAGAAGGACTGTACAACACTTGGTGACATTCCTAGACAACCCTAATGCTTCTTCTTATGGAAAGAAGAATTGAGAGACGATTTCAGTGGGTTTTTTTGTTTGTTTGTTTTATCTGAAGGAAGGAAAGCACAGACCAATCAGAGACACCCAACGTTCTTAAACATGGGTACTTAGAGACTGAAAGCCTTCTTCTCTAGGGCCTGCTTTGACTCTGTTAGGGCCTTGAGCACGTCTGCTATATTTGCATGCTGTGTGCCCACTTCACTGTTGGGCGACTGCAGGATTTTGCTATGTTAAGTACCTTGTTTTGTGTCAATCTCTTTCTTAGGTGATAGCCCAAAGCTTAACTAAGTTCTTTTCCAAGGGATTTCAAATCATACTGTAGTTCAAATTCAAAATTTAGTCTCTCTCTCTTTCTCTCTCTCCCCCCCCCTCTCTCTCTCTCTCTCTCTCTCTCTCTCTCTCTCTCACACACACACACACACACACACACACACACACACACACACACACACTTTCAGAGTCTATGGACATGGACAATATTTTAAGAAATTTTGTGTAATAGGCCTCCCTGCACGTATGCAGCAGGTGTGCAGCTTGGTCTTCATGTGGGTTCCGAACAACTGGAATGGGAGCTGTTTCAAAAGCTGATACCTGCACGTGGGATATGTTCTTCTAGTTGGGCTGCCTCGTCTGGTCTCAGTGGGAGAAGATGCACCTAGTGTCACAAAGATTTGATGTGCCAGGGTTGGGGGATATGCAGGGAGCCCACCTGCTCAGAGGAGAAGGAGGCTGGGGAAAGGATTGTGGAAGGGTGTGACTGGGAGGGGGACAGTGAGTAGGATGTAAAGTGGATATGTAAAAAATAATAGTAATAAAGAATATATAAAAAAGAAATGCTGTGTAAGATATAAACTTTGGAATATGTTAGTTACTAGAAAGTACTTTCAATGCTTGCATTGTTCATACTGTTCATAGGTATATGGGTAGAGTTTTATTTTATTATTCTGGCTTTTGTATTGGGGTGAATGGTGGTACTTTCAGATCTCTTGGCTTTGAATGTTTTAAGTGAGAATTTGGAAAGCTTCTTCCATGAAGGGCAGGATAGTAAATATCTTGGGCTTTGCTTGGACATGGTTTTTATAATTACTTGACTTGGTCATTTAGTGTGGAAACATCTGAAGACTATATGAAGACTAAGGAAAGAATATGTCTAACAAAATCGTCTTTACAAATACAGACAGTGAACTGAGCTGGGCAGATGTAGCAAACAGTCTGTCTTCTCCCTCTACACAGAACAGTGCAGAGACAACCATGCAACTTGAAACTCAAGAACAATTAGGAGTTCTTTTCAGTTTTTCCCTTTCTGGCTTTTTTAGCCTCCCTAGTTTGGGTGGGACACCAGTGAATTAGAAAAACAACAGAACCCCAAATACGTTGCCCACCCATACTCAAAAGGGCTCTCTCAGTATATGTAATAGACTAAAAAGAATTTCAGTGGAGACTTAAGCTATTTAGAACATAAGCCATGCTGTTATTTATAAAATATGCTGTTCACTGGTTCAACTTAACAACTTAGTAAGTGTCTTATTCTTACAGTTTGGCCAATAAAGATCATTTCTATTGCACAATGATGCCAAAAGCTCTCTATCCTAGTGTCTAGAAATTTGATTTCCAAACAAGTTTTTACAGTTCACTGATATCACACTGAGTGTTCTTCTCTTGGAACAACAACGCCCTGCAGTGACTTATTCAGCCTTGGTGCGGCATTTGGAGGCATTGTAATACAAACCAGGGAAGGTCAGCGAGCTTGCTTTTCATAGCCAGAACACTCAGTCATTAACGATTTAAACACATTATTTCAGTTGGTGTAATGAAGGCTATTATTTTACACATACCCACTCCGGCAGTACAGAACTAACTGGATGTGCTGGAGAACATTTCTGACGCCATCGCGGATGAGGCTCTGCTGTGAATTCCTTTACCTGACCTTATTGGAAGTTGACAGTCCTCAATTTGCAGAGATAATGAAAACACTTAGATTTGGGCCAGAGAAGGAAAGAGGTTTTGTTTGTTTTTCATTTAGATCCCTTTTTATTCAATAAACATTTACTTGACATCAGACACATAGGAAGGACTGTGTCAGGTCCTGGGGTTGTGATTAATATAGCTGGTCATTTCCTTTAAGGAGGCCATAATCTGCTTGGAGCAAACGTGTGAGCAGAATTGAGAGTATTATGTAATGTAGTGTCTGAGAAGTGACAGAGCACCGTGAGAAGACACATCCACAAAGGACTGGGGAAAACTCTACATTTTGATACATTCAATCAGCAATGCAAATCAATAGAATAAAATATTTTAGTTTGCAGAAATGAGCATTTTGGGTAAAAAGCAATAAAATAAAACAAACATTTACAGTAGCATCTAAAACATGCATGGTTAAGAAGAAAAAAATTAAATGTATTAAAAATGCTATCCTTAAAATATTTAAATCAGTATAAAATTCTTTCTTTGTGATTTCATAATTTCTTTAAAATACAATTCCAAGTATAACAAAGGCAGTGCATAACAAACTTAAAGTGACTTGACTGATTAGAGCAGGAATGAAAGCCACTGCTGTAAGGTTCAAAACCCATAAGTGAAGTGTGCCAACATCCTTTGGAGCTAAATGACTGTGAGTTGAAAATGCAGACGAGAATTGCCAGGAAGAGCAAAACAAACACAACAAATAAAGTGTTCACCTGTTGGACTGAAGTGTGTGACAAACTTTTTATGGGAACAAATAACACACACATACACACACTCATACATACATTTACACACACGTACACAACACACACACATACACACATGTTCAAAACTGCACTCATACACACTAGACCTTGTGACAAACCTAGGTAAGGATTGCACTGAAGATCAATTTAATGAACCAAGGAATTTTATTGGGGTTCCTACCAGGAGCACAGATGAGGGTTTACTTGTAGGAGAGTGAGTGACTGAAGCAGCTGTGTCACTGAAGAGCCTTAACTGTGGAGCAGAGTCCCTGATCTACACCCTTAGCTGCCTGACAGAGAGCTTCAGGCTTGCAGCTCCCATCAGTTGCTGTGGCTTTTCCAGTCTCACAAGCTGCACCCCCCCAACCCCCAGTCCCCACCCCAACCCCAGGGAATGCCTCAATTAGGAGTAAATCCACACTACCTGAGATCCTCCAGGCAAAGAACAGCAGACCAGGAGCCAAAGAAGGGCAAGGGAAACCAGTCTTCATTCTCTGTTGGAGCGAAGTCCAAAACAGCCTAGCAGACACCAGATCTAATAAGTTAATGCAGCAACGTGTAGGGCCTATGGTCACCTACAGAAAGTAGCCTGATTTTTAGCAGTAAGCATTTGGGAAATGAACCAGTCAGATTTGCATAAGACACCAACGCTTAAGCAAAAACTTTAAACTGTATCGGCCCATACATAAAAAGCACAGAATATTTCTGAGAGGAGTTGCAGAACAGAAATAAGTCCAATCACCATAGTTACAGGTAAAAATCCTTCAAGTCGTTGAGCTGTGCAGAGTTCCTATATTTCCTAAATGAAACCAGGTCTGTTTTAGTCCCCGTTCGAAGAGATCTGGATGCTGACAACACTTTGTCACCACACCGAATTCTACTAAACAATACAACTTACCTCTTCACTGTCTGTGGATATTTTCCCACGTCTTGGTTTTTGTTATTCAGTCTACTGTTGCAGAGACATTGTGTGTGTAACCTGAGGGGAAGCACAAGAGCGTCTCCATTGTGTGTAGATAGGGATTTGCTGGGTTGTATGTGTGCACAGCTTTAGGAAATAGTTCTGTTTCTCTTGAATTCATTACCAGTTGCACAGCTCTCGAAGTTCACGGTGCTGTCTTCTGCAGGCTCATCTTGTAAATCCTGAAAAATCTCTTTCTTTTCAGCTGCTTATCATTTGATTAAGAGTCAGATGAATTAAGAGTTCACTGTGGTTTCATCTTATACATCATGTATTCATGGGCTTTTTTGATAAAGTGTTTGTAATTTGTCTAGCTCATTTTTTTCTACTGGATTCTCTGAGTTATTCTTCATTTTTTTTTAAAAAAAGTAATCTGTATAGATTCTGGATACATTTTTTATTGATGGTGTATTTTAAATACTTTCCCAGATTTGTGGCCTACTTAAAAAAACATTAGATCTTTACATGAGCAGACTTACTAAATTTAATATAGTTTAGTAATAATTTTCTTTATATTTTAGCATATCTACATGCTATTTATTTCTCTGGCATTTGATTATATTTCCTTCTGCAATATTTGCAATTTATAATATTATAAATTTTGACCCTTTCTGAGGGTTTTTAACCTTATTTGGATTTTTTTCTATATAACGTGAGTTAAGAATTAAGGCTTGTAGAGAGTCTGAGATATTACCATGTTTTCAAGATATTCTGCCATCCTTTCCTGGGTAATGGTAGATAGCACAAGGTTCTTGGACCTGATACAGGTTCTTGGCTACTCACGGCGATGCACTTATCCAGAATGTACAGGGTCGATACCCAGATCAGCTTCTTGACCTAGATTTCCACAGAGTGATGCAAAGAAGGCTGGAAACTATCACACATGCATTAAGTGGCATATTGGAGAGGAACATGGAGCTTAGGAATCTTAGGTCCTTTATATGGGATAGGATGCATGACTAACTTGTATCCAAGACAGTCGCTAGCTTTCATGATGCTGGAGACTGATTGGATCTCCCATTTGATCTAAGAGGGAGATGCTCTCAAGCATGTCTGTTGTATGACCTTCCTTAAGAAGAAAAAGGGACCAAGCCTTCTGTTTGCAAAGCATGCACACAAGCAAGTGTCCCACGCACAAATACAGAGTAAGGAGCAATGGTGTTCTTTCAATAGGGGCCGACTTTTCTTCTCATGGGACTGACCGCTTGTCTCATCCATGACTCAATACCCAAAGTTTCTCTTTTCCCTAGATGTCTGCAATGTAGACCTTAACATAAACTGGTCTCCACGTTTGAATCTCTCTCTTTCTAGGCTCTTTATTCTGTTTATCAATACCCAATTTCCTATTCTATTTATCAATGCCCAATTTCTACAATAATCTTGTATTTCCGGCAACATGTTTCTCTCACCTAGCCATACAAGTGCCCAGATTGTTCTTTATAAAACAGATGTTTTATCTTTTTATTTCTTTACTCTTCCTTACATAAATGTACATCAAAGTCCAATACTAAACCTGATTCTAGCAGCTCAGACCTTGCTTCTGGATTATTCCACTTCTTTATCAAGTTGCTTTAAAATTTCCTAGAGCACGGCTTTTGTAGTTATCTCTAGAGTCACTTCTTGTCTAGGTAGATGACAGCTTTTTTCCTGTCCTCTGTCTATTCCCTTTAAAGCTTGATATTGCAATCATCAGCTGATGAGGGCCAAACAGCAGCTTTCGCTCCTGTGTGTCTGTGCCCACGCCACAGTGTTCTCAGGTTCTCAGAACATTTCTTGCCCCCTTGGAGCAGCTTAATCATGTGTCTTAAAATCTTTTGTCTCTCATCTAACATTTTTTAGGGGTTTTGAATTCAGAGTGGTTTTCAGGATAGCTAATCAATCATATGCTAGAAACAGAAGTCATACCTCTGTGCTCGCTTTTAAATCCTTTGATCTCACAGAACATTGCCTTGCAGGCAACAATGTTTCAAAAATGTGTTTAATTAAATGGGCGAAACTGTCGGCTTCTTCTGAGGCTGCCTCCTTCCCAAGGAATTCAGCTCTTTGTTTGCACTGCCTTAAGGGTCCCGTCTTTTTGCAACCTTGCAGAATTGTTAAATATTGCCAACTCACAGAAAATAATATAATTAAAAAATGTAATTTCCACCAAGACCAAACAGTTATTAATAGAGTGCTCACTTTTCTTTTTTCTTTAGTTATATGTACTTAAAATAATGGGTGCCATTTTTTTTGTATATTTTAAATCTATAATAAGGGAACTTCTAACTTGCTTCCCCCCCAAAAAAATCATATTTGAAATTTTTATCTATACTAAATTCGAATCCAATGGTTTCACATATTTTATAGAATTATATTAGACATTTTAGATCACTTATTAGCACTCTGTCAGTTTCCATGGCTGAGGTAACATGGCCAAGATAAGAATTTAAAGGAGATATGTATTCCTGCACATGGTTTCAGAGATGTTAGTCCATGAGTCTATGATGTGGGGGAACATCATGGCAGGGACCATGTGGAGGGTAGAGAGAGAGAAGGGTGAGCAAGCAAGGGACAGGCAATAAAATACAGCCCTGGAGAGTATACCATAGTGACTTCTCTCCTCTAACCAGGCCCTGACTCCTTGAGTTTCCACATCCTTTAGCAGTCCATCCAGATTTGGATTCTTCAGAGGACTTATTAATTTATTAGTTTTGTATCATGATGGCCAAGTTGCCTGAAGTGTGCTTTATTGGAGATCAAGCCTCCAGCATATGAATCTACAGTGAACATAGAGTTCTGAACCATAATAAACATCAAAGTCCACAGCAAGCTTCCATACACATCCCTTGCAAGATATTTAGGATTTCTGCTTAATAATAAAATGTTTACCTGTCTTAAGTTTAAGCCATTTTGCTGCTGTAGCTGACCTGATTGTCTGTGTTCCTCTGAGGCCAGAAGCTGCAGTCTCTGGGTGTAGCACCTCTTCATAAAACAGCAGAGTACTAAGTAAAGTACCCTTAGTTCTATCTCTGCAGGAACTGATTGGCTCTAACTTCTAGCTTGGTAGTCAAAGTTGCAGAAAGAGAAAGGGCCACTTTGAAAAGTGATTTTAACCTTTATTTCTAAGTTCTTCGGTTCTCCAAAAAGTTTCTACAAAAGTTCTCCACCAAAAAGTTCTCACTGAAAAGTTTTCTCTGCTGTCTTCTTGTAACCTTGCTCTTTCTTCCTGCTCTTATGTAACAATAATAATACCCTTAGTCTCAATGCCTTTGCTCCCAATGCCTTTACTTCTAACTTCTCTCTAAAAGTCTTCTAAGAAAGTTCTTCTTTAAGTCGTTCTTCTCTCAGTTTCCTCTCTTTGTCCTCAGCATTTATACATCTTTCAGAATATATGATCACCTGGTAACAAGTTTACTGCAAGTTTACACATAAATTCAAATCATAAATTGAAAAAGAAGTTTACAACAGAGAATGTTTATATGCATATCCATTAAGAGTAAGTGTCTGGCTAAACATTCATTATCTGATACTAGCTCTATGGGTTCATGAAGAGTTAAAGACCATAACTACGTTATCATTGAAGTTTTGTATAGACAAACCCAGTCACTATTTTATGACTTTTTATGACCATTGGTTAATGGTTTTGCAACCTGTTGGAATGTTCTCTAAATTGTAGATGCCTGCTTACTATCTCAGAAGCAATTAACTCATTACACTTGAAGACTGGCAAAGTTCCCATAGCAGTTTTGACATCAGAAAGGACTTAATAGCAGTTCTATTATAAAAGGTCTTAGTAACTACTAACATAATTTTAGGAATTCTTATAGAATCATCATTAATAAGTAAGAAATCATCTATTTGTAGCATCACTATAAGACAGCCTATCCTCATTTTTCTGCAGAAATCTGCTCACAAGGGTGGGCTAATACCTAACGATTGTTATGTATATTTAATAATAAAAGGAAAAGCAGGAATCTTTCCTCATGTATAATATCCTTAGCCTTGCCTAAAGAAGCAGATCTGTCATTAACTGTACAGTTCATGGTGGAACCATCTTGGTAAGATCACTTGCTAGTTTTTAACTTCTCCTTGATGGTTCCTGGCACTATATGAGTATGATGATATTGATCCCTATAGCTGACAAAATATTTTATCACATTGTATTATATAATATTTATAATTTGTGAAAAGTACCTTTTACAGATATAAGTGAGACTCATCTCTACTGTTCATGATCTCGATGTATAACTCAGATGATTATAAATCGATACTATCAAATAATTAAAAGTGAGTTCCCTGGAAACTCATCACCCAATTTTGTTCCCTGTAGGTATTTATGAGCCTCCATTTCTTATACTACTGCAGTGAACCAACCTTGGATGTGAAAATTGCCTTTTGTCAGGTGTGTGTTCCTTACAGGTAAAACAAGGTACAGTACACTCCCTTGTATTTCACCTTTGCCATTCCATGTTCATATGTACCACACCAAGTTTTTATTTACATAAAAGTAAGGGATTTTTTGGAAAGCACAGTGAACACTTAGTTTTTATCCCAGTTTCAAGTTCATTTAGGAAAGGTTAGAAATAAAGAAAACTTTCTGAATGAGTTTATAATTAATCAATCTATAAAGGGATCTCCAGTCAGATTTCAGTTGTACTTCAGCATTTTAGTATTTCTGTCCAAATCCTTGGGATGTGGCATTGGTCATCAAGACACCAGGAACCTGAATGGCTGTTCCTTTTCTTCAGGGCTGAGGAGCCCCAAATGCAGCCTATCCAATGTCTACCTGTTGGCATTTACAAGTGCCATTCAGTTTAGTTTTACATAGGCTAGAAAATAAATGAAATAAAACAAAACAACAACAACTAAATGTCAGTGGTCAAGAAAGGAAGGAAAGGTAGCCACAGTGGTTGTATTGTGTGAAGCCAGTAACTCTGCACCTTTGCACTCATTCAAACACTGTAACTGCAGTTACAGTGCAGTTAGGGCCCCTAGACACAGGGGTGGTGTGTACAGAACAGTGTGAGCCTCAGACAGCTGTTAGGGTCTCACTGGAGTCCTTGCTTTTACTCTTAAGCATTGTTGGAGATCTGTCAAGGAATTGTAAACTCACCATATTCCCAGGCAAAGCAGGGAGCTGTGCTTCCATCTCTGTGTGTACGTACTGTTGCTTCTTACTGAGCTGAGCTGTGGACTGGGTGGTATGCACCCACAGAAAGCAATTGTAGGAGGCAACTATGTCTACTCCGTTATTTCATACAACTCTCTTCACTGCAAAGGGAACAGTGTTCTGGCTTTACTTAGTGTCTTTGGCCCTCATGCTCCCTGGACATGAGTAGGATTCCTCAGGCCAAAGAAAGTGTTTGATCTACATTCTAAGACTTACTGCAGGCCTCACCTTATTTATCTTCAACTGTCACAGAGCCTGAGGCTCAAGCCTTTTGGTGAGATCTCTTCTCTAACAAGAGTTCAGGATACAGATGGCATAGTTCAAAATGCTGAGATTCAAAAGATGATTGTTTGCCGGTGAGTGAATTCCTCAACATTCAAGGACTTTGATTTCCCAAATTGTAAAGGTGAAAACCATAGCATCCCCCTCTGAGATTGTTACAGGAATCAAATGAACCTGTATTTGCAGAGTTGAAAACACTTCTGGGATGAGGTAACTTTGTAAGAGAGTCACAAGCCACTGAGTTTCTACTCACTCTCCAGGTGCTCCTGTCCCTGTGATCTCTGAATATGAGCATGACCTTGAGAACTCACACAGTTGCACCTCTAAGCCGGATTCATACATGTTACTGCCTGGTTCTACATTTTGAATTAGAGGTCAAGAAAGCACGGAAAACCATACTGATTCAAAGCCAATCCATGGTTAGTGTGATAGTGTATACCTGTAACCCTCAGCACTATGAAGGATGAGGCCGGGGAACCATGAGTTCAAGGTCAACCTGAGCTCCATAAGGAATTTTCCTCAGAGACAATAAAACACCAAATCTTGCTTACTTCATTCTTCTCCACATTGTCTTTGCTCCAATTCAGGAAATGCTGACTACACCTTTCTAATCAGAACAAAACCAGGGAGTCATTTTATGAGCCTTCTCTCACATCCAGCATGTCAGCAGACTCTGCTGAATGTAACTCAATCTCCGCTGTACTATCACTCTCTCTTACCATCGCTCTACTACCACTCTGACCCAAGCCACACTCCCTTTTGTTTGAATTACTGTAAGAGCACCTGCTCTTGCTCAGCCCTAAATGATTTAACTTCAGAACAAAAGTAAAAGGGGCCTTTGAGTTATGTGTGATCATGTTACTAGAAACAAGACAAATCTTCCCACAATATCTTTCAAAGTCTTTGAATTGCAAAGGATACACTCTCAAATCCTCATTTTACAGCCTTTTATTATCTAACTCTAAAGACTGCTCCCCTGAGATTGCTCACTGCCCATCCAGTTTCCTTGCTGCTGGAGACCAGTCCTGGGGACAGCCAGGTCCTGCAGAGGGACAAAGAGTTGGCTGGTGAATGAGAAGTGAGTCAGGCACAGTGGTCAGGAAGAATCTTGCAGCTTGAATGATGGGCAGTCAGGGTGCTTCTTTATTTATACAGAACTCAGTAGGCAGGAATAGATTCATGTTGTTCCAAAGCATCAATTGTATCATTATTGTCTCTAGACATGTATTTTATTCCTTTTGGTCATAAGTTAGTCATCATTGATAATCTATGACAGAATAGAGTTATCTTTTACAATAATTTCCATCATCAACCAAAATTTTGAGTATCTAGAGGCATATTTTGCAAAAACATCATAGCCCTTTCTCAGGTTGCAGTTTCAAGGGCACTAGACAGAAAATAAATCTTTAGGGCATCCTGGGCATAATACCAAGCAGTGTATTATGAACTTATAGTGGCCAGAGTGTTAATCATTATTAGACCCAAGAAAAATCTTCAGGCCAAAGCTTCTGTGGTTATTATTCATTTTCTGCCATAATACAATGTTTACATCTTTGTAGAATTTATTTATATGTCTAATCTTGGTATTCTTTTGTTCCTTGGTTATACAATACCGCAGCAGCCCTGCACAAGCTAACTTTTCTAAGAAGGGGAGGTCTTAATACTTAATTTTTTATCACTTATTTATACCACTTTTGTCCATTAACATAAGGCCCTGTGTGGGGCAGAGGTAACTCTAGCCAATCTAACTTTCTTTCTGTATCTTTTCCCCAATCTTATAAGCCATGTCATCGCCTGAGCATATAGTAGGAAGAGGCTTTCATTCTGCTATGCTGCCACTGAATCTTGTTGACCTTTTAAAGTTTACTTTGTTGGTTATCTTGTTCCTGAGTAAGTACAGGGGCAGATGCTACAAGAGTGTCTTGGAGTCAGAGCCTCATAAGGAGATCTCTGGAGTCTTTATTTGAGTCACAACCTCCAGGGCATAAAAAAAGACCTTCAAATAGGGCCAGGCAAAGCTATCTCCCTAAAAGCAGGAGAGATTATATGCTCAGGATTTTTCTGGGGATGCTTAGGAACAGTACTCTTAGGAGAAGTCATAAATGATTCATAAGAAATTCTCCACCAATTCCATATCCCCAAGTCCTATAAATAGTAAAAGCCTCCCAAGCATGTAATACATGGAGATGGAGACCAAAAGCGAAAGACCGTACAATGGTGATGGCATCACTTGGTTCAGCTTTGCTGGATCTTGGTCAAGCATCTGTGCTAGCTTTATGATTTTGTCTGTTTCCATTAGGTTTGGCCATGCCACCCAGGCTCTCTTTACCCCATACCTGCCTTATTTGACTTGCTATGTGTTTGGCTGATAGATCACTTCTCTTTTCCCACCAGAAAAGGCTTTTTGCATTTAGCCAGAAATGTTTTTTAGACTCTTACTGGAGCCAGTCCACATCAGTTAACAGAGATAGCTCTTCATATTTCTTCTAACTCACGAGCCCAGGGATGTCAGTTTGGTAGCCCAAGATGCCTTGACAGGTGTTTTACACAAGAATGAACCAGTATGATGAAGTCACCTACTGTCTTCTCCCCACTGGTCTCAACACTTTTGAGCATACTCTGGGATTTGTCTCTTGTTCATTCACAATAGTATTTGACATGGACTCCACAAAATATGTGCTCCGTGAAAGAACAAATGAGCAGTGTTTCAATTGTCTAGTTGGTTGCAGCTCTGATCCACCTTGGGTGGAAAAGTCTGAATCCCTGGCTTGAGCATCTGGGAATAGCACTGGCCAACAGTGTGAACCTGAGCTGTTTTCTTAGTGTTCACTATCCAGTGTACTTGTTACAGGCATTAACTCTTAAACATCCGAAACCAACCAGTCAACAACACTAACTGAATATGCTTTACATATTTCTTAAACCTCAAAAATTATCAGTAAAACTCCCTTGAAATTTCAGTCATCTAAGAAATTCAAAATGACCCTTTGTGGGTTGGATTTAATTTCTAGCAAACCGCTGTATTTGGACACAGGTGCGGAAGTTTGTTTTTAGTAATTGTCCTCTTGGAGCAAAGAAACAATGAACAAGGTGTGAACTGTCTTGTGGACCCCTGGTTATCTTGCTTAGACTGTGGCCCACAGGAACAAAGCAAGTTTTGTCCACAGCACTTTCAAAAAGCTAGACACCAGCAGGAGATTGCCTGTGTACTCACAGCATTTGATTTTTTCCTAGTGTAGACATGGTATTTGATAAAAATATATATTTCTCTTGTGTTCCTATAGCTCAGTGTCTTGTTTCACTTCTCTAGTAATATGAAGAAAAGGGTGTATTTATTCTCAGAGGCAGAATTATCAGGTCATGGTTACCTTCAAACCATCTGTTAAGAACATCTTTCCGAGGGCACCTCATGGGCCTTTTCTATTCTGGAGTGCTTATTCTGGCCACCAGCCAGGCGTGATAGCATCTTAATTCCTGCTCCTGTATACTGCTCTAAGATCTTTGGTGACTTGAATTAGTGATCAAATGAGCCCACTATCTAGGCCTCTTGGCCTCAATCTGTAGATTATCATCACTCCAAATTTTCAGTCTTTGAACTGTCTGTAAGAAACAACAGAAAATAAAATTTTCAAATGCTAAATATCAACAAAAATATGCACATTTTGTTTTAACTTAACTTTTATTAAATCAATTGGATAATATGAGGTTTGCTGACTTTCTAACAATACCTTTTATTAGTAAATATATTGCTTATTATAAATAATAAATGCTATTTACACTATTTATATTATTATAAATATAAGAAATATGATTACATCACTTTTTTGCTTAAAGCATTGCTACCAGGACAGCTGTTGTTGCATTTGGTGAGATTTCTTGTTTGTTTGTTTATTTTTGAGAAAGGGTTTCTCTGTATAGCTCTGGATGTCCTGGAACTCACTCTGTAGACCAGGCTAGCCCCAAACTCAGAAATTCGCGTGCCCCTGCTTCCCAAGAGCTGGGATTAAAGGCGTGTGCCACCACTGCCCAGCGAAAGATAACTTCTATTTTCACGATGGAGTAATAAACTGGAGCTGGGCAGTATGAAGTGCTAAGTCTCTTGGCTCTCCTGTAAACAAGGCATCTACAGCAGTGCCGGTGTTAGTTGAGCAGAGATGGAGCTATTGTGTTTCACTTTGTGCTGCTTTTGGAGTTCTGTGGTTCAGTGGATGAATCAGGACTCAACCATGAATGGATTTACAGTGAGTAGGAGCTGAATTCCCCTCCCACCTGCTGCTACAACACATCTCTCTCCCTGAGGTGTTGCCATCAGGTGTACAGGACTATCCTTGTGCCACACAGGGGTCCTGCAGTGAGGACAAGGCCAGGACATCCCAGCCTTGATTCTAAAGCTCAATTTATTTTAATCTAGTAAATGTTCAATACATAGTTTTGAACCCTTAAAAGAAGAAGGAAAGGTAGCAGAAAACACTGTCTCCTGAGTAGATATTTGCTTTCTTTTCATTGAAACCTAACTTGTCAGCATCCTCATCTCGTGGAAGAGTGTGCTCCTAAACAAACTTGATCATGTTTGGGCTATCTTAATAATCATAATCATTAGTAATCTACCATTTATCTAACAGCTATTCACTCTCTAAATGTGTACTCGTTGTATCTAAATTGCTCATGAATAGTTTTAAAGGACTTCCTGATTTGGAGAGAGCCTGAGTCTCAAGAGTTAATAGTTCATTGGGCCTGCAGGGATGGCGCAGCCAGGAAAGCTGTCAGTCACAAGTGTGAGGTCCTCAGTTCCATCCTCAGGTCCCAGAGAAGTCAGGCATGGGAGCCTGTGCTTAGAATCCGAGCAAGATGAGAGGAAGAGAAACCTGATAACCATTAAGCAGCAGGCCAGCAGACTTAGGGAAGACCCACTGAGTGACTCAGTGTCAAAGCCCTGAAGAGGAATGTCCTGAGGTGTCCTCTGACCTCCACATGTATGCACTCACTCATCAGGCACAGGTAGGTACCCCGTGCACATACTCTTCTGCACACAAATTAATTGATCAATAAGTGACAAGTCTAAGTGGCCTTAGAGAGTAAGCGGCTCAGCTGAGTTTGTCTTCCTTTGACTGTGCTACAGAAACAGTCTTTGTCAAGGAGATATCCATGAATTTGCTGATTGCTGATTGCCATTCATTACCTCCTTTATTCAGTACACCTTATAGATATTTTAATTAGCTTAATTTCCTCATTCTTATACACATTCAGTATCATTTCATAGTCCATAAATATAAACATCTGTAATCTGTGAATGTCCAGTATAAAATAAAATGAAAAAAAAAATGCTAAGATTCTTTGTCCTCATTTTGTCTGTTTGCAGAAGTTGGAGTTGAATTACATTTTATTTTGGAGTTAAGTGCTTAACAATTATACACATCCTGATATACTCCCTTTTAAAATTATCTACTTTTAAAGTCTTATTTTTATTAGAGAGAACTAGAGAGACAGAGACAGAACGTAAATGAGAGACTGTAGGTGTCAGGTGTGTGAGAGACAGAGCTGTGGATGGCTGGGAACCATCTGACATGGATGCCAAGAAACGGACTGAAGTCATGTCTGCAAGAGCAGGGCATGCCCTTAACCACTGAGCCATCCCTCTCCTGCCCTTTTTGGGTTTCATTTTTAACTAACACAAAGCATTAAAAAAATTGTAAGCAGTACAATTTGATGCTTCAGGACATGTACGTAATGATTGAATTGGGATAATTATCACACCTGTCACTCAGACCATTCATTCCTTCTCTCTGACGAAGCCATTATAAACTTAATAACTTCTGTTGGCATGTAGTAATTTGATTGGGAACCAAATTAATGCAAGATTAAAAAAAAAACAATTACTGATTGCCACAAGGCAAGGAAAAAGTCTCTTCATGAATGTCTAAGATGCATGTGCTACACACAGCAAAATGCACATAAGGGTTACACAAAGCAGTGGAAACATGATGATA
The DNA here is from genome assembly GCA_030674055.1 of Rhabdomys pumilio. Classification (NCBI taxonomy): domain Eukaryota; kingdom Metazoa; phylum Chordata; class Mammalia; order Rodentia; family Muridae; genus Rhabdomys; species Rhabdomys pumilio. Next base: position 95,452,534 of record JANHMN010000006.1, read on the forward strand.
CTACCTAAGAAACCCAGATGCCAGACTTGGAAGATTAGGTGTCCACTCTGGTAGGATTCAGTCCTGCTTTGGACATTCTTTCTTTGGGGTGGCTGTTTTTATACCTATAGTTCTCCTTGGTAGCTGTCCCACAGTGTCTGGAATCTCCAATTAGGGTCTTAATCTCTTAGGGTCTCTTTGCAACCTAATCTTAACCATCACAGCTTAATGAGACGAGAGCTCAAAGTCTTCTTTCAGGACCCCTGACCCTGCCTCATGTTGGTTGGCCTCAGTGGCGTTTTGGAATTTGTATTCAAGCCTCCAGGATCCCAGGACTGTTGCACTCTGCAAAACCCTTTACTGTGTGAGCCATCCTGCCAAATTCTGCTGCCAGCTTGGATGTAGTCTGGCCCCCTTTTTAGCAGAGTATTTGCATACTCTGGCATCTGGCCTTGGGAAATCATATCCTTAGAAAGTTATTTCCCAACAGGAAATCCCTCCAGCAACATTCTAAGTCTGGACTCTCCTATTTCAAATAGTTTTGCATTTGTATATGTTGGAACCTTGGACAGGTGGGACCATTCCCTCAAAACATCTTCCTTATTTTACAGGGAAGAGCATGGGTTTTCTTGGTAATAGTGATAGCTGCTCTCTTGTCGTCTGCTTTGTCTGTGCTTCTATTCTCATTCACATCACTCTGCTCTCCAAACTGTACAATTTCCATATCTTTCTGTCATCCACCATTGAGATGGCATAGAGAAACGAGCAGAGACTACCCTGCAGCCTGGAGTTATGCTCTCCTGAAATCTCCTCCAACAATTTACTTTGACTTAGGTTTCACTTAGATTCACAGGGCCTGTCCAGGATGCAGCACAAGCAGCCTCCAGCTAGTTCTCCAGAGAGTCGTTGTTTCCCTTTGAAGCTTCATGAGACAAGCCCCCCGCCCCAGTCCACATTTCCCCCAGCATTCTGGACTCCCACCAAAATGACCCATTAAGTTCCTGTCTAAGAGGATGTAGTACATCCTAGCATGGCAAGAACAGAAGATAGAAAGGGCGATTATGTTACATTGTATCCATAGTCAAGAAACAGGTAGAGAAGTTCACTCTCCTTTAAGCTGTCTCTCTCTGTTCTCACTTCAGTCCAGAACCCCAGCCCATGTGATGGTTCCACTCACACGCAGGGTGCATCTTCCCTCTTCAGCTAAACTTTTGTGAAAGTATTGTTGAGGACCCACCCAGAGGTGTGTCTCATAAGTGCTTCCAAGTATAGTGGAGTTGACAATGAAGGGATAAGGTGTTGCGACCCAACATCACTTCCTGTGTGATTTTATTTTTCATATTTTCACAGACTTCATAGGAAATGTCAGATGACATTTTACGATTTATGAAGAGAAATTTTTATTTAAGCCTTTCCTTCCATTGGGCTCCTACTCCCATCTACTTAATGGAACAGGAACATATAAGGATTTTCCTTATATGTGTTTTGATACATAATATTTAATCTTACATTAATAACCTAAAAGTCACATCATTGGTGCATTTGTTTGCTTGACAGAAGCGCATAAGATATCAAACAGAGACAAGGTGCCCAGTATAACAACATGCACACATTTTCTGATGAGATAACTCACCCATGTGTATACAGTCGTGGAAACTGTCCACCCGTATTTATGGATGAGACTTGCATGGCTTAATGGTTTTTTTTTTCTTCTTGTGTCTACATGGAAATATGGCCAGAGCAAATTTAGTGCTCCATTTCTGTTCTATACCCTGAAATATTTATATAAAAAACTATGGAATATCTATTTCAGTCAAAATGGACTCCATTACACTGCCTAAGATTAACTGAGAAGACATAAAATTCAGTTTTGTAACTGTGAGGGCTTCTGTGTTGGTTCCTTTTTAAAAATGTGCTTTGTTTACTTAACACAAAAGGGTCAAATTTTAGCTTTCTGTGGAATAAGATTAACTTGATTGTAAATGAACTTGGTATTGTATGTTTAATTATAATTGAAGGTTCAATCAGACTAAACAAAATCATGGCTTGAGGTTTTTTTTTTATAGTTGTGCTATAAAATTCCCTAGAACTCTCCATGATTTCGGTACATGGTTCATCCGCAGTCATGCTTGCTAAAAGATGTGTGAGACATACAGATTCGTTTTAGTCTAAATTGTGTTCATCTGTGATTATTTTGTGCTTTTAACACACTATTTCCCTTGTGACAGAAGGCATTGGAAATGGAAATGAAGTTATAGTCTTCATTTTACTGAAAAATGATTACCTAAGGCTGGGCGCATGGCCAGGAGTGGCTACATTTTTTAAGTAGGTCAAGCTTGCCCACCAGCAGTTCAGTTCCAAGTTCTAAATTCCACAGATGCCAGTATCCTTTTGGGAGTTTATATTCTCTAAAATGTAAATGTTTGTTTGATTATATATTGCCAAAACATTCAAGAAGGTCAAAAGGCCTGTTTGCCTTTGCACTATATTTTTCTTGTTGATTTTCAGTGCTGCATTGAATTCAGGAACTTGCACATACTAGGCCAGGGCATCTTATCACAAAACTATACCCCCAGCTCTGAAACACGTGTATAAGGTGACAGAAGACCCAAGGCTAAGTGGCATGCCCCTGTAATGCTGGCTACTTGGGCAGGCACAGCAGAAAGATGACAACCATGAAGCCATCTTGGGCTGCACACTGAGTTCAAATGTCACCTTAATCCAGCAAGATTCTTGTGTCAAAATTTAAAGAAAGGCTGGGGTTCTGGCCCAAGGTAAAACATGCTTTTAGAATGTGCATGTTCTTTAGCATCTGCAAGGACTCAATGCTGCAAGAAATACATAAATGATAAACAGGTGAATAATAAAAACAGATAAGAAGACATGCAAACTGGGATCTTAGCATGAAAAGCCACAAACTTAGGCACCAATTATATCTCTTCATGGCCATGTGGGTACAGGAATAAAAATATCGAATAGATTTATACAGGACTCAGGATAATGCTGTGTGTTGTATATATAGAAACAGACTCAGGCTCAAGATTATTGAATGTAGCACCGAGGAACTCTAAATGTTCCTTAAAACTATAGAGACAGACTTTAGGTAAAGACTGCTAAGTCCCAGATGAATTCACTAGAAACATCGTTTCTAGAAACATTGTTTCTAAATGCTGTTTGGTTGCCCTGTCCTTTCACTCTACTGCAAGAAAGATTTTAGTTTTCCTTAATACTTTGTTGTTCTTCATTGTCCCAATTACAGAATTCTTCTTGTTTGATTATGTAACCACCCTATTGTTTCCTAGCTTTCTTCTTCATCACAGACAAGATAGGAATGTGCACAGTGAAAGGAGAATGCAGTGTACCAGCTTAGTGGACAATGCCATTGATTCTGAAATCAGCACTCCCTGTTGGAGCCTCTATGGAGTGAGTTAATGCTCAGTACCATGAGGCCAGAGCATTGTGTCTTCACAGTCCATGTGCTGTGTCTTGAGACCAAAACAAGCATCTGTCCAGTAAAAATGGAGTGTAGTAATAACGTACCCTAAATCTCTAGGACTTAGAGTAAAAGTTTATATCTTATGGTGTGGATTCCAATGCATGTTGGGATGGGTTCCTTTCAGTGTAGTGTCTCAGGAATTAAACTCCAGCTATCCTGTGTGGTAGTAGCTGAGATACCACAGTGAGAAGAAAGAGGAGCAAGCAAGGAATATTACTTCACATTTTTAAAGTTACATTTCATTTACTCTGTGTGTGTGTGTGTGTGTGTGTGTGTGTGTGTGCGCACGCACACGCACATGCGTGCACACGTATGCATGTGTGTTCATTTATTCATATACCACGGTATACATGTGGAAGTCAGAGGACATTTTCCCAGTTACTCATCTCCATTCACCATGTGGTTTTTCTTTGGTGGCAGGAGTCTCTACCCACTGAACGATTTTGATATCCCTCTATGGTGGATACTGAAAGTGTACTTTGTATCCAACTCTTTTTAATCCTGATATCTCTCTAAACTTTAAACTTCTAGCAGTGTTTTTGGCTTTAAGTATGGGTTAAGAGTTGGATGAACTTTGTTTAAAATACTGCAAGTATATCTTTAAATGGTGCACAATGTCTCTATTATTCGTTATTATAATTGTATAATGACTAAGAAAATCACATAGATTCTCTAGGGTAAATCTTCCACTGATGAAGAGTAAACTATTTCTTTCTTTCTGTGTTTAAGGAAACTGAGGCTGGGTTTATAATGATATCACGCGAGGTCTTATAATGGGATTCTAAAGCAGACTGTTAGATTGTATTAGACTGTAATATTGCTGTGCCACAATATTAATCTTTGTAGAAGTTACCGGTCTAGAAGTTCTCCCCTGTAAATTGAGAATACAAGTTCTTTCATTGGCTCCTGAACCAATTCTAAGCTGGCACCGCTTTCTTCCTCTGTACACAAAGAGGAGGCAGAGCGGGCAGAGGCCTCGGCGCCAGCATTGATTACAGCGACTGCCTTTTCATATAGCAGAAAATGATGTTAAATGTAAGTGAAGTGAAGTGTTGAGAGTGTTTGCTACACTTATCGATTTCACAGAGTAACATCCCTGGACTAACTAGCCTTCAAATTAAATAGATTCCAGGATGGAACTGTCCTTAGAGAATCACAAATCAAGAAAAAAATGGCAAAATGTGACCCCAACAAAACAAAATTCCATGACATTTTATTTATTAAGTATTGTCAGCTCAGGTATGTCCTTTTAAAACTAATAGATATCTGATTTGATTTGGATTTAAAATGGAGTGAGCACATGCTTTCTTGCCTCAAGAAATGGTGTGGTTATTGGCTTCTGTTGTCCTTCTATGATGACCTGGCAACAGCATAGTGGAAGAGCTCCTGCTGTCAGTACAACTTGTCAAAATAAATTGCTGATTTCTTCCATGTCAAAAGAGGAACCATAACTTGTAAGTGCAAATGGCAACATCAAAAGAATTGTCTACACACTGGCTAATCCACTGAAAGTGATTCCATGTATCATTTTCTACCAAGTTAGTTGATTTGATATCAACAGAGGTTTAAATAGTGTATTGCACATAGTATGTGCACAATAAATGTGTTACAGTGAATGAAGCCAAGTCCACATTACATTTCATGGTAGCCTTGAAAATCTCTGCTTACTACTGCTGACACAGGGTTATATTCAGATTGGAACTTGTTTAATGAGCAGCACCTTAAGATTCCAGGGAGAAAAAAGTGAAAAGTGAGCTTATAACAGCAGAGCTGTTATGTGCAATTTCTCTGAACTTCCTAAGGTTTTATCCAATAACTCATTCTTTAAAAAAAACTACCTCACTAAATTATTTTATTTTAGCTGAGTTATTTCATTTGTAAAAATTATCTCAAATTGGGTGAATTTAATTCACATACCTATGAGTTACTAGTTCTGAAACTGAGAGTCAGTTGATTCATGGCTCTGAGAACTTCTTTCATGTTTTTTTTTTTGAGGGGGAGTATAAACTTTAAAATTATTTAATATAATAAAGAACTTACATGTAGGCTTAGATTTTTCAAAAACTACTTTAATAAGGGTTTTCAAATGCTTTGACCCCTTTTCTACCCCACCATCCAAAGGTAGGGAAGAAAAGACGGTAAATAGGACAGGGAGATGTAGACCTGTTTATAAGTAGTTCTTTGGGGGAGATTCTAATCTTCGTTTGTCAGGAAACCAGCAGTCCAGTTCAGTAGTGGCAGGGTACCAAACATGAATCAGCAGTGGTGACAAGATCCAGCAGAAACAGCCAGGCCTCTGCTGAGTTATCACACATCAGAGGGAGTGACAAGAACCAGTCAGGATGCCAGGAGAAGTTCTCCACTGTGCCTCTCTTGATGAAGATCAGAGAAAACACAAGACCAACTCAGCGTTGCAAGGCTAGCTTTGCAAGTGAGATGCCGCTATCTGTTGATTCCTGTTTATACTCTTTCCAGACATCACGAGTCTTCCCACAAGTCTTGCCTCAGCAAGATACCACGTGAGTCTGCATCACATGACACAACCAGAAATGTCCACCTCAGTCCCTGTCGTAGGAAATCAATAATTTTACTCTATCTGTATCCCCTGGCCCCTCTGAGAGTTCATTTTAAATAAGAAATATGAAACACAATTCTATGTCCCTGGTAAAAATTCTTGTACTTGCTAACTATTGTTTGACTCCAGGCTAATTATATAAAAAACTATGGAATCTATTCTCCCCCAAGTAAAGCACTAGCAAAACATTATCTTTCTTCTAAGTTGTTTTGCTAGATTTGTTAAATTAATGAATCAAAACTTGCCACTTGCTGTGGTTTTTGTCATGGTTACCATTAGTTTTTCCTTTGGCTTTCTAGAGCATGACATTAAGTTTTGTGCTCAAGGTAGGGGACATTTATAACTCATGTCTTCTGGCACACCTGTCACCGCTCAGCTTGCTGCGTTTGTCATTTGTGTTTAAAACGAGGTTTAATGGTTTCATTGTTCATTCTTGAAGCCTCCAGGTGAGCCACACAAATCCTTTATGGAGCCACATAGCATATAAATAATGAGTGAAAAATGAAAAGCCAGGCTCAAGGCTTCACAGGTCGGAAGTGCAGGATTGACCCAGGCTCTGTGTATTTTCAGTTCTAATATAAAAAAACCAACAAAACACAACAAAGCAAAAAAAAAAAAAAAAAAAAAAAAAAAAAACCAAACCAAACAAACCAAAAAAACCCCACAAAAGCAGGGATGCCCTAGTGGTAAGGGCCCTTACCCCCAATGCCCCCTTGCTCAGGAGCTTTTAGCAGCAGCGTAGGACAGTCTTCCTCAGTGAGATCAAGGAGAGAGTGCTCCTTAAGTACAAACAGGCCATTATATCTGAGCAAAGCACAATCAAGGCTTAAGACCAATAACACGGGCGGGCGTCAGCCACACTCAAACATTTAGTGGCTTTCTGGTTAAAAAAGACAGAAGCAAAGGAACACAGAACCCACGTTTAAAGGAGTTGTTCAATCAAAGGATAGATGGGGTATCTCACCAAGAGTTCTTAAAGAGGAGTCTCAACATAAATCCCCAGGAATGTTAATGTCCTCTGGGGTCTTTAACGGCCTGAGGAGGACGTCACCCAAGTTGTAGAGGCCTGTCTCAGGTCAAACAGTGATTTTTGACTTTAAGGCTGCAAGGAATCTCAGGATTTGTTTGCATTTAAAAAGTACACTCCTCTGTGAGTGTGAGAGTATAAAGGAGGAAGCGCCTCACAAAGCACTTGTCATGGAAATTTTTGCTTGTTTTTTTCTATTAATCCAATAAAAATTTCAATCCTGTTATTTGTTGCTTAAATAATTAATTAAAGGCTTTTCAAAGAGGTGTTCTCTAACTCTTAGATTTATCTGGAATCTAAGTCAAATCTAGCATGAAGATGTAGACAAATGTGAAGTGTATATACAAGTGTGTGTGTGTGTGTGTGTGGTATATGCGTCTGGAATACAACTGATGCCTAAATCCACAGTTCCAGGGTGTGTGCATGGGATTGTATTTATCAAGCTCAACCAGTGTTCCCCAGGCACACTCACATCAAAGAACTGGCGAGGAGGGAGCCTATAACACTAATCAGCACAGATCAAAGCTCTCCTTAGACATTCCCGACTTCAGCTCATAGGGTGCTTTCTCCTCCATGCTTTGTCCCTTCCCCTACTCAGATGTTTCCAGGCTCAGTATTTCTCCTTCTGCTTTCATATCACGGGACTGTAGTCCCCATCGCTAACAGGATTATTTCTCCCTCTTAGAGACGCCCCCAAAGCTCCCAAGCAACATGGACAATGACCACTGCTCTTGGTTGTCCATGATAACCAGTTGGTAAGGTTCTATTGCTGAAGGGGACACATGCTTCAGTCACAGGACATAGAGAAATCAGGCTTGAACTGGGATGGGAATTTCCTCCCTGCTGTCTAGCCTGCACAGTGCCAGGAGTGATGAAGACGCTGTGAGAATTGTCAGACAAATATACTCAGCTGTGCAGCCTGTGTGTGATAATTCTTACTAGCCAGGTGAACCCACTGGGGCAATAGTGGCAAGTCTGTTGTGGAGGTGACCATTGGATTGGATGTCAGCCATTCAGGAGGGAAATTGCATCTCATATTTTAAGCCCAGTCAAAGACAGTGGTTGGGGAGGTTTATAGACCCTAGTGGGAAGGTACCACTGTTGTTTTGCAAAGTGGATATGATGTCTCTGTCAAACTCCCTTCTAAATAACAATGTGTATGCCCATATACCAGTGTTGTTGTCAGCTCTGGCCAGAAAAGCTTTCGGTAGTAGTCAGTGTTGGGTGCAGAGATAACTGGCCAAAACCAAAATAAAATACTACTGAATGCTCATTTATGAAATTAGAGACCTTTAACACAGTCTCCAATGTTCAGAGAACATGGAAAATGGTGGGAGGAATGTAAGAATAGGTGGAGCAGTGTGGTGTGCTAGCTTCTGGGCTTGACACACCTTTGCACTGTTGAACTCTTAATTACCTGGACAAGATCTCCACAAGATCTGGCCTGTCAACATCCTGTCATGGATGGAGGAGAAACTCATGAGGCTTTACCTCTCTTTGAGAATTTCAGCAGAGATAATGGTTGATTGGGAGGGAGAGACATTTTCTTCAAGGGTGTGTCCAGTGGTAAGGTGCACATGACACTGTAAATAAATTTTCACCAATGTGAATGTGAGCAATCCTAATGAAACTTAGCGGGGTCACACAGAAAAGACATGAGAGTAGAAAGCTGGCCAGATGGGAAAGGAGTGCAATTCACAGATGTGGGAGAAGGTAGGAGAGAGTAGTGGATGAGTATGAGCAGAATGCATATGCATATGCTATAAATGTCACAGGAAAACCCACTGTTAAGTATAATTAACTTATGATATATATATATATATATATATATATATATATATATATATATATGTGTGTGTGTGTGTGTGTGTGTGTGTGTGTGTGTTTTATACATAGTATCTGAATAAATTAATAATGACATTATACAGACAATAAGTTGTTACTTTTTATTACCCGAATATTTACTTTGTTCACTATAGAATGAACCATCTGTATTTAACTATTCACTTCATCATCTTCACTCTAGGCTGCAACTTTACCTTATTTTAACTGCATTGCCAGTGCTAACCCAGCATCTGTCATGTATTATGCATGTCATCAATATTGAATTAAGCAGTTATAAGTGTTGCATAGATTAGGTAGGCCTGACAAGAAGTTGTATGAATTATTAAACTTTCTTGACTATGTATTGAAGTGGTGAGAGTATCTCCAGCAGGTTAGTTCAACTCTTATGAGGAAATGGAGATTACTGCTAGAAAACCATAACACAACCTACAAATAGGGAGTGGTGGCTGTGTAGAGTCAGGGGTCTGGAGTATGAAGTCTACTGCAAGATATTACACACGTGATAAGTACACATGTGATTAGTACACACATGTGATTAGGTGCACATGTGACTACTATATACTGTGATCAGTATGCATGTGTGTTTAGTATTATATGTGTGATTAGTATACATATGTGATTGTTGTATACATGTGATTAGTACACACATGTGATTAGTACAAATATGTGACTAGTATATACTCTGATTAGTACACACTTGTGGTTAGTGCATATGTGTGATTAGTATGCATATATAATTAGTACATATGTATGATTGGTAACACGTAATTATTACATACATGTGATTAATACACATGTGATAAGACACACATGCAGTACTTCAGGACCAATACTGGGCATCTAGAATTGTTGAAGCTAACTTGTGCTATAGATTTTATGATATTCCAGATATTAAGGGGTGCAACAAAGAGTCAGAACACAACAAATGTCACGTTAGTCGGGTGTCAGTCATCCCATTTAATCTTGCAGATGAAAAGTATTGAATGTTGTCATTTCGTTTGGCTTTGTTTAATTTTCTTTTTAGCAAGATAGTACATACTAGTCACATGTGTATACTAATCACATGTATGTAACAATCACATATGTATACTAATCACACATAGTGTGTACTAATCACAATCATAACCCGAGTCTATAATAGAAATGACAGTGGTTTGGAGAGCTGTATATAATGCTGGTTTAAAATCCAGGATAGTTTAAATATTAACATTCTTGTGCCTGCAGCTGTTCACATACTGTCTAAACCCCATTATTGTCCCTTTGTAAACTCTTTGTAGGCTTGTAGCACTCTGCTTTTGAACGGTCTTGTTCAATATCCTATGCTATGCTGCGTAGACTACTTTCCAGATTTCGGGACATTTGTCACATTTGCAAGTTACTTGCATTTTCTGATGACTCTGTAAAACAATGCAGATCTCTAACCCATAGTTTACACCTCTATTTGTGGTCCCCCACATTTGTACCAAATGCCACCACTGTGCCTGCTCCCTGGCACAGGGCAGCTTGCTATGTCTGTTCTGCTTTATGCCTGTCTCACCCGTCTAGGGCCTCCAGACTCTTCAGTAGACTCGCGTATTCTTCTGCCTCAGTTCACATCATTCCCGCTCAGTTTTTCTTCCACCACCATCCTAACTGGATCGCAGTCCAACCAGGCAGAGATTAAGAGGTCCTTCCATATCAACTTTTTATTTAGACATGAAGTGGCAAAAGTTTCCAAGGGAAATGCTTTTCTATCCAATTCAGAAGTTTAGAGCCTAAGAGAGTTCAAATCATTCAAATTATATGAGAACTGATATTTAAAAAAGCTAATGTGTATTATATGAAAATTTTGATTTAAATTCTAGCATTATAGGTGAAGTTTTCACTGAATAAAGCTTCATCTGGACTTTCAAGTCTCATGATGTATATGGAAATTGTCTGTCAGGTGGGAATCCCCAGCCCCTGAGTGCTAGCTCTCCACATTTGTGCTCCATACAACACGTCAGGATTCTCCTAACTGAATGTCCCCAACGCATAGATACCATGTCTAATGAGAACCACTGGCTAAGACTGGTTTTTAATTATTTGAAACAATACACAGAAAGCATGTGTGTTTAAAGCCTAAATAAAATCATCCAGAAGAGGCCTAAGTATCAAGTAGGCATCCACCAGTGAGCCACATGAAATCAGTTACAGCATGACTCCTCTAACTATAGCTCATATTTTTTGTGTAGTAAAGTACAATGTCAGAGCTTTTATGAGTAAATACTAATCATAGGTAGTAGCTCTTTATTATATATTATGTGTAAATATTCATTCAGAATTTTGAGGAAAACTCTTTAATTACCAAAGATGACTGACACACGAACTTCTCCATAGATAAACAGGAGACGCAATACCCAGTCCATGTAAAAATCCAAGCATCCTCAAAATAGACTGTCATGAATTTTTGAAAAATCTTTAATTAATCTAGTATTTTCAGGACTTAATAAGGGTAGTAGTAATTTGGATATTAATGAGAAGAAACTAAGTCAACTGTAGTTCATTCAAATTTACCTAATTCATAAAAGCTGAACCTGCATGTTACTGTAGATACCATTGTTTCTCCTCCAGGGGACACTTTCTCATTTTCTTGAATGTTTAAGTATCTCAGATATACTGAAACTAGTATATTTTCAGTATTCATTTACCTAAAAGGGACGAGGTGATCATGGGACCACCTCTCTTTCTGTTTGAAACAGGCTTTGGTGGTTTGGTTGTTGAGGCTATATCATAGGGTCTATATTTCCAGGCCTTAAACATATTAATATGAAGAAAACACTGTTTGAGTTTTAAGGTTCATTTCCTTCAAATAAACTAGCAGGGCTCAATACAGATTTTTTTTCTGTGTAAGCTAGATGGATTCCATGATAGATGGCCAGATACTTGTAACCATTGGAAGAAAAGACTTCTCTGTGTCCATTAACATTGAACTGCTCCTCTTGTCTCATTGTTCTTCTTGACAGGGATTCGATAAACACGTGGATGTGTCATCAATTGCCAAACATTACAACATGAGCAAAAGCAAGGTAGACAACCAGTTCTACAGTGTGGAAGTGGGAGATTCAACCTTCACAGTTCTTAAGCGCTATCAGAACCTGAAGCCAATCGGCTCTGGGGCTCAGGGAATAGTTTGGTAAGTAGGATGGATGCGATTATACTTTTACAGGGAGTGTGCTATATTTGTTCACAAGGTCCAAACAGATAAATATCAGGTGAAATACATAAATTGAAAATATAAAACTATAAGCACCCTTTGCTTATCCACTAGTTAACAATTAGAGCCTCCAATCACCAGAAATCAAAAATTTCAACACAAGGGAAGAAATAGACCCAAAGGATGAGGGTGTTTTTACTGTTGCAGCTGTATTTAGAAAAATTTATTTGTATATTTTACATCAAGAACAATTATATCTGAAGACAGGGACAGTTAGATTCTCAACACACTTAAGAGAGATGAGTGAGCGCTCTCTGTGACTATTAAAGTTTGTATTTGCCCGTTTTCTATCCACTAGCCAAGACTCATTTGAGAAGAGGCAACCTCAGCTGATAAAATGTCCCACCATATGGGCCTGTGGGCAATCTCATGGGGTGTTATCTTAATGGATGATTGATGTGGGAGGGCCCAGCTTACCGTGTACTAGGGTTCTGGTGGTATAAGAAAGCAAGCTGAGCAAGCTGTGGGGAGCAAACCAGTAAGCAGCACCCCTCCACAGCCTGTGCTCCTGTTCCTGCATCCAGGTTCCTGCCCTGAGAGAATTCCTACCTTGACTTTGTTCAGTGATGGAGTGTGACTTGGAAGGATAGGATGAAATAAAGCTTTCCTCCTCTAATTACTTTTGCCATGGTGTTTTAATACAGCAATAGAAACCTTAACTAAGACAAAGTTCAATGTTCAAAATAAAGTTAACTATATAGAAGTAGTATAAAATATGTTTGCTTAGGGGCTCTTGGCAGTGTACAACTGCCTATAATTCCAGTTCCATGAGATCCAATGTCCTCTTCTGACTTCCATGTTCTCTTCCTGCATGCATACTCATGTTATGTAGAATCTCTCTCTCTCTCTCTCTCTCTCTCTCTCTCTCTCTCTCTCTCTGTCTCTCTCTCTCTCTTTCACACACACATACACACAAGTGTAAATAAAATATTTGCTTAAGCTTTCCTTGGCTTCTTAGTAAACATTTTTCTTTTCATGTTATGTTTGAGTGATTAAATTGAATTCACCTGTATATGAATTAGTCCTCATGAAGTTAGTGGAAAACTAATATCAGTTTAATTAACAAATACTTTTTAAAATCATTTTAGTGTGCCATGTGTTAGGTAAATATATGTCATATACTTGTTAGCATAATATATTTCAATTTTGATTATTCATACCAGTTAGTAAAATTTTAGTATATACACTCTAAATATATTTAGATATGTATATCTATAAATGGTATTTATCAATTCAATATATTTTATTGTTTAAATACTGATATATTGTTTTTTTATGTCCAAGAAGAATGAAAATATACAGTGTGGGATGAGTAAAGACAAAGTTACATGGATTTTTGTTAAAAACTTTAAACATTATTCATACATTTATAATCTGTAAATGTTCTTTTTTATCAACAACGGTTGATATGCTAGATATACTTGGGCCTAGGTGTATCTGAAAGATATGCTAGGGCAATGGTGGTTGGTATTTTTTTTTTTGTTTGTTTGTTTGTTTGTTTGATTGTGTTGTTGTTTCAGGTTTTGTTTGATTTTTTTTGAAAAAGAACTTAAAATGGATGGGTAGAGAAGGGAAAGGGATCTGGAAAGACTTGGGGGGAGGGAACGAATATGATAAAATGTATTAACTTGTTTTAAATAACAAAAATACAATAATGAAAGGACTTGGATATCTAAAAAAGGGAAAAATTCTGGAACTTTTATTTCAATGGTAGCAATGGATAGCTTTTACTGTTTTTCGAATATTCATTGTACATCTCTTGATCTATTTGAAATTTGGTCACTCCATTATGCCAGCTGGCTTAGTTCAGAGTCTGCACTTGACTGGTGTAACTGCAATGCACTCTGGGTATACTTCCCCAGCCCGAGCAGTAGGACTTACGTCACATCCACCAACCACGTGGTGGCTGTTATAGAAAGCCACCTGGTAAATTTCCGTTTTTCTATCACATTATGAATTGAAAAAAAAATGGAACATTTTTTCTACCTTTTGTAAACAGTAGGTTAAAACATTTTTTTCAAAAACATTGCAAGAGATTAAAACGGAATAAGCATTTATAGCATTTTTATTTGTCTATTTTTACGGCTCATGAATAAGGCAACTTCTTGGTAGCACAAAATATTGTAATGGACTGGCAGCAGCATTGTTGCCCTTCAATGATGTCTGCCAATCGTCCCCAGAATTCTGAGATGTGTGCCCTGATAGGACACAGGGAGAATCAGAGGGCGTGCCTGATAATCCACATAGCCTGTGCTGTCATACTCAGGTGGGAGCAATACAATCACAGGAGCTCTTAAAAGTATAAGAGAAGGACAGAGGAGCAAGTCAGGCCTAGAATCAGAAAGGATGATGAGGGGATTTGGAATACTGAAAACTGGCCGCATGGCAGACTTTGACAGTCTGAGGTGAGGCCATGAGCTGAGGAACGGGGCTGGCTTTGGGGAGCTGGAAATGACTTAGTGCTGAGTAGAGACGTTAGTCTCAACCTTAGGACACTGGAAGTTGCCAACACCCCAAATGAAAAGAAGCAGATTCTTCTCTAGGACCCCCATGAAGAAACTCAGCTTTCTAACATCTTGATTTTAGTCCAGTGAAGTGCCCACAAGGCTCCATATCTACAGAATTGTAGGATAATAAATACATTGCTTAAGCAGTAGTTCTGTGGTAGTTTAGGCAGTGGCACTAATGAACATGGGACAGTTAAGAGTCCAACATTAAGAGTGTTGGCTGCTCTTCCAGAGGATCTGGGTTCAATTCCCAGCAGACATGTGGTTGTTTACAATTATCTACAGCTCCGATTCCAAGGAATCCAATGCCCTCTTCTGGCCTCTGTGGATACTAGGCACATATGTGGTGCACAGACATATACACAGGCAAAACACCCATACACACAGCATAGCAAAATCATTAAAAAATAAAAGATAATTGCTGGATATCCTCCAAACTTATTGAAGTTTAGGGTGAGAAGGGTGCTTCTTAGCAATTTTGATGGAGAACTGTAGAATATTCACACGAGGAAGGTTTTCTCAATTAAGATTCATAGTTCAGATATGTTTTGGGACAGTTTCATTCTTTCCTTCTAATAAAGCTGTCATGGAAACAGGAAGTGGGTAGACCTTTGATGAAGCCCTGACAGGTCCAAGTAGCATTTAGCAGCACGAGGCAACAACAGATCATCATTGGAATACTTCACGCTCCCATTCTAAGGTTTTCACAATGTGTTTCATAGGATATTGGATGCTTTCCTTCCTCCTTTCTATGGGACGCAGTCATCCTTGGTCTTAAGTAGACTTATTGATAATAGATGTGAATAACGGTGCTTATACTGGGGACACTGAGTTTTGTTGGAGCCCTCGGAGGGGATCTGGTTACTTGCGTTCTAAAACAAGGAGTTGGACTGAAAACCCATAATGCAGCAGAAGTTCAGACAATTTACTAGAAAAAGATTCTCTTCCAGTGATGGGAGAAGGGAAACGGCCAGAGCAAGGCCAGAGTTTCCTGAACAGGTCACGTGTGTAAAGTGCATATCATATAGTGCAGGCTCTTTGAGTCATTTGTCTTGTGTGGGCCTTTGGGGCTCAGTTCCTCCCAATACTCCCAATCTAGTACAAGGAGTACTGCAAACAACTGTGTGCATTGCATATCTCAACATCGTATTAAATATTCACCCAGGGATGTGAGTGTAGAATGAGTCACAGATCATCTCCATGGACTCGAGAGTGTATGTGAGTGACGGGGCCCCATCCTGGCCTTTCCAGTCTATCTTGGACTGCTGCTTCTCTCAGCCTTTACTCCAGGTTCCCCAGAACCTTTGCACTCAGCCATACTCTCCTGCCTCAGAATTATCCATGAGCAAGATTCTTAACTCATTTTTAGAGCAAATTTATCAGAAAAACAAAATAAAACAAAGCAGAAGTAACAACAAATACCTAAAACTAAACAAACAAAAACACCACCTGCATTTCAAAACGGTAGCCTTGGCATTTTCTGAGGTTCTTGGCCCTTTTGCCTCTGACTGGGGGTTAGGGGGGATCTTCATTTCAGCAAAGGGTAAAGTGCAGGCCTGAAAGGGGAGAGTGCCAGGCTTTGCTCTGTCATATGCATAATTGCTGCGAGCAGAGCTGCTCCTTCTCCTCCTTATGCCTTCTCAACCTAAGCACTGAGATACCTTTGTTTAGTTATAACATGTGTCTGACATACATGGTTTATGCCAGATCTAGTCTTCAGTTGGTTTGCCTTCCTTACCAACATCTTTTTATTTAGTTTCTCCTCGATTTCCTTCAGTAGACAATGAGCTCCCTCACTCTCAACACATGTCTATAGTCAGACCTGCCCATGGAGCCAAAGACTATCTGTGTTCATGATAACAGTCACATGCATAGATTGTCTTAAATATTCCATGTTATCCTGACTGCTTAGAACTGGTATCTGGATGCGACTGTGGTCTCTGGAGAAGAAGCAAACTTAAAAAGACTGTTCATTCATATATACTAACTTTACTTTGGAACAGGAATAAAATACAGAGGAACCAGTTTGAAAAGAGATGTCGCAAATTTTTGACTGTGCCAGCACAAAACTGCGTATGTACCTGTGTGTATGTTTCACAGGAATTCTGCCTGTTGACTGTAAATGGAGGTATAGAGGCACTCTGCCACCAAGTCCCATGCCCCCGTATTTGCCTGAAATGGAATCTCCTCTCTACTCTTCCAATTTTCTGACACTTGCTCCTTATTTTCACACTTTCTCCTCGTTCAGCTGCCTTATTATTCATTTAATACCAGGGGTCAAAAGCAATGTTAAAATACATTCAAAAGAATCAACCACTACTGTGGCTTTCAAACTTTACTGCTGACCAGAGAACAAAAATATGTCACTATTGAGAGCTGTGACATGAGGCTAATAGGAAATCTTTTGGAATACATTGGAACTTCCTACTTCTGAAGGATGAAAATTATTATGCATCAAAGCAAAAATGCTAATATCAGTGTGCTTCACCGTGTGGGCTGGGGGCTCTCCATCTCTTCACGGAGCTGCGAGCTCTCAGTCTCTTCATGGTGAGAAATCATGAAGCAATCTGTGATGAGCTTTAAAAATAGCATTCAGGAGGCAATGAGCAAATCACACCAGTGTTTTCCAGTCTTTAGGAGAGGGTTGCAGTGGGGTTTTGAGCTAGTTACACAATTAACTAATAAACATAAATTGTCATGACTAATTGATTTGAGGGAGATAAGTACATGTATATGTGCATATGTATGTATGTGTACACACACACACACACACACACACACACACACACACACACACATTAGAAAATTGAAAAACAAGAAAATCCTCAGATTCTAGATATGGAGTTAACAAAATGACTTTACTGACACTCCACGGGTCAGTCTGGTAAGAACTTGCCTGAGCTGCTTGTCCCTGTCTTTGAACTAGAGTTTTTATCGACCAGTCTTATTTTCAATATACAAGTCACAAACATTGGCACAGCTGGGCATGGTGTCACATACTTGCCTTTAATCCCAGCATTTGTGAGGCACAGGCAGAGGCAGAAAGGCAGAGAGGCAGAGAGGCAGAGAGAGGCAGAGAGAGGCAGAGAGAGAGGCAGAGAGAGAGGCAGAGAGAGAGGCAGAGAGGCAGAGAGAGAGAGAGAGAGGCAGAGGAGAGACAGAGGAGAGGCAGAGGAGAGGCAGAGAGAGACAGAGAGAGGCAGAGAGAGAGAGGCAGAGAGGCAGAGGAGAGGCAGAGGAGAGGCAGAGAGGCAGAGAGGCAGAGAGGCAGAGAGGCAGAGAGGCAGAGAGACAGAGAGACAGAGAGACAGAGAGACAGACAGAGAGGCAGAGAGAGGCAGAGAGGCAGAGAGAGGCAGAGAGGCAGAGAGGCAGAGAGAGAGGCAGAGAGGCAGAGAGGCAGAGGCAGGTGGATCTCTGTAAGTTCATGACCAGCCTAGTCTGCAGATCAGGTTATGGGACAACTAACGCTACATCATAAGACCTTGCCTCAATAAAACCAAACAAACAGCAAACAAATTAAATTACAACATTATTTACAAATGTACACAGACCAGATTCTGTAAGGCCAGAATTTGAGTGAGGGCGTTTTTTGGTGATGGGGTAGATGGGAAAGAGCACAGATGGAACAGACCATACAGCCTCCCCTCAAAGCCTCAGACTTCCTGAATAACAGGAGGCATACTTGTTCAGTGCCCCCACGTGGCTTTATTGTGTTCCAGGAGGCATTGCTCACACTCCTTTGATGCGTTTCTCCCAGCTTCTAATGAGCCATTACCCTAAGTGACTCGGCTTTAATCACACATTTATATTTGGCCCTTGACCTGGGAAGTGATTACTCTCTCATTTGCATGTGGAACAGCAATACATTCTGCATCCATGATTTTCCACTCACTTTGCAACCCAGACCCTCAGCTGCAATCTTCTTGAAATCAGGTGCATTGCGCTTCAGATATTGCCTCCAGATCTGTGAGAGGTTTCACACAGTGAGATCTAAGTGGAAGAGAACAGAATAACATGGCTTATTCTTCCTCCATCTTTGCTGTTATTCTTGGCCCCTTTGTCTAAGTCTGACTGCAAATATCTACTTATAATTTTCTTGATTAATGAAGAAGACTTATAAATAACAGTTCTTAGTTTCACAGAGAAAATGTAGTGCATCAAGAAATAACCGATAGAAGTTTCATGAAAGAGTGCTTAAAAGGAAATATACATACATATAAAATATCACATATAATATCCACAGTGTTGCGTTGACTATAGTATGTGAGTTGATATGTGTAATTATATAATGTCAAAATAATAAGTGACATTTATGAAGTAGGGAGTATAGTGTCTAAAATTTATATTTAGGTTTAAGGTATATAATAGACAATTATTTCAAATCCCATTATTCTTCAGTTGATTTTAATTAATTTATATTCCTAGGGTTAAAAATTAACAAGAATTTGTAGCCTAAACACATTTTATTTGGCAGAAGTAAAGAGTGTTCATTTGTATTACCATAAATAACTATTCACTTATAGATATTTGAGTTCCGTCCAAATCATTTATTGGGGTAAATACCAATGTCTCTGTAAGAAGAGATAATTAGTTAATAATTTTATATTTATTTATAATTTCTGTTTCAGTCCCTGAGATGGAGTGGTTAACTGACATGGATTCTTGCTTCATAAGCCCCTCTCTGTTTTCTAGAATCAACAAAAGAAATACCCTCATCTCTAAAAGTCAAATCACTGTGTAGTCACCATGTTCCTTTATCTGATGCATAAATCCTGAGTAATTCTTAGGATTGATGTACACCCATTGTATGTAATAGTCAACGTATGTATACATACGATATGTATATGCTAACCTCCACACTATCCAGTTTATCTTTGAAAAACCAAAGTTCCTCATCGGAAGGACATAGCTTCGTTAGTGTGACTGAATTAAGCTAAGTAACAGACAGCAGTTGTCTTTGCTCAGAGTGTAGGAATCTTCTACTGCTTCAGAAGACCCACCCTTTCCACCTGCAGATAAGGCATGTGTGTTTTAAAGAAGAGAAATAGTGGAATTATAAGCAATGCACCTAAAGGCAGCAGTGCTGGAAGGGTCTTTGTAAAAAGCTCAGAGTTAAGACGCTCGCCCCATCCCCATGCAGAGGCATGCCTCTCGCCTGTTCCAGATGACACTGTGATGCTGTCCTGTCTTGCTCATCTAGGATTTGACTGCAGGAGCTGAGATGTCTTTCAGTTTGGACGATGCTCTGACAGCTCTAGCATTCTCTCTGTCTGCTTTCTGCACTCATCTCAGATTCACATCCTCACCTGCAGTGGGATTTAAATTTATTTAAAATATTTGACCCTGTCAAGTGCTTTCCATTTCCTGTCACAAGTTATGAATTCAGTCTTGAATCCTTGCATGTTAAGCTCCTGTCTACCATGGGAGAGTTCCGGTCACCATCAGAAAAGGTTCTTGTCCACGTCACTGGGCTCAGACTTCTTTTAGTTTTTGACATACTCTTACTGGTTCTCAGAACTGTGTTCTTCTTTGGCCATAGTTTTTTCTTTGTTATCAAAATGTCTTACAAAAAGACTTAATTCTGCCCATTTACAAAAATCAAAAATTCACTCTCAATCCAGATGGCTCACACCCCAAGTATCTTTATAAAAATGTAAAAAAGCAAAGCAAAACAAAACCCCTTTCTTTGGGTTCACCCAAGACAGTGGCCTCAGGTAGACAAGTGGCCAAAAACAGATGAACTTCAGATTTCAAAGGAAAGAAAATTTGTCCAGCAAAACCATAAATGGAAAACAAGGGCAGGATAACAGATTCCATAGACAATGGATTAGCATGCTGAACAAGTCTCTGCCACAGTGGTTTTAGAGACCCAAGAAGATGGAAAGAATCGAAGAAGAGGGGAAAATTACGGTCAGGTTGTTGTCAAATTGACATGATCCCTCTCTTCCGGGAAGCTCCCCTCCTACCCTCTCCCCTCTCAGTGTGTCTCTTCAAGGGCCATGTCTGACAGGGCTTTCTTTTGGTCAGAGGCCATCGCTCACCTGCTATTGTTTACCTTAACACTGTGAGGATTGATGACATGCACCATGAATGCTGTTTCCTCCTCTTCCCTGTTTCATCTGTTGTTCTGTTCTCCAAACTCTCATCCAGGCCAGCACAGTTGGCTGCTTGCCCTCTCCTGCTGGAAGGCCGAGCCAGCCGAGAATCATAGAGCCATGTTGATTCTCTCCATTATGGGTTTATGAGCTTCCTCCTCAGCTGGGCTCCCATTCTTGCTTAGCAACTCTTTTACTTACGTGTCTCCTCCGCTTCCTATCCCATTTCCCATGGTGGCCGTTACAACCCTGTTACAAGTTTCCCGTGAGCTTCTAATCCCATTTTCTCACTCCATTATGTGCAGAAGGCCCTACCCACTTATTTTAAAAGAAAGCATATGGCCTGAGGCAAGTGTGCTCTACATTTTTCCTTTTTCACTGTCATCAGCAGCCTTCTCTGCTCAGTGTGTCCCCCATGAAGAGTGCCCAGGCATGACTGGCCACCTGTGTCTGTGATTTCCTCCCCCATCTCTGTATAGAATCAACTGTAGTTTCCTCACTACCTATAAAAGATTTCTCTACAGTGTCATATAAAAATAAGCCCATTAGATTTTGTTTGACTCTGAAAGACCTCTCTGTCACTTGATTTTCCTAATCAAGGCTTTCATAGGATTACATGAGTTTAAGCTCTTCCCAGTCTGTCACACTTTACTAATAGTTACAATCATATCACAATATGGCTATGGCAGAAGAAGGAGACTGGGGATGGTGAAGGTCTTACACAGATAGCCAGTCCACTGGCTTCTCCTTCTCTATGCATTTCAGCACAGACACTGTTTGGACTTGGCTACTACCTGCATTATTCAGGGCTTTCTAAACAAAAGACCTGGTAGATTGAGTGTGGTCTGTGCAATGGGAGATAAATGATCGTCTCGTACTGGAAAGGTTGAGATCCAGGTAGTTGCTTAGTCCACAAGGTTGGTTGTCTCAGCACTCCTAGTTTGGAGCTGAAGGCCTAAGGGTTATTAGAAAGCTACTGATCTTTGGCTACATTGGACTCTTGAAGAACTTGGTTCTGTATCAGCAAAGGGAGGTCCCAACACTAGGATAGATGAACATGTCATCCAGAGGGCAAGCAGGTAAAAAGCAGTTTCCTTCTTCTGTGTCCTTTAATCTGGGATGCCAAAAAAAGAGCCACCTACATTTAGGTGGTTATTCCTGTTTCAAATAATACCATCAAGAAAATTCCTCATGGGGATGCCCTGGCAGCTTGTGTTTTAGTTGATTCCAGGTGCAGTCTATTGTCACACAAAATTAGTCCTCACATCATCAAATTATTAATTCCTAGTTTCTTTGAATTTCAAAATGCTAACCGTCAAACTTTGCCCCTGTTTGGAACGGGACTGTGGGGGATAGCATGTGTGATTCTCTCAGTTATTTTGTCTGAGGATAAAGGTAGAAGAAGTACAGAGACAGGGTTGTTCAGCTTCTAACGCCTGGCATTGGGTAGTAGACAATACACATTAGCTTTCAGTCTTATTGACTGGCTTAGGTTACAGCCAGTCCTAACAGGTGCTGACGACCTTCAGAGCTAAATGACCAGACAGCCAAAGTTGTAAAGTACAAAGACTTGGATAAGGAGTGTATTAGTTACTTGTGGTTGTACCAAAAGCAACTTCAGGAAGGAGGAGTTTATTGTGGCTCTCTATTTGAGAAGGGAGATAGTCCATCATGATAGGGAAGGCATGATGGCAGGGAGGTGAGACCACTGATCCCAATCAGGAAGCAGTGTGTGAACCGGAAGTGGCTCTGGAATAAAACACAGACACAATGACTGACCTCCTCACTAAGGCTCCCATCTGAGGGAGAGTGTCACCTGCTGGCGAACACTAGGGCTCCTGGAGAATGTGCTACCTTCAAACCACAGGAAGAAGCTAGAAAAACAAATACTGATATCAGATATTTTTTTCTGAATCCGAAAAAGATTGGGAGGAAGATGTCAAGGACCATGCAAGAGGGGAAGCATGAAGACCTGGAGACAAGTTGAATGGATGTTGTTGACTGCTAAGTGACTGTCAGCGTCAGCTGTGGTTGAAGCTCACTGCCTCTTGACTTCCTCCACCTCTATGATCAAGCATTACACATCTCTCTTGGTAGCATTTTCCATTGCCCTTTCAGTGTTACATTTGTAAAACGTTCTTTTTCCTTGGGCCTTTCACTTCTGTTTATGCCTGACCTCAAACATTTGTCATGCTGTCCTGGTTACTTCTGAGTCCTGTACTTACTTCCATACCCATGGTTCCCTCACTGTATTTCATGGATATTTCATATATGAATTTATGATCTACTCAAACTTGCCATTCCCTGTGAATGTCTTACTTAGGATCACTAATAACTTAGTCACATCATTTAGACCTCGTCAGCTCAGGGGTTTGTGACTGTTGCATGCTGGTGGCTAGTAGTGTCCATGTGGTGTACCATCCCCAGTAGTTTGGATGATTGACTGACACCCAATCCTCACTTCCATACCACATACAGAGGAAAGTTCCTTGACAGAACAGATTCTAATTCTTTAAAGTGACATACTAATAATTTTCCCAACATATACTAGACACTGAAGAACTTAGTATAGCTTTAAAATTAACACACATGAGCATGTGTTTAGCGGGCCTTAGTATAGCTCCAGGTTGCAGCATCTATCAGTTATATGCATCCATCCATCCCTCTTCTGCCCTCTATTCTATACATACTTTCCAGCCTTATGTTGCAAAGATTTTACTTTCAGGTTGTTTGTTTCTATGCATGAGAGACTAGGAAATACTGGTGTGCACATACATGTATGCATGCTGTGTGTGTGTGTATGTGTGTGTGTGTTTGAATTACTTCCCATAACATATTGAACATACTGTATTTTCTAGTGTCTACTCAATTGCAAATCCTGAGATTTTATTCTTGGCCGCTAATACTCCATCATGTGTGTGTGTGTGTGTGTGTGTGTGTGTGTGTGTGTGTGTGTGTGTGATCTTCTTTCTCCATGGCTCTCTTGAGGAGCACATAGTTTAATTCCTCATCTGCAGGTAGCTCTTTGCCATGGCCAATTGCTCTCCTTTGATACATGTCTAGAAGTGGTATGGTTGGATCAAGTGTACTTGATCCAGTTCTAATTTTGGTTCGTTGGTAAATTTCCGTGACTTACTAATTTTGATTCTCACCATTAGGAATGGTTCTCCTTCCCCACATCCTTATGGACATCGTTTAGTTTTATACTGACTTTATTCATGTGTTATTATTGACTGTTCATGTGTGTGTATGTGTAACTGTATGTTTCTGTGTGAACTTATACATGCATGTATGCATGTGAGTGTGGAGGCCAGAGGCCAAGCTCAGGTGTTATTCCCCAGGATGTATATATTTTGTTTCTATCCCCCTCAGCTCCTTCCCTCCCCCACTCTCTGTGTATACCTTCTTGTATACTAATTTGAGCAAGCGTGAGCATGTCATGCCACTCTTGTGGACAACCTTGTCCACAGAGGACAACTTTGGGTATTGATCTTCTCTTTGCAACTTGGTTGAGGCAGTCTCTGTTTTTTCATGTACACCATGCTATGTGTCCAGGCAATTTCCAACATTCCCCTATCTCTATCTTCCATCTCCTTCTATGGATTCTGAGATTACACACTTGTGCTTTGCCTTGCATTTTTATGGTAGTTTTTCAGGATTCAAACTCAACTCCAGGGTCTCTCCTGGGGACTTGGAGCTCACTGCCTAGGCTAGACTAACTGGTGTGTGAGCTCTTGGGCTCTGTGAGTCTCTGTTCTCCCAGTGTTTCTTTGTTCTTGTTTGTTTTTAATGTAGATACTGGTCATTGGAGCCAGCTTCTCACGCAATTACCCTACAGACATTTACGGATGAAGCTACCTTCTCAGCCCATGTGCCTCCCCACCCCCTGATTTAATTTGGTAATAGTTGCTATAGCTGAATTGAGATGGAATTTAGCAATAGTTTTGATTTTATTTGCACTCCCTAGGGACTAATATTATTAAGTCTTCTCATTTGTTTATTGTCTATTTGCATTTATTTCCTTCAGATACACCCACTTGGATCTTCTCACTTTAAAATTGGGTTGTTTTAAAGTTTCCTTTTGGTTCTTTGTGTGTTCTGGATGCTAACCTTCTGCCTCCTGCCTGTGAGTGGTGCTAAATGAACTTTCCAGTCTGTAGGCTGCCCCCTGACTCTGTTGATTGCTTCCTTTGCTGTGTGGATCTTTGTGCTTTGATGTGATCCCCCTTGTCACGTTTTGTCTTTTCTTTCTTTGCTTTGGAGATCTGATTCAGAAAACTGTTGCTGTTATCTGTGTATTGAGAATTTCTTCCAGTAACTACAGTTCTGGTCTTGGTTTTTGGTGTCCTTGAGTTTACCATTGCACACAATGAGAGCTAGGGAATGAGTTTGAACCCTCTATTCATCTGTTGCACAGGCTGTCCCTTTTCCATTCTGTGCTTTTGATGTCCTTGCCAAGAGTGAGTTGCAGTGTGTGTCACATTTCTGTCACGCTGGTCTATGTGTCTGTTTTCATGACGATATCAAACTGTTTTCTTACTGCTCTAGTTTGACTCTGTCACTATGGTAAGTTATGGATCAAAAAGAACTTGGGGAGAAAAGGGTTTATTTGACTTAGTTTATAGTCCAACATCATGGAAAGCCTAGGCAGGAATTCAAGATAGGAACTTAGAGACAGGAACCGAAACAGAGACCATGAAGGAATGGTGCTTACTGGTTTGCTCCCCCTGACTTAATAAGCTACATTTCTTAGATGATCTGGTCAAGGATGGGACAGCCAACAGTGGTGGGGCCCCATATACCAGTTAGCAATCAAGAAAATGCCCTGCCGACATGAGCCCAGTCCAATCTGTTGAAGGCAGCTCCTCAGCTGAGTCTCTCTTTCCAGGAGCTCCTGTCTCAGACGACAGGTATCCTGATCTGTTTCTTGAGAATGGTACCCTCTGTTCCTTCACCTGACTGCCAGAATGGAGAACATTCAGATTTGAGACTCAGAAGCCTAGCTGGATCTCTGAGGAAGATGTGTATTGGAGTGGAGCAGTGGCTCCTTGTGGTACAATGCAGGCATTTCTGACCCAGACAGAAGGCAGTCTAATTTTAGACAGTAGTTCACTTTTCAAGTTTACATCCATGCATGCCCTGAGTGTCTTCTGTGATGATGACATGAAGTCCAGGCTACTGTGAGATTTCAGGTTACTTATATGTAATGGAACCTAAGCCAGTATTGTGTGAAAACTCTTAATAGCTAGGATTTGCAACATAATTCCCACTGACATTTTTGGGATCTGTCTTTCACTTTTATATGCTACAAGGATGACAGTCAGTGCAGGGGGACTGCACTGTTAGATATACATCCTTGTTGTTCTGATTATCTATCTATCTATCTATCTATCTATCTATCTATCTATCACTTATCTTTCCATCTCTCCATCTCTCCATCTCTCCATCCATCCAACCATCCATCCATCCATCCATCCATCCATCCATCCATCCATCCATCTTCAATTTTGTTTGGGAAGGAGCCGAGACCTATGTGCCTCCACTCAGCATCCTAGATATCTTCTGAAAGCCATTTTGTTCTCTACTTAGATATGATGTGCCTTGTAGTTCCTGGGGTGAACTTTAATTCCAGTTTCAGTTGCAGGAATTTTTTCTGCTACCCCCATTTCACCTTCCCTATGGCTCAGCAAAAGGGACAGTTTTCTCACCTGTACTGATGCAATGTCTCTTTGAAATTATTTATATTTTTATTGCTGTCTAAATGCTTGCTGCTAGAGGGTGAGTTTTATCAGAATTAGGATTTTTGTTCAGAGTATGTTTACAAGATTTTGAAAACGCTTGGTACATAATGGAAACATCTTAAATATTGAATTGCTTCCTGTAACATACCTCAGCAATATATGTATATACACTGTATATTAAATTAATGATGTGATAACCCAATTTTGTGGTTATTCAGAGGTATCAATGCATTAATTAATAAAACCCACTCAGATTCTATCATTAGATCTATTAACAGATACTATTGTATGTATGTAAATGTTAGTGTAATACAAATTATAATTATGTCATTGGACTTTCTAAAGAATAAGCTGGTAATAACAAATTTATATTTCAAATCATTTATTGAAATGCCATACTAATTTAAACTTGATATGATGACATTAAATAAGACCAACATACAGAATACTCTAAAGTGTCATTTCAGGGAAAATGGAAGGATTATGTCCATATTTTCAGACAACTCCACATTCAGGGGATATAGGCGGGAGAGGGAACATGGCTCCCATCACAGGAAGGGTACCATTAGTGTCATAAGGCTAGAGAATCACATGTGGGTGCCAAGTTCACAGCTAAAGTGTAAAGTCATGATCAGATCTATTAGTTCTTTGTCCACAGTGAACATTTTTGGATTCAGAAAAAAAATGGCTAGGCTGAATAAACAAACAAAATGCAAACAACGGAAGTTATTCGTACTCAAAAAATACACGACAAAATAGAAATGTGGGGTAGAGACATGGTTTCCTGGTTAAAGTGCTTGCTGTATATGTCTATGAGGAGCTGAGTTTGAATCACCAGCATCCATGGACAAGCTGAGCTTAGTCAGTGGCCTGTATCTATGTCCCTGGTGCTTTGGCAAACACAGGAGATTCCAGGATCCTGCTCACCAGCCTGGCTAAACAACATAAGCTCCACCCTCAGTGAGAGATTTATGTCTCAAAAAATAAAGTGGAATGCCATAGAGGAGGACCCCCACTGTCAACCTCTGGCAAGTGCATCTGCACACATATGCATCACACACACACACACACACACACACACACACACACACACACACACGTAATTTTGTTTCTGTGACATCTCCTTACTCTATTTTCATTAAGTATTTATTTGGTGACTGAATGATATTAGAACTGTGACGTATCAATAGTCTTCAGAGTTGGACAGACAAGGGTCCACCATCCAGGAGGAGAGGGACACAGACAGCCATTATTCTCTTGTGCAATTTTTTTCACACCCTTCAATCCTTATACTTAAGTCAGGACCATTCTGACTGCTGTAACAAATTGGAAAAGACTGATAGGAGCTTAAAGGGAAAAGATAAGGAGGGTGGAGCCAGCATTCTGTTTAGCCATCTCAGAGACAACACCACAGACAAGCACCAGAGTCTCCAAATGGCCAGAAGGTAATAAAACCACAGTGCAACTTTAATGGATAAGGCCTACAAGTGATGCTTCCCTTCGGCTCCCTCCTACTGGCTGGAATTCAGCCACACAGCTACAATGTAACTGTGCAGGGAGGCTAGCGTGCCCAGGAAAGGAAGAGGCATTATGGTTCTGCCGCTTTTGTGCTCTCTAAAGCAGTTAAGCCCTGGCTAAATAGAGCTAAATGCCAGTATTCCTTCCGGCAGCTTCTAGTTGAGCCTGCATTTTCTCCATTGTGCCAGCGTTACAACATTTTTACGCTGTCTCCTTCTTCTGTGCACCGCCTCATCTCCCTCAGATTGGAGCCTCTTTAAGTCAGAGATGTCAAGCTTGCTTCCAGCTCTAGTTCTGAAGTCTAGCGCACTGCGTGGTGTGAAGCATCACCTAGCAGATACTGTCGTTATTAAGCTCCCGGTTTTCTCTGCTATCTATTTTGTCCACACCCAGCTTTCTGGGATCCATTTTTTTTTTCTGTACCAAAACATGCTGAATTATTCTTGCCGAGTTAGAATCATGTCAGATGTCTAGTCAGCACATTATTTGATTTGATACTTTTGGACCTAATCACCTAGTTTGGATACCAGCTTATCAATGTTATTCTGACTGTGTCATCTTACCTTTCTTATTCTTGGGTGGAATTCTTTACTCTAAATTTAGCAGTGCAGATTGAGTCCTCACAGAGAACGGAGGTCTACACTGTTTAGTGACAGAAAAGTGTATTCATTATGAAAGAAGGAATTCTGGGTGTTAAAAGGTACATGTGTGTGCAGGACAGCAGGCGTCAGGGATAGAATGACACAGAAGTAAGAGGAGAGACAAGTGCCAGATACATAAAGGAGGGGAATGAAAGCAAAGGCACATGGACACACAAAGCAAGCAGAAGATTCTCAGAGAGAAACAAAGACAAAGGGACTGGGAAGAGAAATGTGGATTGTGACAGAATAATTTTCCAGGATGGAGGAAGGTACTGATGGGATTCATTTTGAAAGGAAGCAGTAATTCTTTGTGAAGAAGTGAATTTGAGTATAGCACTTACCTTGGCTTGCTTTGGATCATATTTGTTAAGCTGTTCAAAACGTCTTCAATATTGTCACTGGGCTGTCAAATAGAGATAGAAATTTGATTTGACTGTGAAGTCTCCGACACAAAGACAAAGGGTTTGCTTTGCTGGCAGTTCAGTTACTTCAAGCCTCTGGCTGCCTATAACAGCAGTGGCTGGTGGTAGGCAAGCTTTTCACCCTATGGCCAGCTAAGAAAAGGAAAGGGAAATGGGAAGGGAAATTAGAGAAATTGTCGAAGATCATTGATCACAGAGTGGTCCCTGTGCTGTTGACACTCCCACATCTTTGAGCTTAGAGGGAGATGAATCTTCTTGGCAGAAAAGCTGTGACTCAGCCGTCTCTGCATTGTGCCAACTTAACCCGGAAGTGTCCATGAATCTGCTCCTCTTTTACACCACAGTATATGTTTTTGATGTGTATTATTTTATTTTCATTCTGACGTGTCTGCCTCAGAGGTAAACTATTAATACAAGCCACAGTTGGATCAGATGTCCATGTCCTCTTCTCCATTTTTAGGCAAATACTATAACCATATTTACTTGTACATGGAAAGGATTTTTTAAACTACCAAGAAGAAATTATGAACCTTAGTGTTTATATAGAAATTTCTAGACAGTTGTCAGCTTTGGAAATGGGTGTGTGTGTTATATGTATATATCTTTACAATGAGAAAAGCTTATCTTTGATCTTGATGTTGTATGCAGACAGAGATCTGAGGTGGCACTCTCTCTCACAGTGCTGAGCAGGGACCCTGAGCCACAGCTGCCTCACCGTCCTGTGCTGCTAAGCAACAATGTGTGGTTGATTGGATGCAGTACATGCATTTTTGACTTAGGATATTTTCAACTTGTGATGGGTTTATTGAAATCCAACCCCACTCTAAATTGGTAAGCATCTGTTTCCTAAGAGCATGAAGGGAACATTTCCATATTACAGTCCTTTGGGATGAAGGGATTGGCTTTGGACATCATTGATTTTGAAATGTAAATTCTTTTCTTGTTAGAAGTATTTTTAATTCATTTCTTAATTTCTAAGTCTTGTTCTTCAATGACTGTGTCAGTTTCCAGCAAAACAACAATTGACATATACTGGTTTATTTTGGTTCATAGTAGTTTTTTAAAAATACTTGTGCATACATGCATGTGTGTGTATGTATGTATGGATGCCTGTGTATTTGTGTTTGTGTGGTATATATGCTTGTGTGTATGCATGTGTGTGTGTGTGTATGTGTGTGTGTGTGTATGGAGGTCAGCGGTGGATGGTAAATGTGTTCTCAATTGCTCTTCATCTTATTTTTTGAGACATGGTCTCAAAAAAAAAAAGAAAGAAAAGAAAAGAAAGCATTTCAGAGAGATCTAGGGATCTTCATAGAAATGTCCTTCCTCACCCAGCCAAAGCCATGGGTTTTCCATCTCCTTTCATAGCAAGAAGGAACATCGTGAAGATAGCAATGGGCAAGGAGCTCTCCTACAAATTTGTATTTCGTTTTGCTTTTATTCATTGTCCTGACTCAGGTCTGGCTCCCAGGAGACCTGGGAAAGTATGGTCTACTGAATCCTAAGAGCCTTTCTAAAGCTCAGTTTCCAGTAGCTGCCAGGAGGGAGGAGAAGGATCTTGGTGCGTCAGTCCTTGAAATAGTTTTGAGTTTCTAAATCTGATGTCCTATCTTTGTTCTCAATCATCTGGCATTGACTTATTTTCAATCAGTGGGGATTTCATTTCCTGATACCGGTACACTGAGTTTCCTGAAGCTGTATTATGTGGATTATGGATAATGAATTCTCAAAAATGACACAATGAGATAGCAGGCCCATGATGAATGAATGGGCTAACTTTCTAGACTAAAACCATTACCTTATGTATCTCTTCCCCCTGTTTCCTCAAGACCGACGGCAGCGAACGGGGCCCTGACTAAGCCCTCATCGGATGAATGAATGAATGAATGAATGAATGAATGGCCAGTGAAGCCCCGGGAAGGTTAAAGGATGACTCTGGGGGCTTCTTCTGATTTGAAACAGACATCATTCTTTCTGAATGTGCCTTCTTCACTCTTTGACTTCCAAAGCTTGTCTTTTAATTAGGTTCTACTTTCATTGTTGACGGAAGCTCAAGAACACAGACATTAAAGCTATATTTATTAAATAGGTACTATTATTTACATAGCAGTGCTCAACCCCAGCCTTATAGAATGAAATCATGTCTTTTTTTTAATTCCATGCATGGAATAGGTTGAAGTATTGCTGCTGACTTCATGTCTTGACTATTTTACTTTTTTTTTTTTGACTCTATGAATTATTTTGTGACAAGAGGACCAAGGAAATCGCTTCTGACCTGACTCTGAATGATTCTAGGGCTTTCATTGCTGTTTGCTTTGTTCTAATATTCTGTCTTTTTTTTTTTCGAGACAGGGTTTCTCTGTGTAGCCCTGGCTGTCCTGGAACTCACTCTGTAGACCAGGCTGGCCTCGAACTCAGAAATCTGCCTGCCTCTGCCTCCCAAGTGCTGGGATTAAAGGCGTGCGCCACCACCACCCGGCTCTATATTCTGTCTTTAAACAATTTGATAATGTAACTAAGCTAGCAGGACTCTGGATGTCCTGTTAGCATATATTCAGATATATATGGCTGTATTCTATACATATAGATACTATTTCTCTGTGTATATATACACATATATATGTATGTGAGATTCCATAATCTTGACATTTTCATAATATATTCAATCATTTTAACACAAAATACAACAAAATCTACATTTGTGTATTTGTGTATACTTACATCCACAACCACAGATATGCCTCTTCTATTTGCTATATGTTTTCTATTATTTTTACTGTACATTTCCAATACTAGACTTTAACAAAATTGCTCCCTTCAAGTTTACATATTTTTCCCATCATAAGTTAGTTTTATCACCCACTTAAAGTTCTCCCCTTTTAGCTACAGATAAAGCACAACAGATCTGGATTTAAAAATCTGCACTGGTGAGCACGATGACTCTAGGATAAATGTTTTCAAATTACTCATCATCTCAGAGCCTTGTTTCCCAAGTGCATGATGCATAGCACATGCTCTGGGTGCACACCAGCTGGATAACTTTGTTACTTTCCTCTCACTAATTATGACAAAACTATTCTAACACACACACACACACACACACACACACACACAGAGAGAGAGAGAGAGAGAGAGAGAGAGAGAGAGAGAGAGAGAGAGAGACTAGTGTTACCACTATGATTTAGACAGAAGGTTGTTCTCTGATCTAATCACGACATTTCTTTCATCTTTCTAAATACGAAGTGTTCATTCATTTTTCATAACATAAGTTTTATATTATGATATTTCCATCCATCTTGAACTTATAAGGTTGTTCAACATGCATTTCAAAGTGTGGTCTCTATCAATGAACGTTACAAGGCTTAGTTTGCTCTTATGAGTTCTATAGACTATTTGAGTCTACTCCCTGGCTATCCAGGCCTGGCTTCTTTTCCTGATTGTGAGCTGTTAGCTTAAAGTAAATTATGACTAGCAATCTCTGCTATAACAAGAGAAAATGCCATTTTCAAACTTATTTTTAAAGATTTATTGTTAATTTGAACTGTGCGCTTGTGTGTGTGTGTGTGTGTGTGTGTGTGTGTGTGTGTGTGTGTGTGCACATGTGACTGCAGTTGCCCTCATACCAGAAGAGGGAGTGGGATACCCTAGAGTTACAGGTGGTTGTGAACTACCTGACATGTATTATTAAGAACCAGACTCAGATCCTTTGCTGAAGGCGTTATGCAATTGATTGTAGCCTCTCTTCAGCTCCTTAAACTCCTTTTGATAAGACAGAGCAACTATGAAGGTTATCGACACCGTAAACAGAATCTGCCTCCATTGGGCAATGGTGTAGTGCTTTTCTCAGTCTACACGTAACTGGGTTCCTGTGCCTTAGGTGTGGCTGTATTCTTAGACCCTGGCATTCACCATGAGATTATCATCTCAGAATTTAGAACCTTGCTCGGTGATCATGAATCTTGCATTCACCATGAGATTATCATTTTTTATCGTATAATTTTTGCAAGTTACCAGGGTCATCTTTTGGGAAATGGCATCCTTTTGGGATGATTTCATGACTGATTAACCATGTGCAGAGTGGCTTGATTGTAGCAGAGTCATGGAACAAAGCCTGAACCTGACACACAGAAGCTGTGTGATTTCAGACAAGTTAATTTCCTCAGGGCTCAGTTCCCACAGGTGTAAGTGAGGACCTGGATGAATTAGCAAAGGCCTTTCTAGCTAAAAGCTTAGTCTTGATATTTTTATTTACAAAAAATTTGCAGCCTGCTTTTTCTTCCTTTTTTGAAAATTGCTGCTGACACAGACAGTGCTCTCAGCATTCTTCACTGTTTAGAATGCAGCTGGTAGGGTGCAGAACTTGGAGCTTGGAAAGTAATTACCAAGACTCCAGCAGCCAGGGGACGTGTGTGTGTGTGTGTGTGTGTGTGTGTGTGTGTGTGTGTGTGTGTGCCTGTGTGTAGTGCATGTGTGTATGTGTGTGTGCATGTGTGCATTTGCGTGCGTGCATACATGTGCATGTGTGTGCACATGCTTTTTTACTGTGCATGCATGTATGTGCAAAGTGCCGTCATGTGAATCATAATGTGCACATCAATTTTCTTTCATTTGAATCATGAGGAAAATATAGAATTATTGCCAGCAAAGGCAATAGTTTTCCATTTCCTGGCTTTTATTTCTTTAGAAAATCTGAGACACATATTATCAGCAGCTTACATACCAAAGAGTAGTAAGAAATGGGAAATTTTCGTGTTTGGGATGCAGCGATGTTTGCAAAGTGGTGGAGGAAGCATGGATGCTTTAGAGCAGTTATGCAAGATTTGATGATTAATTGATATTAACCAAGGTTGGAATTAGAAATTTTACACATAAAACTCAAAATATATGTGAAACGGCACTTTCCCTCCAGGGGCTTGACACATGCTCCTGACTGGTTGGATGTGTCAGCTACAAATATGTATCTAGAAGAACATGTTTTCTCATCTCTTGAAAACATGCCAAGAAAAGGATGTTGCTGGGAATAGACCTGGAGACAGTCAATTTAGAAAGAGGCTAACTCACCAGGGAGACGGGAGACACCTTCAAATATTTGAAGTCGCAAGTGTCAATAGGTGAGCAAACTGAGACTGCAGAATACACACATGGTTAACAGCAGCTGCATCGTGATTCTACCTGAGAAGGAACTTCATCACTTAGAATTGCATCCGTGGCTGCCTTCCTATGCAGTCAGAGGGGTTTGGGTGAACGTTTCAGGGGTCACCGGGTCTTTCATGGAATGTCTTCATTTTGGTAGTTTCTTACATTTTTAAGTTTTCATCTAACTCTGTGATTCTGTGAATTTTCGCTCTTTAGAAGCAAGCTGTGCTTTTCATTAAAGAAGCTGCCGGACGGTATGTGACTGAATTGGGTTTAGATGTGGAGGGGGACATCATTCAACTTAGTGCCACACTGTGAGTGATGACCGGGTTGAGCTGGAGCCTGGGCAAGCCATCAGGATCAACACCAATGTGTGACAGCAGCAGTCCAGCTGGCTGTGCTGGATTCAAACATGGAATGCCTACAAAGAGAGTTCCTTACCCTTTAGATTCTCCTAAGAGCACCAGTCAGCAGACATGCTTCTTTGCAAATGGTCAGATCATATTTTTTGCTATAAGTCATATACTGCAAATGGTTTTTAGCTATGAGTACACAAAGATCATGTCATACGTGGGAGATTTTATATTTTATTTGGATAGGAAGTTTCATATTTTAATTGAATCTTAAACCTATAAAAGTTTTAGAGACTCCTCCTACTCTGTCTATACTTAGAAGGAAAACACTGCCCTAGCAACAAAGGTATTATGTGAGTTAAATCAGTTAGTGGAATACATTGAAATGTACGAGCTCGTAGGAATCAGATAAATTGAGGATTAAATTCTAGGTTAATGTTCTATTGAGTTCATTGGTAGTTTCTGATCTAACACATATGATGCCTTGTATCGTGATTGGCTGTATTTCCCAAGTTGGTATTTTGAAGCCCCACTTTATAATTTAAATGTGGTACTTGAATAGTGCCCGTCAGCATTCATGTAAAATGCTTTTGCCTTGTCTCATAAATAATGACTTCAAAATATTTAGTGTCAAATAGAACACTCTCCACCATTAACATTCCGCGTTACTCACTGACCTATAAACAAGATTTATGTAGGAATTGTTGACTAATTGCATTTCTGGCACCACAGTCTGCCAGTAATTTGATCATAAACTCATGGGGCCTTTTTCTCCTACCTTGAAACTTCAATAAAACTGTATGCTGTGATAGAAACTGAGGGAGAATTATAGTTCTTGTTTGGAAAAATACAGCAGTTCGAGTTCGTCCAGACGCTGAGATAAATCCCCCGCTAAGCAGGCTTCTCCTAACTAAGCTTTGGAGAGTCGATGGATTGTTTTACGGGGCAATTCGGGTCTTATTAGATCCCCAAACTCAATCTCACATCTTGCAGTGATATTTCCTCATGTTGTCTCTTTTTGTCTATCCTTCTCCATGATTCTTTCTGTATGCCCGAGAGCTAGAAAATAAAACAAAAGCAAACAAAATACCCATAGGGCTTTATGTATGGATGCTTGTTATTAAAAAATGAAACTAGTTTATCTCAATCCCTTCACATTTTTGTTCCTGAGAGTAACGCACTCTGTGGGGGCGATGCCTCATTTTCATGGTCCTGCGACCTCAAAAACACCTACTATATACAATCTATCATGATTTCTTAGGAAAAAAAATCACATTGTAATCTTCCATGTATAGACTTCCGTTATCTTTCTTTCTTTCTTCCCAACAAAACTCAAATGTAGTAAAACCCATTTCCTCAAGTGAGGCACAATGGTGCCACTCCAGTGTCCGCAGCCACCTGGGGAGAGGTAGCCTGGGCAAGCAAATCTCTTTGGATACTAAAACCACTAGGATGGTTGAAAGAGGCTGGAGGTAGAGCTAATGCTCACTGAAAGCACAGCACCAACCTGCGACCACGCCCCTGCCATTGCTCCAGGTCTCTGCCCCTTTCACATTCTGAGCATCCTGTGGTGACAACTTCACCTCTCTGCTCAAAAGCACCAACACTCTTCCCTCATGCCATCTCACTCTGATTTTTATTTCACCATGAAAATAAAGGCTATAAGAAAGGAGTGGCCACAGAACTTTCCACCGACACATCTCCCTGGTGCTGCCACTGAGACCCGCCAATCTCCTTATGTGCTGGTGTGGTACCGTGCATTGCCACATGAGCAGCCTAGGACTTGTAACTGTACCCACTTCAGTCCACACTGTCAGTAGATTTCTCTAGTCATCATAATATCACTTTAGCATCCTCCATATTTCCTTAAAATGAAATCTTCCCATTTGCAACTGTATTTTCTCCTGTCTTTTCTCCCATTGAATAACTTCAAGGTAGGTATTATTTATCTATCAGGCATTTCTCAGAATGATACTATTTTGTGAACACAAAATTAGCTTGTAGTTTTGTATTAGTGGGCCATCCTGGAGGGAACATGGAAGACAGTCTAAGGGCTGTTTGAACTCTGGGATCGCAGAAGGGACGTGTATTAGTATTGACTCTGTAATGTCGTCATCAGGAGTCACTCTTATGCAGATCTATAATGAAAAGGAGCAAGCTGGACAAAGCTTAGCTTTTCAAATCCTAATACTTTGCTTGGTTATTAAGTCCTCTGAAGGCAGTGTCCACATTCATTTTGCTCTGTTTTATGTTGAGGCCATAAGATAATGCTTGGGATATAGTTGGCACTAAATAAATGTTTAACAAGTAGACTGGTGGCTGAAATACAAGGTATACATCTCAGGAAGAAAAGAAGTACCAGAAAGGGCGATGGAGCTGAGTCCAGTGTGCAAGGAGATAACCCGATTAAAGAAAAGTTTGATTTTAAACAGAATGGAGGGAGTGGTGACCTGGGGTCCAGACCCCACCCAGCTAAGCTTCTAAGTGGCCATTGCATGAAGCTAGGAAGGTGAAACCTGGATTGCCTTAAAAACCCCAAAGATGTTAGAGATGTCCTCAAAGTCATAGGATACCTGCCAAGGAAAGCTGCAGACCAGATGTGGAACCAGTCCAAAGAGAAAAGTGTGTTTCAGTCAACAAAGCAGAAAGGAATTGGAGATCTGAAGAACACTTTGATACCAGAAATGGAGATACAGAGCTTATAGCTTGCCCTGCTGGTTTCTGCACTTGCTTTGGTCCTGTATTTCCTCCCAATAGTTCCTTTCCTCTGTTTCAGAATGGTAATGCACATTCTGTGCCATTGTATGCTGGAAACATGTGATCTGCCTTTTGATTGGATTGATGAATTGGGGTTAAAGACTGCCATGAATCTTAGAAGAAAGTTTGAACTTTTAAACAACGTTGGTTGTCTATGGAGACTTTTGAAGTTGGGCTGAATGAATTTTTACATTATGATATGAATATAAGCCTATGGGGGTCAGGAAGTAGAATGTGGTGCTTTGGATAAGAATGGTACCCACTGACTCAGTGACTAAGACAGTGCAGGTCCATAGAGTTCTGAGAACTAGGAATGGACTCTCCTTTACTGCTGGGAATATTTCAACCACCAGTCTACTCAGTTAACATTTATTATTCAGTACCTACTATATTCTAGACATTATCTTACTGCCTTAATGTAAAACAGAACAAAAGGGTGTGGTTGTTGCCCTAAGAGGATGTGAATTATCAATTGCTTTATTAACAGCAATGAACTGGGACTTGAAAAACTAAGCAATTTTATTCTTCGGACAACTTCATGGTGTGCATTTTCTTAGTTATTTGTGGTGTGCTACTCAAGACACTTTCCTTACAAGTGCTGTGAATAGAACACCTGGGGTTTTCAAACACAAAGTAACTGGGTGAGCCTAGTCTTAGATCTACTAAGACCAAGTGTTTGTACACTACTCAGCTGACGATGGGACTTCCATATCACGCCCCCTCCCACAAGGCTCAGCAAGACAGTGCTGACAGAATGTAAGAGCCAGAAGTTTAGAAGCATCAGGGTAAAGAGTGTCTTCTAGACATGACAGGGCCATCACATTCACGAATTCTCAGCCGCTGTGTTTGCCTGCACAGGCTTATTCCAGCATGGATCATGCAGGGAGTCCTGACCTCCTACACACACTAGCTGAAGAGCTATTGACAGTGGATGGAGGTGGAGCCAGTTTTAAGGATGTGGTCGGTCACCTGCCTCAACTGCTGGCTCTAAGCCCACAAGTATGTGGGCAACAACTCTTGGACTTGATGGGTTATTAAAAAATTAATAATTAGAAAGAGGACATGAAATCAGGCAGAGTGTAGGAAGATAAATCTGGCAAGAGTTGGAAGAAGAATGGGGAGGAAATGTGACCTATCTATACTCTCAAAGGAGGATTGTCTCAGAGAATTAATAAAAAATATGTTTTCAGAAAGAAAACCCCTTTGAAAGAAAAACAGGCTTCTGTCTGGAGTGAATAGTGGCAAGAGTTAATGGGAGAAAAAAATCAATATGACTTCCACACTCAAAACGAGCAGCATTTAAGTTCTAGACTGCAAGAGATGAATGTAAGGTTAATGTTTATAAAGTCTAGAGCCTGTTAATTTTGTGAATTTTCTAAGGCATCTGATTAGAGGTTGGCTTCAGTGATACACATGAGTTAGGGCTTTTGAGAAAGATCTGTACCAGAAGTAAAATATTTAGCATCATCAGCAAGAGTGTGATGTTAAAACACACTGCTTAGATCACATACAAGCTTTACATTTTCTAGGTGCCCTTTCTAGCATACGTAACACTTGCATAGTAATTATCTAGTAAGGGAGAATACAGTTCCATGCAATAAACATGAGGGGCATGCAGTGCTAAGTCCTTTAGGACCTTGGGTGCTTGAATGAGCATGCTCAAAGGTAAGGAAGCTGGAATAGAGGGCAAAGGTTGTCGAGCATATAACAATCACGATGTAAATAAACCGCTACAGAGAGAATCCCACGGACACCAGCTCTATAAATACCAGCCTGAAAAAAAGACCAAAACAACTGAACCGCATCTAAGGAAAAGCAATATCTAATACCCAGTTTTGGGAGGCTGGGGATATTGGAGTCCTTCACTTAGTAGTGACGCATTGGGAGAGGGAAGTCACAGCCAGTAGTGCTGTCCTCGGGTGGGCTTCGGGAAGAAAAAGCTGGCCCTTGGGCTGTGCCGGTGGCTGAGTCTTTTCATGGTTCCACATCCCGTGTGTGGAAACCGTTTGTAGTTCCTGTGGCTCAATTAATGTTCCCCATCAATTTTACAGAGATCAAGAAATAGTTCCAACCCGGGAGCCGCAAGAGCACTTCCCGGCTTCAGGTTATTTTAGACACAGCGTACTTCCCTGCGAGCTTATTTTGAGAGTCATCATTTTACCAATGAACCCCTTGCACAAGGAAAGAAGGCGCCTTCAATACCGTCTCCTTAGCGGGTTCTGACAGCTCCGAGGAGCTAACGCATGAATCTGAGTTGCGTGAGATCCTTGCTAGTGAGAACCTGATAAATATCACAAATGAACAAGAAAAGGAAGACTACATTCTTTTTAATGATTTACTTCTTTTTATTTCATGTAGTTACAGATAGTTGTGAGCTGCCGTGTTGGTGTTGGGAATTGAACCCAGGTCCTTTGGAAGAGGAGCCAGTCCTCTTAACTACTGAGCTACCTTAGGTTTAATCACCATTTGAATTCCGCTGGCAGGAAATGGCTAAATGTGTGTGAGGCATCCCAGGCGTAAGAGCGTTTTGTAGTTCTGCCTCTGTGGATAATGTACAAAACACTCCAACCAGAACACAGTGGCCATGGACGGAGGGGTGACACCATTCTTTTTAAATCTGCAGAATTGTACAGTGAAACTGTGCATTGATGTGTATTAGCAGAAGGAAATTACTGCTGTTGACACTCATTTTAAACAAATGTATTAAAATATAAAAACAGGAGTAAAATTTTATACCTGTATTGATAATCTAGATATTTAAAAGATAACCCAAGCCTAATTATTGTTCATGTATTTTCAAGAGTTTTAACCAACAAATTCTCTGCTTGTGACATCATTTTGCTGCTATTTTTCTGAAAAGGTCATTTTTATTCAATTTCTTTTCATGAAATTTTTGATATTCCAAATAACATAAAATTAAAATATTGAAATACTGAAAACAGGTGATAACATTTCATTTAAAAAATACTTAAGAGACTACGAAAAAGATTTGGCTAAACTGAGGACATTCCCAACTTTAATTTTTTATATTGTGACATATAATTTTCCTCTTCTCCCTCCTTCCTCTCTTCTTCCCCTCCTCCCCAGCCCTCCCTCCTTTCCTTCCTTAATTTGGGGAACAAACCCGTGGCCTTGCACACTATAAAAGTATTTGGGCTTAAGTTATTTTCTTTTAAGGAAATCTGAATTTTTGTCTTCATTCAAATTCATTCTTTATTCAAAAAATAATTTTATGAACCAGAACTCATCAAACAATTGGTTTGCAGCCTTTTGAATGTTGTACTCAATATAGATATTAAAAATGATATTAAAAAGGCAAATGCTTCCTCCACCCATGGCCTCTAGAAGGTGTGGCCCAGATTTAGGGTGGGTTTGCCAACCTCGAATGATCCAGTCAAGGAACCCCCTCATAGGCCTACCCAGCTGCTTGGGTTTTAGTTAGTTCCAGATGTGGTCAAACTGACAACAAAAGTTATCCCCACACTGTCTAATTGGACTAAGGTGCGCAGGTGTGTGCACCACCATCCTTCCAAGATGTAGCTGGTCTTCTTGCAGGATGGGTCTTAGATCTTTTCCTTCAGTGTTACCGTCCTGACTTCCAGAAATATTATCTTGAGCTTGAAGGAGCTTTTCTCACTCCCCTTTGCTCTGAGATGCAGAACGGAGTTTGGCAGATGAAGTAACAGTTCACACTGGTGAAAGTGGACTTTGTTTTCTCTGGTCATGAAAGCTAGATAGTCTACAGCACTGGATCAACAGAGGCTTTTGTTTGTGTTTTTCTCTTGTGTGGTTTTAAAATAAAGCTCAAGCTTTGTAGCAGAGTTTGGTTGGAGCAGGTGATGTATTAGAATACTTTAAGATCCACCAATGGTGTTTCGTTGTTACCATTGGAGAGGTGACACATTCAGATCCACCCTTGGCACCTCGATATGCTAATATGATTAAGAACATTTTAAATATTAAAGGGAAGATGGTGAGA
The DNA here is from genome assembly GCA_030674055.1 of Rhabdomys pumilio. NCBI lineage: Eukaryota > Metazoa > Chordata > Mammalia > Rodentia > Muridae > Rhabdomys > Rhabdomys pumilio. Next base: position 95,493,843 of record JANHMN010000006.1, read on the forward strand.
AAAATATTCAAATAAATAATTCTTCCTCTGGAGAAAAAAAATTACTGCAGTAGGTGTGTGAGATTCTTAGAAGATAAAACTGATAAATTTTGAGAATAAAACTTGCCCATAGTTATGTGCGCACACACAAGTGTTTACACAAATTTGCACAAAGAGACAAGCACAGACTTAGTGCTGCATATGACTGGCTTAAGTGTCAGGAACATAGTAACAGATGTCCACATTTTCCTTTGACCAACTGACCTGGTAGTAGTAGAGGTAGGTCAGTAGCCTGTTATAGCTAAATAACACTGGTTATAGCTATAGTTATAACTGTTATAGTTACATGACACTGGTTATAGTTCTTCAGCAAATATTCCAGAAAGTACTCGGAGAATCTCTATAAAGTTGTGATTCCATTTTTATCTCCATAGAAAAACAGGGAAAAAAAATCAAGACTTCATGGCCGTGAATTAAAGATGACTTAATAGGAAAGGGAACCCTTCAGACATCAGTTTACCTGTGCAGCAGCAGCAATGGCAGTCTGTAAGTGTCTTAGTTAGATCACTGCCAGTGACAATGTAGGAACTGCAGAGAATGGGGGTTTGTAGTGCCTGCCAAGGAAGGAGGAAGACAAGTTTTCTGAAGATGAAGGTTTAATACAGTCAGCTGTGTGCTTGTTCACATGCTGGAAACCCAGAGAAGTGGGCTTCTGTCTGGGCCTCCTGGAGGTCTTTGCAGGGAGCTCCCAGTTCTGGAAGACTCCAGGACTGCTGTGTTGCCAGAATGCACACTCATCTCTGAAGTTAGAGAATCTTGAGCTGGAAACAAGTACCTGGAGGTGTTTCTGTCACTTCAACACCATATCAGGGCTAAAGGAGTGACCCATGGTGGCCACAGCTGCTTTCTGCCAACCTGTAATGTGGAGGATGCCACCAATGAGTGTGGCACAGAAAAATCACACATATTCTGCCAACTTAGCTCGCCATCCAGTGAATGGCAGGAGACGCCTACCACCCTACCTCTGTCTGACAAGGCTTCCCTGGACCTCTACAGGACCATTGGAATCCAGAGTGCTCGCTACAAATGAGTTAGGATTTGTCATTTAACTTTGAAGTCTCTTTCACACAAGAATGTTATACAAAAGAGTCAAATAATATCCAGTGACCCAGTCTGCAATTTTCCACACAACTATAGGCAGGCAAGATTGTCATTCTGTTGGAGAAAAGTGATTGGAGAGTCATTATCTGGCCTTGACATTGATTGGCAACACCCTGTGGGCCTTTAGGACAACATGAGGTGAACATTGTTCATTAAAAATAATAACAATAATTAAAATATTATAATATTTAATTACAATGTTAAATATTAATTATAATATTAATTATAGTATAATTATACAATATTAAATATTATAATATTTAATTATAATATTAATTAAAATAATATCAAATAATGTTAACATAGTTTCATTAAAATGAATAATAATAACCAGTTTATTAATGTTGAAAGTCAGATATCTATATGATTATCATATATTGAGATTTTAACAAGACTTCTTACTCTTATGCTATTAAGTGAAGTTCTGAAACATGATCAAGGTGGTACGGTGGTTAATTTATAGTTAATGGCAGGACTAGAAGATGCTAATTAGTATACTGATTTCTAATTGTTACACACTATAAAAATCATATTTTATTCTTTGTTGCATAATAAACCCAACAAGGATGCTGATTTTAAGACTAGCACTGGGCGTTGTTCACTAGCCGAGGCACGACAGCTATGCTCCTTCACTCTTACAGCAAGTTTGTCTGGATGTTGTTACTTCTGATGAAAGAGAGTAACAGGGGAGAATACGCACTGTCTCCCTGTGGGTATACACTGGAGAGCAGCAGGGTCCACATCCTTAGTAAGAACTGCTTGAGCAAGGGCTGCATCAAGATAGTGCAATACAATGTCAGGAGAAGTTAACCAATGATTCACCTGTGGAGAGACCCAGGCGTTGGTGTTTCTTCAGTTATTCCTCAGGACCTCGAAGTCTGGCCCACTGTCTGAAGGATGAGGTCAGTATCTCGGGGGCACTGATACTCATTATTACCCAAGGACACACCTCCTGAATTCCTTCTCAGTGAAAACAGAATTATTGAAGGGTGAGAGATTCACCAGCCAAACTGGCCAAATATGGGCACTATGTTCTTAGGCACCAGCAACAGGTGAGGCAGCTGAACTGCAGCATTGACCTCAGAGGACAGAAACAGCTAAGGAGAGTGGCCAGAGTGCTAGCTGGTCATGGGGCCTGACGGCTGCCATCAGGATGTGCCTGTCTGCATGGATGGCTGCATCTTTAGACTGACCTCAGAAGTCACCTGACTTCACTGGAAATGCCATCATGTGTTACTCTGACTCCTAGCTATCTTATTTCATCTATTTATTTTGGAGATTTGAGAATATTAACTAACTTATGTTTGGCTGAAGAATTTCAGGCTTTCTTTGAAGTGAGTGATCATTTCCTGTGGCTACCATCGCTGATCTTGAGAAGTAAACTTTAAGCTTGTATTTACGAGCCAGTCATTCCCCTTTGCATTGAGTGCAAGGTGCCAGGTCGCTATCTGCCTTACTTCCACTCTCCTTGGTGGGATAAACGGAACAAGTCCTAGCAGTGGGGTACAAATTCTAAAACATGTAACAAGATGGTCAGGAAAGCACAGTTATAATTTTTACATTTATTAACTCTGTGTGTGATAACGTTCAGAGGACAACTTGCTGGAGTTGGTTTTCTCTTCCTGCCATATGTGTCCCAGAACTCAAACTGGAGTCATCAGGCTTGACAGCAAGCCCCCCCCCACACACACACACTTTAGCTGCTGAGCCATCTCTGCTGCTCATAGGTTCTCTTTCGGTTTTAAAGCAGCATGGTACAAAGTGGGTCCAAGAGGACATCATGGAAGAAACCCGGGCAGACAGCCGAATTAATGACTGTGTGATAGGACCACAGAGTGAGCACATGCATGTAAGGAAAGCACTCGTAGCCTACCCAGAAATTTCTCTGACACCCAGGGTACCATTGCTTTATTTAGTTCAGGACCACATGTGCTGAGAGACTGAAGTACGTTCAGAGGAAACAGCCCATATGGAAATGGAACTTGAAACTACGTACAGACAAATGGTTTGAAGATGCTGGTGATATTTAGATGAAGAAAGAAGCAGGGATGGCTGACTTTCTGATTATTTACTTGGTCTTTTGAAGGATTTCAGACTCAGCGGTTGGTCATAAGAAAAGGGAATACTTTCTATGAGTTGTCTTTGAAGGCATGGCCAGCTGCCTTCCAGGTAACCAAAGAGAGACAACTGTCTTTGTTCTAATCATGATGGCCTTGCTACTCTCAAAGCTGCCCACCAACAGAATGAGCTGGCCTGCTCTCAGTGAGCTCCAATTTTGAAGGAACATAGGCAGAGAGAAAACAAGCTATTGATGGAGATAGTTTAATGAAAATTAATTCTAAATGGAGTTTAATAAAGTCTGTAAGTTATAAATATCACCCAGCCAGGCCCCCCAATAATCAAGACAGAGTCCTGCGGATTTTTAAAATCAGCTCTAGCACAAGTATGGGGTGGGAGATTGTACCAGAGTCTGTTTTTTTATTTGCTAGACTGTCTACTTCCCAGCTGCATTACCCAAGTATTTGCTGTTTGAATTTTGCATGGATTACATCTGCTCTAGTAGTCTCTCTTGGGGGTGTGTTTCACTCTGGCACATGCTCCTGGTCCATCCCATGTAATGAGACCAGCTACTCTCCCCATCTTCTCCTCCTTCACTCTCCTTTGTCCTTCTTCACCATCCTTCTTCTTCCTCTTTGTGGTCCCAACCTTCAACCCCTCTAGCCCAGCAACTCATACTCTACCTCTCTCTATTCTCTCTGGTAATTGGCCATTGCCATTTTTATTTAACTGATAGTTTTAAATGGAGGAACAAGGTTTACAAAATAAAGGCTGGTGTATGTGAGAGTTCATTCATGTTGGAGCATCCAGATCTTGGGGTACAGAAGTTAACATTTGAATACATAGGAGCACCAGAGCAATCCCCAACAACTAAAGATTAAATGGAGGGGTGGATTAGGCAAGATATAAAGCTTCATCCAAGTTACCCTGTGAGCCCCTCACTACCAGCAGTGTACCTCACATCATTATAGAAAGTCACACTCTTCTTAGTCTCTTGACTCAATAGCTTGAGCCCTAAATGGTTAACACCATGGCAAATTTAATAAATCAGTTTTAGGGATTCTTGTTTACTTATTTATCCTGCAAACCCACAAGACTCAGCAAACCCCGAAGTGCCTTGTATGCAATGCAAACATTTTATGGATATATCATGAGATACAGAGCAAAAAGGGCCCTGTCATGTTCTCCTTTGACTATGTTAGAGACAGTCTATGACTTTAGATTGCTTTTTAAAAGCGTGATAATTTATTGTAGTTGGCTTGAAGGCTGCATGTGTTAGTAGCATTTATTTCCCTCTTGGTACGTAACAGCAGTTATGAGTGGGATGGGAGTGTCTTCCAATGATGCATCTCATCATGAGCCTTGTTGTAGTGCACGAATGCACACTCATGACTGACCAGCCGATGGCTTTTATGCTCAGACTATAAACACTGGATCTCGTTACTTGGGAAAGAGCAGATATACATGTAAAATAACCAAAGAACCTGCAGTCTATCTCAGGTAGAGACTACCCATATATCGTATTGACAAATAAGAAATTCAAGCTCAGATAGATGGAATAACTTGCCATGGTCATGTGCCCTATGGGAAATTTGAGCACTTGGGTTTTATATCTGGATCTCCAGCTCAACAGTGCCATTTAAAGCTGTACCCTGGCAATGTTCCACCCTTTTTCCTTCCCTTTCCCTACCCCGATGCCTTCCCTCCTCCCCGTCCCATCTTCTTCCAGCCATGCATGCCTTTTCTTGTGACTTTATTGCCATGTAACCTATAAATGTCCAGGTGTGATTCATAGAGCTATCTTCCTTGTCCATACTGTGTTCTGAAGTTGGACTCCCTTTGAATCTTGACAGTGCTGCATACGATGCTGTCCTCGACAGAAATGTGGCCATTAAGAAGCTCAGCAGACCCTTCCAGAACCAAACTCACGCCAAGAGGGCTTACCGGGAGCTGGTCCTCATGAAGTGTGTGAACCATAAAAACGTGAGTTTCTGTGTGGGAGGTTGTGAGACAAGAGGAAGACAGCAAATGCTGCTGCTGGCGGAAGGCTTGCTTTGCCAGTTCTCTCTCTTAAGGTTGTTGGTTTTGCTCGTATGCTGCATTTGGTTTTATTGTCCCCATGGTAGCTTCCTGCTCTAAAAATTATCCAAAAGCCATATGGCATCGAAGAGATGAATGTGACTGATATGTCCCTGTTATAAAATTAACCGTATTTGGTTATCATGCTCAAAATTAACCCAGGAGCCTCATGCTTTCCAATCAAACTGCAGCCCCCAAACAAACAAAACACCCGAAAATGCCTCACAGGACAAAACATTTCCTTATGTTTTGAGTTCATAATAAATGAGGGAAGAGTTATGTCACCATGTTGTCTCCTATGTGCTTTAGAGTCAGGCTAAAGCTTTAGCTGTTGAAGGGCCCTCCCTGCTGTGTGAGCATCTTGCTTTGGGAGGGGAGGTGGCCTGTGCACACACAACAGAAACAATCAGAGCACGACCATCCAGAGTCTTTGCTCAGTGTACCTGGGTGGAGGTGACCATTGCTTTAGAGACCAGTCTTCATTAATGTTGGGCAAGGACCTCGGTCCATGTACCTTGTGTCTTCTTAGTGAGGAGAAAGCAAAGAAAATTCTTAAATTTTATGATGACAATTCTTAATAATTTTTACAAGTTTATTAGGCACATTTTCTTTTACACAAATATGTAATAAATTAAACTTTTATAGATAAAGTTAAAAATAACAGCAACCACATCTTACTTAGCCCTAAAGTATAAACAGAGATAGAATATCTGAAATTACCAATGTATTTTGTCAGTGAGATCTTATGTGGCACACCATCTACTAGAGAAGTAAGCAGCAAATATATGTTTGGCTGAAGCGCATTTGTGATAAAGCATGTGTCTCTCCCTTATCCTGTCACTCCAATGCGACTTCTGGAAAGAAATCTAGATGTGATGGGAAAAACAAGGGTCACACTGTACAAAAGCAATGCAGTCTCTCGGTTTGTGGTGCCTTGGCCACGTGACCAGGGAGAGTGATTTAGATGTTAGGAAGGAGGATGAAACAAACCCCTTGCAGAGAAAGCGCATGGATACCGGAGATGACACAGGTGGGAAGAACATTTGCAGTATGTGAACTTCTACCGACTTAATCCTCTTTCCAGAGCCTGTGGAGGTCTGGAAAGATTTTGTGGAGAAATTCCCAGATGCTTGGCCAACTTGAGAGAAATGTTACCCCTGGTGTGGTTTGGATAGGTTTCAGCTGTGTTCTCTAAAGGTTCATATGTTGAACGGTTGGTCTCCAGTCTTGTCATGTGAGAGGTGGCCAGTCCTTTCCGAAGAGGGATCTAAGAGAAGTTGCTTAGGATAACGGGAGACATGTATTTAGAAGGGAGGAGTATAGCTCTCATGGGAGCTTTGAGATTTCATGAGAAATCTTGGAAAAGAGAGCCCAATCACTTGCTTGACTTCCTGCTTTGAGGTATGATTGTTTCCTCACAGGCATCTCCAGAACCGAGCTAATGCTGGCACTGTGCCCTGGAACTCCCAGGACAGTGACTAAACATCCTTGTCATAAGATTACTTAGCCCTCAGCATTGCCTTAGAGAAGCAGAAAACAGTTGAGGCCTTGCTCCAATGTTGACTGCGATATCCCTGTCTATCCTGGGGTTCATGGGAACAGTTCCTTAAGGAAAACAAAGACTTCCAAATCTCCATGACGACTTACAAACAACATCAAACCCACTATATCCTACTTTTATGTTTGCGTATGTGAATCTATGCATATAAGCTTTTTCAAACAAGTTTCTTTTTTTAAAATAAGTTTCTTTTTTAACAAAGAGAAAGTTCACCTAACACCCATCTGTAATTCTTCATTAATACTTAAAACAAAAGGAAAAACTGTTTAAACAGGGAGTTCTGTTAGTCTTTTGAAAAGCTAAGCAAAACAATGAACTGATCCCATTAAAAGTCCTTTTTAAAAATTATTTTATTTATTTACATCTCGAATGGTGACCAGCTTCTGGTTCCCTGTTGTAGAATTATTCCCACCCCCCCCCTCCCCTTCACCTCTGAGAGGGTGCCACCCCTCCACCCCCAATCCCCCACTCCCCACCCCCCACCAGGTATTCCCCTTCCTTGGGGCATCAAGTCTCTACAGGATTAGGCACATCTCTCCCACTGAGGCCAGACAAGACAGTCCTCTAGTACAATTGTGCCAGGGGCTGTGGACCTGTACGCTCTATGGTTGGTGGCCCAGTGTCTGGGAGCTCCCAGGAGTTCAAGTCAGTTGACACTGTTGGTCTAATAATAGGAAAATCCATGTAGAAAAAGAAAACCCAATTCCAGGAAGTGATGACTGTTGTGAAGGCAGGGCTTGACAAAAGCTGACTCATGGCTGTGCCTCTCCAGACTTTGAAATAATACAACTGAATCAGATTCCTGCTGGGAAACGCTATTCAGAAGTGAAATGTCTGTGATGATCTCTTCTGGAACTGAGCTGTTCATAGGGCGCTTGCTTAGTGGGCTAGCACTGAAACAACACAGGAGCTTTCAGCTGGGATGTTTGGGTAGGTGGAGAGATGACTCAGTGGATAAGAACATGGAATCTCTTCTGAAGGAGATGGGTTAAATTCTCAGCACCTGCATGGTCACTCACAGCCATCTAGTTCCAAGGAATCTGAGGCCTTTGGCTTCTGAGGGCAGAGTACTCAAACATACACTCAAGAAAGAAGTTATAAAATAAGTGCCTGGGAAAATGAGAAATAAGAACACAGAAAAAAGATTGGATCACAATGCCAGTCAGACTCCACCTCCCCACTTGTAGCAGTGTGATAGGCCTGAGATCACAGCTGGTGGATTCTGACGGGAAGCAGGGGCTAGGGGGAGGCCAGGGGCTAAGAAAGAGTAAGCATCAGTGAGCGTGAGGAGAACAGACTCTCCGGAGGCAGCTTCAGTGAGACAGCTTATTTTAATGGGGCAATCAAGGCTATTTAAACATTTGGGGGGTGAGTAGGGGCCATCGGGGTGAACATACATCATTGACAGAGGCAGGGTGCTGGGGATGCCTCATTTTCATACGAAGGAATTTCAGTTGCTGCTGGACATGACTTTATAAGGAGAGAGGAAGTTTAATCTGGCTACTATGGGGACATCAGATATGAGACCTCCTCCAGTGGGGCAAAAGGCTATGTATGGCAGGAAATGCAGGCCCAAGATAGAGGAGGGAATAATGCTATTCTTGTTGATCTCAGGAAGAGATTTCTGGGGTTAGGACACACCTCGAGCCCACTCTTGTTCGGGTCTACTTTCCATGGCTCCATAGCTGCACGGCCCCATATCACGAGTAACTGATACTGAAAGCAATCTGTAAGCTTGAGACTAATTGAAATGCCACAGATGATGGAAGTTAGCCTTATTCAATCCTTAAGTGGTGTGTATATGTGAGAGTGTGCAAGTATGTGAGGTGAGTATGTATGTGTGAGCATACGAGTGTGTGCAACTGTGTTCCCTATGTATAGTCCAATTTCCTTCAAAAAAAAAGAAAGAAAAAAAAACAAAAGAAAGAAAAAAAACCTCTGCAATAAAAGGTTACTTTATGAGATGTATTTGATGTGCAGGAAATAGATGATGATCAAGTATGATGAGCACGTGACGAATGTACTATGAGGACACACGTCGCTCCGTTTGACCTGTCGCCGAGCACTCAGAATAACAGACACTTATAGATTTAACACAAACACTGGATGCCTTGTGCCTTTTAAAAATAATTTATCCAAACAACAACAACAAAACTGTAGAAATGACTCATTTTTTCAGTTCTTTACAATTGTACTGTTTTAAGCACACTTATGTGTTCAAGTGCCAGTTATGAACTTTATCAAAAGCCTTTGAGTTTCTTTGTGCTCTGTTACTTAGACCTCAAACTAAGTTTTTTGGTAAAGTAGATTTCTATTCATATTTACATTTTAAGTAGACTGTTTTCCTTGTTTATATTTTTAATAATTAATGTTAAATAATATTAATAATATTAATGTTTAATAATAAGTGTTAAACATTAATGTGTAACATTTAAATGGGGATTCTTTGTACATATAATTTATATGGAATTGTACCAAATGTCATTTCTCAGGTTCATTTACCTTATCACCTAATTCACAAAATCACTCTAAACAAAACTGAATTTAGCCAGCTTTTCAACATGGTTTTTGCAGAATTTTTCATCATTATTGTGCACAGTTCATCCTACCCCACCCCACCCCAGTACTGAGTGGATCATTGGTTGAAGCAGTATTTGATTGGCACATAGAAATAAAAGAAAGTTTCAATGCCAAAAGCAAAGCACGACTTGTAGTGTGACTTTTGCGTTTGGAGGAACAAGGACACCTCGGGAAGGTTTGTGAGGATTCCCTTGTCTTTCTCTCCCAGTGTCTTTGCCACTCTGTGAATTCACTACCTTGCAAATCATGTGTAATCACAGAGTCACAAGAAGCAATGCAGTCCACAGGTCTTTTCTAGTTTTGTTCTGCCTCAGAATTGATATTATGACTTCATTCGGAACATGAAGACAGGTTTTATGTGCTTTCTGATCACAGTTTTTTTGTTCTCTGAAGCAGTTCAGAGATTTTTCCCAATCTCTTCTGTTTTCATCATGGCTTTATTGAGTGTCTTACAGTAAGAATAAATATATCCATACTTCAAAAATAATTAACTTTCTGTTATCTTTCTTTTCTTTGTCTCTTTCCTGCTCTCTCTTCCAGATTATTAGCTTATTAAATGTTTTTACACCCCAGAAAACACTGGAGGAGTTCCAAGACGTGTAAGTAACAAGTGAACGAAGTTAATGAAGGGAGATTTAGCCCAGCATTCACTTAGACAACTCCAGGGGAAACGACAAAAATAAGAAATAGCAATAAAAACCTGGATGAAATTCCCTGCCAAGATCAAAGGGACCTAAGGGCCAGGACCCAGAGCCCGTGGCAGCAGTACATAGTAAAGATGCTACTATGGTGGGTGTGACCTTCTCCAAGGTCCTCCTGCCTCCTTCTGGTCCATGTGCTTTTTGTTCCACACTCTTGGTAGAGCACGGAAGTAAGAAAGCCTTATTGAATATTTGCTCATCAATTTCGTGAGATTCTAGAATGGCTCAATTCATCGTGTGAAGTGTTAATAAAAGACAGGCTGCAGTTTTCTTTGTTATTTTGACCTGTCTTTGTGATGCCTTTAATTTTGCACAAAACTAATCTGTTTAGAAAGACAGTGACAAACATAGACTTGGGGGCAGTGATTCTAGAGCATGGTTTCTCAGTCGGCACAGCTGCAGTGCACTTCTAGAAGTGGTTGTCCTGAGTCCTTCTCTCATTTGTAATCACAATACTTAGTTAAGAAATACAAGGGAAAAGTGTGATACTGAGTTAAGAAATACAAGGGAAAAGTGTGATCAATAAAGGTTAGAAAACAGACCGGTACAGACCACATTCTAAGGAACAGGCTTCTCTTTTCATGCTGTAGAGTCACCACAGCTGTAAATGATATGGGTGGAAGGTTTCTGTGTTTTGACTCTTAACAATCACAGAACTTGAAAGTTCAACCAACTTAGATGAAGTAGAGGATCCCGGCAGCGACTGAAGGCTATTCTAGGGCAGTAGTTTTCCACTTTCCGAATGCTGTGACCCTTCCATACAGCTCCTCATGCGGTAGTGACCCACTGCTGTGAAATTGTTTCCTTTGCTACTGTCTAACTGTAATTGCGCTGCTGTTGTGAATCATAATGTAAGTCTCTGCTTTTTTTGATAGTCTTAGGCGACCCCTGTGAAAGAGTTGTTTGATCCCAGGTCGAGAATGGCTCTCTAGACCCTCTGTTCTGCAACTAACATGGTGGATTTACCTTCTAGATACTTAGTGATGGAACTAATGGACGCCAACTTGTGTCAGGTGATTCAGATGGAGCTGGACCATGAGCGGATGTCTTACTTGCTGTACCAGATGCTGTGTGGCATCAAGCACCTCCACTCTGCCGGAATCATCCACAGGGTGAGAGTTCTTGCGCTGTGCTGACTGCCGAGGACAGACAGAACAGAACAGCCTTGGAGAGTTGGTCAAATACCAGGCACTTGATCACTTCCTAGCATTACCTCCCAGTTGAGTGACGTGTAGCGGGGACTTCTGTCTGTGCTCTGGTAGAATTTGAATCTGTATTTTTGCTTACTGAGAGTCAACTTCTGAAGAATGTATACTTCCTAGCCCTTTGATACCAGAAGTCAGATGAGTAATTGAGGTAAGACAGGTCAATTCCATGCTTCCTTTCTGGCCACATAAAGGCAGCTGCCCTGATCTGCTCCCCTGTCAGGCCTAGAAATGACGCACACCCTAAATCGTTTATGTCCTAAAGGAAAACCCAAGAGAGGATAACAAATGGCATGTTATTTTCCCCAAGACTTCTTCCCAATGTGAGCCTAAACTGTAAAAAGTAACAGTACAATTCTCTTCTATACGTAAAACATCGTATAAGAGCATTTTTAGAAATCTAAAACTAATCCGCAAACTTGTCACTGTAATCCGGCGCTTTACCCAGGGCCCTGCAGGCAAGCCATTGTGTTGCAAGGCTGCCCTGTTGTTAGAAAGAAATTGTGGCTCCTGTAGATAATCAGCTCACTTTCTTCCCCTGTTCCTATTGTCAGGACTTAAAACCCAGTAACATTGTAGTCAAGTCTGATTGCACACTGAAAATCCTCGACTTCGGACTGGCCAGGACAGCGGGCACAAGCTTCATGATGACTCCGTATGTGGTGACGCGATATTACAGAGCCCCTGAGGTCATCCTGGGCATGGGCTACAAGGAGAACGGTAGGGATGGTTCTGGAACAGCGACATGGTGGGTTCAGGCTTCAGAAAAACAGCCGCCAGGTTTCATAGTCTAAAATACAAACCGCAAGGGATCAGGCGTGAAGACTGTGAAGGGTGTTTCTGAGAAGCAGGCGGGGCTACAGGTTCGGGCTACAGAGTTACAAATAGAGGGACTATGCAGTCAAATGGCTGCTGATTGGCACACGGGCCTCAGACAGGGAGAATCCCTGCTAACTCAATTGCCATGTAGCCCAGATAACTTGTAGAAATCATGAGACAGATGCTTTAATTCAACATCCGGCTTCTCTGTAGTACCTCACATTGATGGCTGTGGTCCTCAGGAAAGACTGGCAAAGAAATTACAGAATCTTGGAACAACATTCTTCACTAACACTAAATGATTAGTCAATTTAGAGTCTTTCAAACTATTCAGACTATATGCTTCTTGTTCCTATATCAAATATAATTTAGTGTAGCAACTATCTAGGAAAAGTGAATAAATTCTAGAGACCATATAAAGGAAAAACCATTACATTTTACTTATGTCTTTCACAAGAAAATCTTTCAATATGAACATGTCGAAAGACATAGAAAAATATCTGAAATTCAAACTGAATTTTGATTGATTAAAATTAGAGGGTGTATAAAGTACTTCTTAGAAAGCCTTGCAATCTTTCATTTTGTCTTGAATGCCTATTACAGAGAGCCGTGTTGAAAGCCATATTTAATGTACTTAGAATTTATATTAGCTTTAAGTTAGATTTGTACATGTGCCCTGTATTTTCATGTTATATATATTTAATTCCTAGCAATCTATTTTCATACATTTTATTAAAACAGCTACTATTGTGTTTTTGAGTGTAGTTACTACAGAGGACATTTATGAAAATTCCCTCGCCACTGAAGTTAAAAGAAATTACTTATGTACTGTCTAGAGGACAGCTTATGCCTTTGTCTGCGTTATGGAGAAAGTTAGCCCCCAGCAGGCCAGGCTCACTTGGATGGTCACATCCAGAGCTGTGTTACCTTTGACTTAGATGTTAATGGTGTCCTCATTCCAACTGAAAACCAAGGAGAGTCAGTCAAAGAAAAGTCAAGAATCGAGGACCTTAGTTACTAATAATTTACTGTATATTTCAAGGGGAAGATTTTGAATATTCCAACCTAGCGAACTGATAAATGTTTGAGGTTTGAGATATGTTAATTTTCCTGATTGCATTTAGCAAATACCCATCAGTATGATCACCGAGTGTCACAGAAGGTAAGGGAGCTCAGAATGTACAGAACTCGGGGCTCTGAGTGTACCTTGTCTGTGTTCTTAGGCCTTTGTCACACAGACAGAAGGTATTCAGTCCCCTTCCCCTTCCTTATTTGAAAGAGCTACAAAACAGCAGCAACAACAAAAATCAAACCAAAAAAGCCTCCCTCTCTTAGCCTCTCTGTGCACGGAGGAGCGTCCCTTTCCCTGTGCTGGCTTCCCTCTCAGCTGAAGGTGGTTATCATGCAGAAAAACAGCTTGTTCTCACCTCAGGCATGCCCCTCCTGTGCACCTCACCCTGCCTTCCACCCCTTGGAGCAATTCCACCTAATGTTTTTGTTTCAAAATCTCCTTGTCAGTAATAAATAAGGTTGAGAAGAGACCGCTGGTTAATGGATATGACGACAGTTTGGGAAGTAAACACACATCCTTACATTTCAACACCTTTTGTAGATTTTCACTTCTACATGACTCTTTTGTGCACATGCTAAATGATCATTTTTCTCAAAATATCTCAGATTGAAATTAAAGCTGATGTTTATCTTAAAGGATAAATACTGAGTGAAAAAAACTACCGTTTCTCACCTGCAAAGCTCACCAACCGTCTCCTAGCCTCTTGGATTTGGTTGAATGGGACAGACAGATGTGCTCTTGTTATCTGGGACAGACAGACATGCTCTTGTTTCCCCCACTGCACATAACTGAATAGAATAGGAAGTGAACACAGTCACCATACAGGGTCCAGCAAATGTTTTAAAACTGTTTCCTAGACTTTTAGCGGACACCTGCCAGGACATACTGTTGGTTCAGTGATCCCCTTTCCTGTCCACAATGTCACTAACTCAAGTCAATAAAGACTGTAGTTTGGGGTTCCACACAGTGCTCTCTTTTACATGTGTGGGAGCTCTCGCTGTAGAGCCTGTGCGATAGTACTGTAGACCATAGCATTGTAGAGCCTGCGCGATAGCACAGTGTGGATCTTAACTCACTTTGGGCCACTTCAGGTGGGATGTGAAAGTTATTTTCCAGTCACCAGAGTCAGTTAACCTTGCTTTCCTCCTCTGTCTTCACGCCCTCTTTCCTGTTCTAGTGGATATATGGTCTGTGGGATGCATCATGGGAGAAATGGTTCGCCACAAAATCCTCTTTCCCGGAAGGGACTGTATCCTTGTACTGAGGCTGCACCCGTTCTGTTTTCTCTCCTTTTAAACTTGTAACGATTTTACCAGCAGAGTAAAGACAGAAGCAGAAACTTGGGTAAGTGGGTTGCTTGTCACGATGAGGTGAAGGCTTCTATCTGTACCCTCTCGATGGCACTCAGACTGTCCACCACAGGACGTCTTCATTTTTCAGTATTCCCTTGCTTCTTCAATCGCTCTTTCCTATAAAACCAAAATTAGGAACACTATTTTTCACAAACGATAGAGACCACCAGACTCTAAATGAAAACCATGTAACCAACCAACCAACCAAAACATAATTAACAAAAGAAGTTACTGTTTGCAAATCATTTCCCATCTTCTTTCTACAGCTATTTATGATCCACAACATTCAAGCCTGTTCCCTACTTTCTCTCCCTCACATACTAAGCATCAGTCTGTGGATTCACATACAGATGGGTTCAGAGAGGCTCCTGTGGCAAAGCTTCCGTGCCGTGTGAATGTCCATCCTTAGAAATCATGAGTATTATTCCAAGTAACAGAGGGCAGGTGACTTTAAGAAGACTTCCTTCACTTGAGTTTGAGATGATAAGATGGTATATGAATAGGTAATTGTGTAGCCAGGAAGATTGCTCAGTGGGTGAAGTGCTTACTGAACAAGAAGGAGAACCTGAGTTCAAGTCCCCAGTACCCATGTGAAAGCCAAGTGCAGAAACTCACTTCTGTAATTTCAGTTTTGGGCAGACCTAGGCAACCAAGGGGCTGTAGGGTTAACAAAAGGCCCTGACTCAAAACTGAAGGTGGAATGTGATTGCAGGGTGACCAGACGGTGACCTCTGATGTGCCCTGCAGTTACACACTTGAACTTGCACACATAAAGATTAGGCATTGCTTTTCCAGCTGTGTTTCTTAGAGGTCTATGTATACACGAGAATTATAAAAGCAGATAAATTTCTTTGGTGACCAGAATCTCACTCTATAGATAAGTTTTGTTCTTATGAAATGTAGAAAATAAACTTCACAAGGAAAATATACTATAACAAATGCAGAATGTCTTGCAAATGCTAGTGCAAATTACAGTCAGCACCAACTGACAACTTCAACGGCAGTGCAGAATAATTATTAGATACAAGTTTTTGGATTCTGTCAACAAGAATTATAGCAGTTACCTCTATTAGCATTTAATTTGAAAAAAGTTCTATTAAGCAACTCGTTTACTGTGTAAGAAAGATTATAATTTTATTTCAACATAAAAGGGTTATAGTTAAAAAGAATATGATTCAATAAGAAGTTCATAGGAAATGGGAACCTATGCAAATTCTGCTGGACATTAGTACAACATTTGCTGAGCTGTATTAACAGGAAGTGATTATATCTCCTCGACCTTCAATAATAAAGGCCTGTGAGCCATATGTCCCTTCTCAGCACTTGAAATTATAAATTGAATTATGACAAGTACTGAATGCATACAGTGCATAGCACTGTCTGTGAGAAACAAAGCATGTAAAACAAACCAGTGATGATCTCATAGTGATTATGTATTAGTGATGATATTTTGAGTGTATTGGCATAAAACATATAGTGATAAAATTGATCTTACCTGACCCTTACTATTCCTTTCTAATGTTGATATTAACCTGTCCAGGCCAGCTGGACAATCAAGTGGGACCCTTAGACCCTGTGGAGAGGACTGAGATGCACGAGAAAATAAGGAGGCACAGCAAGTCAAGAAGTCTGATCAAGCTGGCAAAGATTTTATTGTTCACACAGGTTATATACTCTGAAAACAGGATATGGGGAGGGGTAGGAAAGGAAAGAGGGCTTTGCAGGTGGAGGAAGCTAGCTGCAGCTGTGGGGTCTAACTAAGTTATTCTTACAAAGCCTTGCCATTACCAGGGGTTCTAAAAACATCTATCTAGCAGAATGTTGGCTACATTTAAAGATTAGGAGGAAGGGTTACTAAGGTGGGTTGCTATGAGGCCTTGTTTGAAGTTCTGAGAACTGACAAGTGAATCATGGAAGGTAAGCAGAAAGAAGAATAGTAGATAGGAGAGCCAAAGGTGAGTGTTTGCCAAGAATAAGGCCTTGACATGGCTTCCCACATTAACCCATTTTAAATTGCTTGAACAGTTTGATGAGGGACTTTGTCCTTTTTATTGGATAGTGTTCATTGGAGGCTGAACCTGTGGCATCCTTCTGTCCATAATCCATTTTAGATGGCATACACCTTTGCCTACAGTTACATTTCACATGTGACTAATTGAGAACTTTGCTTTATATCAAGTTGGTAATTGTAGTTTGGGGACCAGTTACATAACCAGTGTGGCTGTGAACAATGTCATAATCCATATTCATACATCAGTGCACTGATCTTACAAATGAAAATTATTCTTTGTGCTTTTGCCTTTGGGGTAAAATACATTTAAAAAAAAAACATACAGAGAGGTACCTCTCCATCACTGCTCTGAATGGAGCTGCCATCTGTCTCCAGAGCTGACTTGCTGGTAGAGACAAAAAGGCCAGGATTCTTCATCAGCATGGGACATGGCTGTCATACGTCACTTGGCCTCACAGACCAAGGCTGTCCTGTGATCTGTATATCTCTCCACATACTTCTCAGAGTTCCTCTTCTGTTTTGACAGCTGAGACTCAACAGTGAACATAATTAGAATAACCTTTTTCAATCTAAGTTGACCCTTTAGCAAAACAGCAGCAACTAACTACTTCCTTGATGATATTATGTTTTTCTGAAAATCATTCTTTTGGGGCCTTTTTTAAATTTTCATTTTCTTTTACAAAAATGTTTAGACTTGAAATAAAGTTGTACAAAGGTCTGTACATGCAGGATATATGTACATACAAAATGACACATGAAATATGTATCTTTGATCTGTGTGATTGTGGAGTTTAATCTCTAATACAGAGAATGTAAATTGTAGGGAAGTTTGTGGCCTTATCAAGAGTGGTCAATACACAGAACACAGGTCTCTGATAGTCAAGTGGCTTCCTTGTGTGACACACACCTACAGGAACAGAGAATGGTGCCCACTTTGTCAGTAACTAATTGAAAATGAAATGGGTTAGAAAGCATACTATCTCTGAGAACACTTCCTTTTAGATTCCAGTTTCTAGTGAAATTTACCTATAATTAACAATATAATAGCTTTTAAGCTGTGGTGACATAGAAAATAAACCATCCCTCATAAGCAAGAGACAACATGCTCTGTGGATTTTGTATGGAATTGCTTCATTTATCTCGATGTACCATGCTTTATGACTTGGGGTTCCTACGTTTGTTAGAGCAAAATCAGGCAGCTGAGGTGACTCATTGAACCTCAGAGAGCAGGCACAAGGACTTGATGATGTCCTCAGAAAAGAACAATGGCAATATGTTAATGTAGTTGAAATAGCTCTAGGATTTGCTGGAGAAAGTACCAAAGTATTATATACATTAGTTGAGACCCTCCTACTCCAATATCTGCAGGCTTTCCTGCTTAGAAATATTAAAACATGCACAAATTATTTAATATTAATAAAAATATTAAATTGTTCTGACTGGAAACTTATGTAATAGTTTGTATTCAACATTATTTCTCACCTCTCACTAAACTTTAAATTCTGAGTGTAAAACAAAAATGAAAAAAAAAAAAAAGCAGATCATAAAAATCATATGGAAAATTCACCAGTGCTGGAGGGTCCTCTTAAATCTGTCTTTATATTTTGAGAAACACTGTAGACCTCTCTGGGTGTCTGATGGCCCTGGTGACCTCACAGGGACATTTACTGAATGACCTTTATTTACTGAATGAACTTTATTTACTTTATTTACTGAATGAACTTTAGCAAAATAAAGACAATTTTAAACATAAAATGCGTATAGTGTCAGGGAGATGATGACCCCAGTGTCAGGGAGATGATGACCCCAGTGTCAGGGAGATG
>JANHMN010000006.1:95512250-95528301 GCA_030674055.1 Rhabdomys pumilio
GCCAGGAGATGGCCCAGGGTCAGAGAGATGGCTCAGGGCTAGGGAGATGGCAACCCACTGTCAAGGAGATGGCCTAGTGCCAGGGAGATGGCCCAGGGTCAGGAAGATGGCCCAGTGCCAGGGAGATGGCCCAGGATCAGGGAGATGGCTCAGGGGCAGGGAGACAGTCCCGTTGGTAAAGTAGTTGCCTTGCAAGCACAGGAATATGTGCTCAATTGTGAGAACACACCTAAAAAGAGCAGACATTGCAGACCACCCCTGGAGTATGGTTACAGGTAGGCAGGCAGATCCCTGGGGCTCACTGGCCAGCCAGCCTGGGTTAGTTGCAAATGCCAGCTAGTGAGAGACCCTATCTCCAAAGATGGCAGGTCTAGCCTGAAGAATAGTACCTGAAATTGTTCTTTTCCTCCATGTACAGACACAGGCATATGCAGCTGCCCACCCGTGTGCACATGAACATGTATGCAGAATGTGTACATAAACAAAGGCATTTGCTTTCCATCTGGGAAGTTGCTAAATATTTGAATATTCGAGTGTTTCTATCTCATTTATCTGTATTGTTCATCACCTCACCCAGTCTTTACAATAGTTTTATGACGTAACAGATCCCATCACATACATGGTATTTACAGAGTATAGAGAAGAGGCCTCTCTGCCTTCCACAGACAGTTTGTTTCTTCCAGCAACGGTTTACAGAGAAGCAGCTTTAAGTCTCTCAGTTAGAAGTTTTTCTAGACACTGCAGTCCCTCCCTCCTTCCTTTCTATTCACCCCAAGGCCAAGCTTGAAGCACTGTTCTCCTGATTACCAGAGACACCCACAGCTCCACAGACCTCTCATGAACCTTCTTTAGGTCTCCTTATTT
The DNA here is from genome assembly GCA_030674055.1 of Rhabdomys pumilio. Lineage (NCBI taxonomy): Eukaryota > Metazoa > Chordata > Mammalia > Rodentia > Muridae > Rhabdomys > Rhabdomys pumilio. The sequence continues at coordinate 95,513,115 of JANHMN010000006.1, forward strand.
TTTTTCTTTAATTGAAAATAAATTTTCTCATGCAATATATTCTGATCACAATTTTTTCTCCCTCATCCCCTCCCAGATCCTACCCAGCCCCTCCATCCTCCTACTTGCCCATGCCTTCTTTCTCTCTCTCACTCTTTAGGAAAAAAAAGAGAGAAAAAAACCCAATCAAACAAAAACCAAACAACAAAACGACCAAATGAGAATTAAAAAACATCACAAGACACACATACACACATACACATACACACACACTCACACACATATACACATACACACAATCACATACATACACATACACATAGATACACATTCACACATACACATAGGTACACACTCATACACATACACACACATACACATAGATGCACACTCACACACACACACACACACACACACAACCCATAAAAACACAAAATCAGAGACCATAATATACTAGAACAAGAGGAGTAAAATTAAAAGTGCCCAAACAAAGTGACACGAGAGGGAAAAAAATATCCAAAAGTACCACGGAGATCATGTTGTGTTGGCATTCTCTGCTGGGCAAGGGGCCTGCCCTTAGCATGGTTTGTATCTCAAGTGAGTTTCAACTGGAGAAAACGAATTCTTCCCTTGTGAGTGGCTGTCAGTTGGAAACAGCTTCTGGGTTAGAGATGGGAGCCCATGTTCATTTCTTCTCTCAGCACTGGGATTCCACGTGGCTTGGATATGTGCAGGCCCTGTGATGCCGCCACAGTTTCTGTGAGCGCCTATGTGCCTTAGTCCTGCTGTGAAGCCTGCTTCTTTTAGATACACCTTTTTCTACTTTTCTTTTCTCTTTCAAATGGAAGGCTCTTTCTTTGAACAAGAACCCACAGAGGTCTTTTTTCTCTAGTTCTTGATCAGAGTTTTCTAGACTTGACTTCTGATGAATCTTAGTCCATGCTTCAACATGTATGTATATTGTACATGTATAGTACATTTGAAAACTCTAGATATCCACGGTACCATCTCCAACTAAAGTTGACAGCCAGATGGAGTAAACACCCTCTTGCCTTGTTTCCTGTAAGCATAAGGAATGCTGGCTGGCACATGACCTTACTAGGGAGGGATGGTATTAAGGGCCAGGGAAATGACCCACACCATGAGAAAGCAAAGAAAACATCTTCATATCAACAGAACATCATAACATTTAGAGTTGGCACAGGAGAACTGGGGATAGTCAAGGTAAAATGAACAGAAAGTGGAGGTTATGACTGACATATCTGTGCTGTGCACTGGTAGTCCCCCTCCTTAATGCTTTGAAATAGTAAGTACACTTGCCAGTAAGTTTATAACTTACATCTTATTTTATAATCTACAATAGAGTTTTTCATCATTATACTTAAGATAACACAATTTTATCTTCAACAGTGTGAAATGTTGGCTTTAGATACATTTGGAGCATACATTTCTAGAGTCATTCTTTTGTATCCGTAAACATCTGGTAATTATGAACATATCTTTGAGAATGAGATTACATTCTTTACTTGAAACTATTTAAAAAGATTTATTTTCACTACTACTTTTCTTTCTGCTCTCTTATGTACTGTGTGTGTGTGTGTGTGTGTGTGTGTGTGTGTGTATGTGTGTGTGTGTGTGTGTGACAGAGAGAGAGAGAGAGAGGGAGAGAGAGAGAGGCGGGGAAAACACAATAGGATTCATTACACAATTGGAGATTCTGGGATGTGGATCAGGCAAGTTAGATAGATGGACGCAGGGAAAAATGTTCCTGAGTCCTTGGCACTGGAGAATTTTACAGCATGTCTTGGGAACTTCTGCGTGTGGGTCTAAAGTTGGAAAAACACATGTGTTCTTACTTTACTGGAGGACATTAGTAATCTTTTAGAGTTCTCTATGATTTTTTAAGACATTGTGCTTTTTAAAGAATTAGTCTCATGGTTAAATTTGAAAATGTGAAATTTCCAGATAAATAATGTGCTTTAAAAAATATTAGCTCTTTCTGTCATCCCTTGAGGTTCCTTGTAAGAAACGTTTATGAAAAATGTTGTCTGAATTCTAACCTAAGTGACAGTTCAGTTCAGGGCGCTAAAGGATAAGGCAGCATGGTGTCAGAGGTTGTGGTGTGATAGTTACATAGTCTCCAAAAGTGGACACATCTTCAGTGTTCTGGGTGGTCACCTCCTTATTGTGACAGAGCAGCAGAGGCCATAGCTCAAAGAAGGAAAGGGAAATTTGGGACTCATGGTAGTTTCAGATGTTTCAGTTCATAATTAGTGAAGGGGGAACAAGGGAAGAGAGAGACACAGAGACGGTGTACGTCTATACTTTTAAGAATATGCCTCCAATGACCGAACTGTCTTCCACCAAGCTCTTCCCCCAGCTACCAATGCTTCCCATTAGTTCCACTGCTGATTGCTGAGTCTTTAGCAGCTAGTATTTGAGGTGACATAGAAGATGGCACTCACAGGGACCCAGCGCTACTTAATCATGGATTATGACCCAAGCTATTAGGAGATTGTAGCCGTGGTGATTGGGGGTTTCTCTCTTTAGAATGAGGTTGAAGATAAAATTTAAAAAGAAGAGATAGATTAGAATCAGCTTGATGGCTGAGTTATTGTAGCAACATCTGAATTTGCTCAAAATTTCTTTTAAGCAAAGTGACACAGTATCTGGTTATTGGGATTGTAGCTACACGGCTCCCTGCCTGTGAGGATGCTGGTGATGGACACTAACTGTGGTAGTGGTAACATAACCAGAATGGTACCCTATGAGCACCCCGTTCAGAGCTCATAGAAGCCCAATACTCCAGAGAAAGCATGAGAGAGAATTCAGTTTCTCATAGATACTCATTTGTATCACAGACTCATCATCTGTTCTAATATTGTCAAGATTTCCTGTTAACCTGGTGTAGGCTTGAAAAGCATTATGTACCATTCTACATAGTGGAGTGAAGGCTTACTACTTATCACTCTTCCTTGACCAATGAGATTAGCTCTAAATTCACCTGTGTCTAATGGCTGGGAGGACAGATTTATAAAATCTGTTACAACACTTGGTACTGAATTAATCACATTCTAGTCCATGAAATTCACTCAGGGCTCCATGCATATGGCAATGTCTGCAGGTTGTGATTTCCAGACATCAGATGTGACACTCCTGTTGCATAAGTATAGGTAGTCAGAGGCTTGGGGAATGGGGAGGAAACATTTGGGGAATTCAAAGGCTTTGGGTACAATCACTCTGGTTTTTTGTTTTTGTTTTTGTTTTTGTTTGTTTGTTTGTTTTCGAGACAGGGTTTCTCTGTGTAGCCCTGGCTGTCCTGGAACTTACTCGGTAGACCAGGCTGGCCTCGAACTCAGAAATCCACCTGCCTCTGCCTCCCAAGTGCTGGGATTAAAGGTGTACGCCACCACCGCCCAGCTTTTTTTTTTTTTTTTTTTTGGTTTTTTTTTTTTTTTTTTGGAGGTACAATCATTCTGAAAGATGCACCAGTGGACAAATGAATCTTGCTCAAACTTGGTGTTCATCTTTCTGTCTTTTCATCTCTGTACAAAAGTTTTATGATCTTTTAAGACTATTTTGAGTGCTAACCAGGGAGATAAATGTGGAAAAATGTTCATCTTTTACTTTGGAATATGTAGATATCTTGCAAAAGTACACACACACACACACACACACACACACACACACACACAAGGGGGGGGGAGAGAAGGGATTCTTACCTATTGATAATAATAGTTATTGAGCCAACAACTGTCCAGAGCCTGTTAAAGGAAATGCCCCATAAGGAAACCTGGTTCCCACCCGACTGTTGATGTTAGAGATGATATTGATATGAGAGACTATTTAAAAAACCACAAGATTTATTCTAAAAGACAAAACTTGTCGATTTTAGGAGACAAATGTCTCAGCATCAGCTCACACATGTTTTCAAATTTTCTTTTGAATGAAGAAATAAAGACACTGCTTAGAGACTAGGAGGTGTCTGTAGAGGCACAGGTGATTTGATATGGAGGATTCCACTTTAAGCAGCTTCAGCCATGAAATAGGCTGCCTAGTGGGTGGGTAGGTTCACTCATTTAAAAAACAAAACAAACAAAAGCTATAAAAAAACTATTATGTACCTGAATATAAATTATGTAACTAGAAGCTGAAACTTTATGGATAGACTTAGCTTCTCTATATAATACAATGTATGTATTTGTTACATGATAATATAAAACTAGTTTATTGAAAACTTACTATCACCAGGAAATGTGGAAAGAACATTATCAGAAATACAATCTTGAAATCTTTAAAATTCTACACAATAAATGCTCTTTAGTACAGTTTAGAGGACGAAAATGATGTTTAGAGAGCGAAGATGACTGAGGTCACACAGCAGTAAAGTGATCGGCTCAGTTCTGATGCAGCAAGAAGGGGCTCTGCCAGAGACCCTGTAGCCACCACCCCGTGCAGGAGAGAGAAACTCCCAGTTAGTCCTTGGCAGAAAGTCCTTTCCAAACATTTGCAGACAGACAGGAATCACACAGAGGCTTCTGGGTTATTTACCTGCCTTTCTTCTTCAACTCTTCTGTAACACACACACACACACACACACACACACACACACACACACACTATACAAACACACTGCACATACAACTGACATACATAGTACAGACACATTACATATATTCACACATGTGCATACCACACACATACACACACTATATACACTGTACACAAAACATTCTCATACTATACATTGTATACAATTCACCCTTGCAGAATACAGATGTGCACACAAACCACACACACCACACACAGAGTTGTGTACTACTCACACACAGACACACACACTATACACACAGTACACACATCATACACGTACTGCATACAAACACCATCCCCACACAAAAAAGCAGATACACAAATATACACAGGTACATACACAACTCAACACACATGCACATAACACACACAGTTGGGTCATGTGGGGCAGTGTGATTAGAATACTTGCAAGTTAAATATAAAACACCTTTCCATAACTTTTTACTCTCTCCCTCTCCCTCTCCTCCCTCTTCTTTCCCTCTCCTCCCTCTTCTTTCCCTCTCCCTCCTCCTCCCTCTTCTTTCCCTCTCCCTCCTCCTCCCTCTTTTCTCCCCTCCCCCTCCCCCTCCCCCTGTCCTCTCCCTCCCCCTTCCCCTCTCCCTCTCCCTCCCTCTCTCTTTCTCCTTTACTCAAAGATTCTGAGCACAGCAACCTCTTGTGAGGCAGTGATTATCAGATGCTTTTAATGCGCTATGGCAGACACACACACAAACATTTGCTCTCTTTCCTTGATACATTTGCATGGCACTTGCTTTCCTGAAATGGAACAAACACATTGGCTCTGTGCGTGCGCTCCTCGTCTCCAAAGTTCTAACCAGTTAGGGGCTAAGCAATGGACACCTTGGATTTCACCCTGATGAGATTTTGACAAGGGAAAGAGCCTTCTGAGGAACTCTTTCAGGACACTTCCAAATTACTACATGTAATTTGGAGCATGAGTGGAGCAAAGCCACACCATGCTGTGCTGCCCAACCCCTTCCCCTTTGCTCTACTCCCCCACATCCTGTATTTTTCCAGCGTTTGCTCAACCTGCCTCTGACTTTGTGTAGGACCTAGCAGGTGCAGCCCCACAAGGGAGAGCTATGTCCCTCTCTTGCCCCTACCTTCCTATCCTTCCTTCCCTGTGCCCTGGCTCTGCCTTCCTGGTTTCAATTCTGGATGATAACTGGCAATAGAGGGGGAGACCAATGTAATTGACCCTCAGATTCCAGGTTTCCTTTGATTTTCAGTCCAGAAATTGTTTGCTCTTTAATCTTGTTTATTTCATGTTGAACAGTCCTATTTGAATAGCCAGCACTTTCAGCATTACAAAGGCCCCCCCGTATTTATGGAAGAGGAAATAGACTTCCAGCTCAGAACCTTGTTCCTTTGATAGGATTCAATGACAGAGCCCTGCACACTCCAAAACATTCATTCTTCAACAGAAATGTCTGCTCCTGGAAACGTATTCATATTTATAAACAAGCATAAATGCCTTTTTTAAAAAGGAAAATTTCTTCTGGGGTGCTAGCTGCTAGCTTTTCTCTTTTTCCTTTTATAGATATGGTACACAAAAGAATAAAAATGAAAATGATTTACATGTCTTCCATATTAACAGAGCCTAGGATAATTTTCAATACAAATCACCCAGATTCTAGCAGATGAATGTAAATTAGATCTTTTAAATCAGAAGTGAGAGAAAGAACTGAATTATAATTGCAAAGCAATATAATCAGGCATCAGTAGCTTTCAGGTGGCTTTGTTGGTTCAGCTCTGCAGCAGGAAGGGCTGGGCACTCTGTATGTACCCTGTTCCTATCTCAAAGCACCACTGGCTGGTCAGGGACTGGCCTCTCCCTCAGCCAGTGAAGCCTAGTCAATGACTCCATGGTGCAAAGTGGCCTTGAAGTTTTATTTATGTTTTGATCTATTTCTATTTCGTGTTTATCTTGGTTTTGTTTTTGTTTTCAGTTGACATGTGGTCAATAGGGTGCATCATGGGAGAAATGGTAAAAGGCGCAGTGCTGTTTCCTGGCACTGATCGTATCCTTCCCAGCGACCACTGGGCTCCGTGTGCCCTTGTCAATTTATTCCATTTGTTTCCAATGCAAGACTGCTGAAGATCTCTACTCACGGCCCTCGGAGAATTTCTGTGAGATCAAATGTCAAGTGTTTGCGAGCTTGCTTCATGGTAGAATAACTTTGTCTCACAGCAAGTCCTTCCATGAATGGGACAGTATGAGACATGAGAGGTTCAGCCTTGTATTGCAAGCTCTGCCTTACTTTAGTCCTTTCAAGCCCAGAGATTCCTTGATCATTGTAGAGATTTCACAAATGAAGACATGTACGAAGTTAGATGATAAACGGCCAAGTCAATATTCACACTGAGGCTTTATAGTTTCACATCCTAAGGAGTGTTATTTAGCCATGGAGATCATTAAACGGTTCACCCACATGTGATTTGCTTGATTTAAGACAGGCTCAGAGAGCATGCCTATCAACCTCGATTCCACCCTATCAACCAACATCCCCTTTTGACGTGTCTTATTCATGTCGTGTATATTAAGAGAAATTTCTCCAAACCTGCTCTTATAGTCTCCAGATCATTAACAAGTAATATTCAAAACCTCATTGATTGGCAGCGATTAAATAGAGAAGCCATTTAAATCACTCAGAGGTGAAAGCCATCCTCTCTCAAGTAGCAGCTAGCTAACAGGAGTCCAGAGGTCCCAGGGCAGACATGGCTACCAGGTAGCACTTCCTCCTACTTCTTGAAGTCAGTGAAATCACCACTGGATTTGATCATGTCTGACAATCTTCTTTCTTCATCATAGGGGGGGAAAGTGAACTGAAATGCTCACTATTCACAAGCGGTTTTGAATCTATACTTTTGGGCTAATGTCTAATTAGGTAAGTCTGATTACTAACATCATATGATGATCCACTGGCTTTACACTTTTAATTCCTGTTACAGGTCTTTCTGTCTCCATAATACTTCATACAAATGCAAGGATAAAACAATACATCCCAGCATGTATATTTCATCTACAGTTATACACACGTATAGTATAACACTGTAACTTCATACATATTTTCTATAAGTCTAAAACAAACAATTCAGAAAGTCACAAAGTGCTAGAGAGCTCTCACGGAAGGATACCAACACCTACCTTTAGCCCTCACGTGCATGTGCATACAGAAGCACCCACACATGCACACATCACACATGTGTACACTCACACACACCTATACTACAAACACAGCACACAAATAAACCACAAATAAGTAAAAGGGCTAAACTGCTTACTTTTGCTAAAATGTTTTTCTTTAATCTTAAAATATGATACCCTGACTATAAAATTCTTTCTGCCTGTATTTTTATTTTGTTTCTATTCAGACATTTTACTAAATGGCATCTATAAATTTACATATTAGTGCTAATGTAAATTACATTGGGCTTGATCAAACAATTACTTCAGATTTCTAAAAGAAAAAAAGAAAGGAAGTAAGGAAAGAAGAAAGAAAGAAAGAAAGAAAGAAAGAAAGAAAGAAAGAAAAAAGAGAGAAAGAAAGAAAACCCAAAACTAGGATTTCTTTCACTCTCCTTGTATTAACTACCTTTTTAAATTAGCATCTGGGAATAAATTTAAATTAGTCTGTATGCTCTTTGCTCTTCCAGAAGTTCATTAGAGTTGAATGACTGCAGATTAAAAGAGTGTTTGCCACCTAAAGATTAAACAGACTGTTTCCTTTGCCTATTATAGCACACTGGAAGATTCCTTAGCCAAGCTACTGAACACAGCTTGGCGTTACTAAAATCTTTTCTTAAGAGAAGCTGCTTGGGCATCATGGTTTAACCTGAATGCCAGACCCCTTGTGAGCACTCTTAAGGCCACAGTAAAGTCATGAGGTCACATCATACAGACTTATGTGAGGCTTTGATATTGAGGTTTCTTTCTGAGTATCCCAGAGACAAATTTGTAAATTTCTTGAGGAATCAATTAACTGTGGTTCATTAGTGATTTTAAGCACACAGATTTATTTTAAGTTAGTCTTTTAAATGCAAATTGTAACCACTGTCTATCATAGAGTTAACCTCCTGAAGAGAAAGATGTACCACTTAACTTAATAAGTATTTCTCATTATAAGTAACTTATTTGAAGAGAAAAATGACAATGAAATATAGTTGTTCAAGAAAGTCTTGAGCTGGAGACAAGGAATCTATAAAGTATAACCTGTCCATGTTGCTTTAAAAGTCAACAATCACATCTATTCTAAATCATTCTCAAAATAAGTTATTTCTAAAAGGCCTTACATACCAGATGTGCACATCATTTGCATATAATTAAATAGCAAGCAGGATTAGAATAAAACTTTCATATTCTTTATATTACAAAAATACAACAGTTTTTAGTGAGAAATTTAGAAAGTAGATGGCCGTATAGTTCTTATATTATAAATATTTCAAGAGTAGACATTCAAAAGTATATATTAAATGAATCTCATTGATTAATAATTGTTTTATCTCTGTTCAAATTAATGGAGTTTCAGCTCAGAGGTGGGACAGATGACTCAGAGGGTAAGAGCAATGGCTGCTCTTTGTAGAAGACCTGGGTTCGGTTCCCAGTACTCACAACTGTTCATAACTCCAGTTCCAGAGAAACCAGGGTAAAGTTTTTCTTTTAGAATTGCTAAGTATTTTATTTTTGAGGTTATAATATAATTCCTTTACGCTCTTCAAACTTGCCCATGTACACTCTTTGTTCAAATTCATGGCCTTTTTTTTTCATTGAATTGTTGTTACACACACATACACACTTCTAAACACACGCACACATACATTGTGCAGTTGACTGTATGATGTTACTGATATGTATGTTTTCAGGGCTAAACACTAGATAGTTGATAACCAGTTGGTATTCTGGGCTGGAAGTCAGGGTTTGCTTTCCTCCTTAAGTTTACATATAAAAGCTGTGGGAGCCCCTCATCTGGCATGTACTTTTATCACAAGGTCTCCTATAGCCCAGGATAACCATGAACTCACTAGTTCAAAGTCCATATGAATGTTTGATCCCCCTGTTTCCACTTTCCAAGGGCTCACATCACAGGCCTGGTGTATATGCTGCTGGGTATTGAACTCAGGGCCTGTACATGCCGGGCAAACATCATATGATTTGAGCTACTTAGCCCAGTTCTGTTTTCCCCGACCTCATAAAAATTTGATTGTCCCTTCTTAACAATCCAGTGTACACAGAGTTACAGAAATTAATATGGCCTTCAGAGATGTGTCCCAGGGTGGAGCACAGAGTCCTGCTGCTCATATTATGTAGAGGCAGTAGTGGTCAGTGAAACTGCTGCATTGGTGATGCTTTTCAGTAATGTGAAGGGGTCTTTGAGCCCCTTCACCTCTAAAATAGAGATGTCAAATCTTTTTTTTTTCTTTTACTTTCACAATGCAGGTAAGACAAGCCAGTGTTTGTGAAGCCAGAACAGTGCAGCCGGAGGAGGGAGACATTTACATCAGAGAATGAATTCTGCCATGGGAAGTTAAGAACTGTCCCCCCACAGAGCCTATACAGACATGGGGTCTTGAGGTTGAGGTTAGCTTAAAAGCATTGCTTCTGCAACACATATTAATACACATTGGAAAACACAATTCTTGTCTACTTTTGATTTGTAAACAGAGTTTACAGTAATAATTAGATTTACAAGAAGCCAGTTATATTGAAAACCGCAAGCATCCAACAGCAGACTCTGGAGGCCGGGCTTCGCTGATTCACTGAGTCAGGCTCAAGAGGGGATGTTGTGATTTATCATACTTTTTCTTTTCTGCGCTCACTCCAAAGGAACACATTGTTAGTGAACCGTACCCTAAATTTTTTTTTTTATGTTTTATGGTACAAGAAGCCGAGGGGCAGTTTTGAAACAAAAGAACATTTGAAAATGAAAGCTAATACGACTAAGAACTTTGTTCTTCATCCATGGTAGGGAACTAGTACTGAGCTTTGTAAATACCAGGCAAATAACTTACCCTGAGCTGCGGCTCCAGCTCCAAAGTAAAATGTTTTTAAACGAATCAAACAACTCAAACAACAACCGAGGACATACAGAACTCTCCTAAGGATGTGTGTCTCTACCTTGATCCTATGGATGTCCTCAAATGTAAAAGTGCTTTTAAGACCAAATTTTATTAGGTAGAGACATAATTACTAAAATAAGCAGGAGTCAGTGCATAGTTTATTGGAGAAGCTTCTGTGCTGGCGTTGGTTGAAGCTCACAGAGGGCACAGCTCATAGACGGATTCCTCCTCTGGACCATAGTCTTTTCTCCAAGGAGCTCAGAAGTCCTAACTGCCATGTCCCAGTCTATAAGACTGTGAGATGTGAAAGGAAGATCAGGACTTTTCTTCTCCATGACTTATTCCCAGAGAGTGGCCTGGTGAGGATGCTGTAAGCAAGAGGTATGGAGTGATCCTTTTCAAAAATATGAATCTGTTATGTTTTGTACCATAAGAATGGAATCACAGCAAAACCTTCTTGCATCTGGGGTCAGCAACCGTCTGGAAGTGTTAGTATAGTCTAGATTAGTGTTTGTCAAAATGCAGTTCAAGGATTGCCTGCGTAGCAATTATCATTGGGATTTTTTCTGTGATAATCACCATAAACCTAAGTACTTAGAATCCTACAGTTAAGTGGCGTGTGGGGGGGCTATGGGGAGGGAGGTCTGTGTTCTTGTGAGTTTTCTACATTATGGATATTTGAGTTTGTGAACATGGTTTCATACCATGATGCAGAATACATAGCACATGTGCTCTGTGTCTTTATTTCTCATTCTTTGGAAACCTTGTCAATTTATATGCTTTCCTACGGAGCTAGAACAAAGACACAGAGCCATACCTAACACTGGGCCTATGTAGCAGCTCATTGGAGACAAAATGGCATTTTCTGGAATGATTTGGTATAGATGTCACAAGTGGCAATGCTGTCTTTAGGTACCTAGCAAAGAGCTGGGAAAGAAATTGTTGATGTTCTTGAAGTTGCAAAGGGAGGCTGTGACATTTTCATACTGCACACTGAATAGCAGGCCCAAGGTAGTGACTCATTAGGCATGTCAATATCAACACTAGAAACTACATGCTTAGTAACAGGATAATCAAAACCAGAAGAAAACAAAACAGTAATTCAAACTGCATGGAACGTCGAAATCCCTAGAGAGTTTCTGAAGGTTGAAATGGCAGACGTAAATGTTGTTCATAATTATAACCCAAACATCCAGAAAACAAAAGGTATTGTCCATCATTGCATTCACCAGGGAAAGTGTCTCTGAAAGTTTGCCAATCAGAGACCCTAAAGGATAGAGTCACGCTTAGATCTAAGTTCTCATCCTAACAGAAAAGCTTGCAGCCTCCTGGCTCCTCCTTTTCTACCTGTTCTTGCTCCACTCTGCTAGGATGGCACTGTTCTCAGAAGTCCCAAGCAATGATCAGGCTCCTTTGCAAACTATCTCTGCTGCCCTCAAGAGCAAAAGATTTGCAATGCTGCTCTATTTACTCTTCAGAGAACTTAGATGTCAAAAAGGAAATTTGCTGCTGTAATATTTTAGAAGCATCCTTTTTGATGTATTTATAAAAAGATAAAGAGATATGTAATATATTCTATGGGTGTGTAGTGAGGTATGGGGGAAGGGGTGAGGGGACAGAGAGGGAGCAAGAAGGCAAGAGAGCAAAAAAGAGCAAGAGAGGGAGGAGGGGGCAAGCAGCCCCTTTTATTGTAAGCCAGGCCTACCTGGCTGTTGCCAGGTAACTGTGGGGTGGAGTTTAGACAGAATGCTATCATTCTCCTGTTTTGGTTTAATTAAAAAAGAAAAATTAGAAAGAGGTGACAGTGAAGCAGGAATAGGGTCGTCATGATATCTGGCTACTTCCTGCTGGCATTGGGGGCGATGTGTCTCTAGGGAACCTAGAAAAATGGGTATGAGGAATGTTTGTCCAGTCTTAGGAGAGCTGGCTGTTTCCTGCTGTCCAGAGTCTGTGGAGCCATATGAAGACAGGTCAGAAGGAACAGGTCCAGTAGAAGCATCTCTGTGTGTGACAGGAGATGGAACATCTGAAGGTTGCTTCTCTGGGGCTGTTATGGATGTGCCTGGACTTGACAAGATGTAGGGAATAAGATTAATTAAGTACATTTGGGAGAAAGAAAATTTTTTTCTTAAGATGTACATTTGAAACCCAGAGGAATCCCACCCTCTGGAATAGGTAGTCAGTGGGAACTTTAGGCAGATGTACTTATCTGGATGGAGTCTATTGGGTCCACGAGAGGTAGATCTGAGTGGGTTTCCTGTAGCTTGTAAGTTTACAAAAGAGATGACAACGTGAGTTGACAACATGAGCAGTCTGTAAGATGAGCTTTTGCTGGATTGTATAGTGGAATGTTTTATTAGAGTTAGGCAAATTTATAGACGCTCAGAATGTAGTCAGAAGTCTGAGAAAGAGTAAACAACAATCTACCAGTTATATATTATTTTAAAAAGTGACAGAGTCCACTAGCCAACAGTTCCCATGGTCTCCATGGTCTCTTAAGTGAAGTCAGTCTGGCTTTTAAGTGCAGAAGACACCGGGCTTTTTCTTTGTGGAATGGATATGCGTGTCATGAGAAACGACTTACCTTGGTTTAGCCACTTCATTTGACTCAGGGCATCCAGTCTTATCCACTTCGTTTTTCAGTGATTATCATATCACAATCCAGGCAGTATCTTGAGACCATCTTGGGTCAACTGTTAAAGGCATTGGGAACTCTGTCTGTAATAATCTTAGAAATGTTATTAGCAGACTTCTAACAAGATTGAGGGCTGTATCGATTGGTTATAACTGAATAATTTAATGGCAGTAGTAGAAATCTATCAGGACAGGATAGGAAAGAAAATCTTAAGTAGCTTTGGCAGGTTGTGTAGGTAGAGAAAAGCACATTTTTGTATTAACAAAGAAACATTTGGCTAGGACCAGAATAAGAAAGCTGGCAGCAGTGGCATAAGATCATGGTGACAGAAAATGAGTTTGTCCAGTCAGGTTCAGGCCTGTGACACAAACTGAACATGCAGACCGTGGGACTAGGCCAGGGGTGTGGGAGTGTGTGTAGGTAAGCACTTGGGAGTAGGAAAACTTTTTCCATTTATCAGACCACTGGCAGTATGTGTGGAGATCTCTTAAAATAATGTTCAAAGACATCACAGCACCCATTGGGAGGTTATCGGATTATTTGTACCAGCGTCCTGAGAATAATTCAATAATTAAAAATTCCAGTCAGGCTAGAGGCCTAAGTCGTCACTAAGGCCACCTAGAGGTTACACAGAGTAAGTCCTGGACTTACTAGAAAACTTCTCTACCCTAGGCCCAGGGTTTCTTTTTAAATGGCCAAAAAAGAAAAGAGAGAGCCTGGAGAGGGGGAGGGTAGGAGAGGGGGAGGGTAAGATAGCAGGAAATGGCCTGCAGCTCACTCCCCCACGGTGCCTGCCCATGCAAGTGACTGTAGCTGCAGCATGGCTGGTGGGTTGGGGCTGTGTCTGTGCTATGGACCCACAGTGGCTGAGGCAGAGGCACAGAGGCACACGGTTGTTGAAAGTAGAATAAAATAAAGGGTTGATGATATTTGCCTAACTCGTTACTTGGCTTCTTTGTAGAAAATCTAGGGACTTCTTTACCTCTTTACCTTTGCCTTACTTTTAATATTCAGAGCAAATTTGAGTAAGGAGTCAGTGGCAGCTTAATGAAGCATGGTAATCCAATTGTGTTAGAGAGATGGCTCCTTTCCTGTTTACAGCGACAATTGAGCTAAGTATTGAGTTCTATACCTATCTTTCTATCTATAAATCATCTGTCTATCTCTGCCTATCTATCTATCTATCTATCTATCTATCTATCTATCTATCTACTTAACTATGTATCTACCTATCTATGTATCTACATATCTATGTATCTATGCTTGTATGTGTGTATGTATGTGTGTATGTATGTATGTATCTATGTATCTGTCTGTCTGTCCATCTATGTATGCATGTATGTATGTATGTATGTATGTATGTATGTATCTATCTATCTACCTATTTATGTGTCTATATATCTACCTATGTATGTATGTATGTATGTATGTATGTATGTAGCTATGTATCTATGTATCTGTCTGTCTGTCCATGTATGTATGTATGTATGTATGTATGTATGTATCTATCTATCTATCTATCTATCTATCTACCTCTCTATGTATCTACCTATTTATGTATCTATGTATCTACCTATGTCTGTCTATCTATCTATCTATCTATCTATCTATCTATCTATCTATGTATCTATGTATCTACCTATTTATGTATCTCTGTATCTACCTATGTCTGTCTGTCTATCTATCTATCTATCTATCTATCTATCAATCTATCTATCTACTTATAGCTTATATATAGCTATAGACTTAACATGAGTTTTTGCGTGAGAGTGACTAACCAATCTTCTGTAGTGACTTAATTTTTTTATTTCTAACAACTCTACACTACTTGGGTAATCTCCAGCTCACAGTGACGTCATTGAAGTTTGCTGATGCTTGTCCTTGGTTCACTCACTGTTGCCATGCCAGGGAATGCATCTCTGT
>JANHMN010000006.1:95528311-95541940 GCA_030674055.1 Rhabdomys pumilio
GCCCGGGAATGCATCTCTGTCCTTGGTTCACTCACTGTTGCCATGCCAGAGAATGCATCTTTGGTTTTCCCACCTGCATTTCATGTCCCCAGAGTCTACAGCAATTTTCATTTTTACTATAATAACTACGTTTTATTCATCCAGGTTATAAGGGAGGTAGAAATTTGCAAATTAACTTGCTTTTATCTTCATTTGATTGTCTACCATTTGCAGTTCATATTCATGTTAAATGTGGTTGCTTTTGTCTTCTGTCAGGACAGTCAGCCTTTTTAGGCTTCACTCTTGAATAGCTAATTAGTTAGTATTATGTTAAGGTTCTTTGAAGAGCCTTGTGTTACTTTAGAGGGAAGGAATTGATGGTGCATGATGGAGCTATAGAAAAATCAAGGGGGCAGGAGAAGTCTCTGCTCATGGTGTTGGAATAAATGCAAATCTGCAAGGCCGGTTGTATTTGAAATCAGCTTTGGGTTGATCTTTTAGAGCATGCATTTTATCATTCTCAAGGCTATGAGACATCAAATATTAATGAGAAATAAAAAAGAACAACTGGTTAGTTCCATGAGGCTGGGAAGGCAGAAGGAGGGGTGCGAGGCTGCTCACTCAGTGCTAAGTTACAGGTAGACAGAGTGACAACTGTGATAGACAGAGTGACTAAGACAGAGAGAGTGACTGAGAGAGACAGAGTGACTGAGACAGACAGAGTACAGTGACTAGACACTAAGAGAGGGACCACAGTGACTACAGACAGTGGATACAGACAGAGTTACTGAGATACACAGTGACTGAGATAGATAGAGTGACTAAGATAGACACAGTGACTGAGATAGATAGAGTGACTGAGACAGACAGAGATGGACAGAGTGACTGAGACAGAGAGAGTGACTGAGATAGACAGAGTGGCTGTGACAGATAGAGTCTCTTTGACAAAGTGACTGAGATAGACCAAGTGTCTACAGCCAGAGTGACTCTGACAAACTGACCACAGACAGAGTGACTACAGAGTAACTGTGACAGAGTGCCTGTGACAGACAGGCTAACTGTGACAGACAGACTGACTGTGACAGAGTGACTATGGTGACCTAAAAGTCCTGCATGCTTCAAACAGCCTTTGAGAAAAACAATATAAATGTCACAAATGTATAATAAATTTTTGCAAAAACAGAAATTTGAAATATATATATATATATATATATCAAAACTTTACAATGAATTTCACAAATAGATAGTTTTTGTTTCCCAATTAGAAATGAAACAGCCAAACAAAGCTTCCGTGAAGACCCCAGATGTGATGTTTATAGGTACAAAATGTTAAGTGTCAATGAAATTTTCCCAACTGTAAAAAGGGAATAAAAATAAAGCCTATTTAGGGAACTATAAATAAATATTACTTAAAACACTTATTTACTCACTATTCTAAAAATCAAAATGATGGAGGTAACTTTAGGGTAAGAATCCCATGATCAAGTGAGATCATTTTAATTCTAAATCACACGATTATTAAAAGTTTTATTTCAGTAAGGTATCTGTCTTACATTGATTGAATCTGCTAATCCTTAAAAAACAATTTCCATCATCTGTCCTCGTATATTTCACCCTAAACCACGTGATTATGTAGGTGAGAATATGTTCTCTTACATTTGAATAATATTTTATTTTTATAAAGCAAAGACTACTTTGTATTTCTTGCATTTGTTAAACAGTAGTAGTTCTCTAAAAAGCAGAGACGTCTCAAAATTTGGCTTAAAATTCCAAGAGGGTTCCCCGGGCTGTCAATTTTGATTTCACCTGTGTTGTTTGGTAAGATTCCAGCTGTGCTGCTGGGTCTCAGGTGACAGGCAGGGGAGGGTGAGGGTCCTTGGTCTGCACCTCTTTTTCCCTTAACTATTTCCTTCCCAGATATCGACCAGTGGAACAAAGTCATCGAGCAGCTAGGAACTCCGTGTCCAGAATTCATGAAGAAATTGCAGCCGACAGTCAGAAACTACGTGGAGAATCGGCCCAAGTACGCAGGACTCACCTTCCCCAAGCTCTTTCCAGATTCCCTCTTCCCAGCGGATTCCGAGCACAATAAACTTAAAGGTGAGCGAGCATGCGCTGTGAAAACCACGTGTTCTGGAGGCCTTGCCTGGGCATGCACCGAGGTGTGTCTGACAAGAATATTTCTTGGTTAACTCTTTGATCAGGGGTATTTAGAATATAGAAATCACTTTTCAGAAATGTAAATTTAAAAGGTCAGTGTACTGTACTTTGAAAACATTTCTTTATGCTTTTTAGTTCCTAGAAAATACGTTTCTCAAGTAGTGCCTTGATGACTAAACATTGAAATACATAGGCCTATGGGTACCATTCTTACTCAAACCACCACAGCAGAGAAAAGTAGTCTGTTCTTGTGAAGACACGGTGGTGTAACACTGTAGAGACACCAAACCCCTCACTGAGCTATTTAATGTCATTGAAAGTGCTTGCAGGCAAATTCTGTGATATAAGTTCAACTTTCTCGAGTTTAATTATACCACTTTTGTAAGTTGTTATTTATTTAATACATTTATGATTCTAACACTGGCACACAAGTGAAGAACTGCAACATGCATACGGTCAATGGAACATTTGCTCAGATTCTAGGAAAGCAGCATGCTTATCCAAGGGTGCAAGCTGTCGGGCTGAAAGCGTTTCTCTCTGTTGACTGCATATGGTACTGATGATGGCTTTCAGTAAATGAGCGGGTCTGCAAAGTTCATTCCCCCATCAACAGGGGCCATTCCACCCCGTGCCCTTTCTAAGAGAAATACAGATGGTCTTGAGAGCAGACTCTAAGGGTTCGGGGCACATGAATCTGATGATAACATCAGGTACAGATCAAAAGGACCTTTTAACTAAGAAGATAAACAACTGTGTTGGGCTGTTAAACTATTGGTCATAAAAAAAAAATCTCAAGATTTGAAATAGTATGTGGGTTTTGTGTACTTTCATTATTCTCATGACCACCAAAGTTTTATGTGGAGAGAATAATAATCAATTAAGAAAAAATGTATTTATCAGAAAAAAATGACCAATAGACATAAAATATCCTTTAGTGAATGCCTTTTATATTAATACAAAACATTATAAACCACAGGAAAATAGCCACAAATACGTGAGTGAGAACAGTTTACTACATCTGAGCTGTTGTGTTAGCAAAATTACGTGAAAATTCTTAAAAATATTGAGTAAGTGAAACTATTTCAGACAGTTTAATCATATACACAAGTGAAGTGAATAGTGGGAGAAAAAAAGCCACCAATAGTCCCAGTGGTGTCCTCTATGAGAATGGTTGGTATTTCCTAACTTTTACTTATGTTATTTATATACTTACATTATTGCTAAATTTTATCACTAATATAGTTACCTTCATCTGAACATGTAATAACAATTGATGTTCATATTAATATATTTTAATAAAAAATATATCTTCTTGTAATAATTTTCCTTGTATACATTTTATTATACTACAAAACATATGAATCCATTACAGAATGCATACAATGTCTTTCAAAGGAGAACAAAACACATTAGGGCTCTAAATTTGTCACTATCTAAACAGGCCCCCTTTGCTGCCGTGTCGTGTTCATTAGCACATTCAGTTCTGAAGTCTGATGTCAGTTACTATGAAGCACTATCGTTAAATAGCAGTATTTCAAGTTGCTAAACCAACTGAGGTTTTGCTCTCTCAAACAGGAAATTTTACTATATATTTGGAACACATTGAAATATTTTTCCTGTTACAACTTTCAGATAATTTGAGTAGTAACGGTGGTTTGAGGTATTACTTATTCCTGTTAAGAAAGCACTTTGTATGCTTTAGAAACTAAGCATTAATGTGACCCCAGGGCTAGGTTTTCAACTGAGGTGATGAAGAGCTTGTTTGTAAGCACAGGGACCTTGGTTTGAGTCCCAGAACCCATGTAACAAAAGATGAGGAGTAAGCATGCCCTTGTCGGCATCCCAGTGTTCAGGAGGACTGAACATATGCTTGTCAGTTATTTAGTGTTGAGGAAGACTGAGCATGCGCTTGTCAGCTCAGTGTTGAGGAGGACTGAGCATGCGCTTGTCAGTCATCTTAGTGTTCAGGAGTGAGCATGCGCTCGTCAGTCATCTTAGTGTTGAGGAGGACTGAGCATGTGCTTGTCATCCCAGTGATGAAGAGGTGCGGGCAGGTCAGCCAGACTGGTCTAACATAAAGTTCTGGGCCTGTCTCAACAGATAAACAAAAGAGGTTCACAGTGCTTGAAGAGTAGTGCCCAAGGTTGTGAGGTGGCTTTCACACTTGTGTGCCTGCACACACAGGTGAGAGAACTCACACAGGTTTCAAGCACAAAAATGGATGCGACTTCAACGAATAGTGCTATTGAACAGATATGCTTTCTGACTGTCACCCTGCCCCAACTACGCAACTCACCATGCCATCTTGTATATGCTATGGAGACTTTTATTACTATCAGCCATGGCATGGGACACCTTTCGTGACTAGTCTCCTGATTCCACCAAATCATGACGCCTTGTATTTCAATGCCTCCTGGACAAAACTCAGGAATTAAAATGATGTCATTTTTAATCATATCCAGATTGCTTTTACACATCAAAGACATCTGGGCCACATTGGTTTGCAAGTCAGTTTGAGCTTTACTTAAATTCTGCTGATCTGCGTTTTGTATGAGAACATGGAAGCACATTGATTCATCTCCTACATCCACTCCTACATCTGAACTGTGCGTTTCCGCAGATCGCCATGCCCGATCCCATCCATCTAACATCCTTACAGATGAGCCACAAATTCCCTTACCTATTCAAACTTCACGGCTGATAAATGCCGTTTGTAATTCTTAGTGAATAACTATACTCAAATATTCACAACATATAACCCTCAAAATGATTCCTCGAGACAAAAAATTATAAGCTTCGTTTCTTTTTATAGCGCGTGACTATATTAAGAAGACAGTGGCTCCTTTTAGTTTGTTCTCCAGACGATAAACACCCTTGCCAAAATGAAAAGCTGAGGAATCGCTGTTCTCATTTGTCATTTCAGCCAGCCAAGCCAGGGATTTATTGTCTAAGATGTTAGTGATTGACCCAGCAAAGAGGATATCGGTGGACGACGCGCTGCAGCATCCGTACATCAACGTTTGGTACGACCCGGCTGAAGTGGAGGCGGTAAGGCATCGGCCACAAACCACCCATAGCAAGTGCTGAAAACAGTTAAACCCACACAAACGAGCCCACACAGGCCATCTGTCACCCCCATATCAAAGGCCACTACACGATCCCCTGATGTTATCTTCTTTGTTTTATTTTATTTTTTAAAGATATATTTACTTTTTATTTATATGAGTTCACTGTAGCTGTCTTCAGACACAGCAGAAGAGGACATTGGATCCCATTACAGATGGTTGTGAGCCACCATGTGGTTGCTGGGAATTGAACTCAGGACCTCTGGAAGAACAGTCAGTGCTCTTGACCATTGAGCCATCTCTCCAGCCCCTGATGTTACCTTCTTCAACAAGGGTGTTAAGCTCACTTTTTTCCTGGACCTCCTGGGAACAGTATGGGTTCTGATACTGTTTCTTGTCATTCACATGTAGGTTTCCTCCAGTGTGTTTAACTGTCAGCCTCTCCCAATGCAGAATTCATAGAAGAAAAAAAATCTCATTGGTGCGCTCGTTGTTTGATGCTACGTCATTTTTATTTCCTTTATGGTGCATTGAGATTGATACCATGCGGTATTCAAGGATGTTTCAGTAAGGGAGCTTTACCTAGAACATTGGTGTCTTAGCAACTACACAAACAACACACAAGAAGGTAGATATTTCAAATAGGTCCTTATTTTCTAGGTTGATTCTAAATGATGCGGTATGGTACGTCTCTGGTCTTCGACCTACATAAGGCTTATAAATTATAGAAACTTAACTCTTCATTTTAAAAGTATTTTAAGCACCTACTACTTTCTCTGTGAGTGTGTTCTTACACCTTTACTTAGTCTTGTCTGTGGGGAACTGCCCTGTAGCTGCTGCCTGTGTGGACTCTGCAGACCTCCCGATGAGATGAGAACTTTATTTCTGTGACATTTGTTAGTGTATCTGTCAGCAGTATTGCCTTTTCTTGAAAATGACAACATGTCCTTAAAGTATTGGAACACCGGTGGTAGCTCCTGTCACTGATGGAATACTCTAGCTTTATAGCTGAATTTACACTGAATCATCCAATGCTTTGCCTTTAATCTTCTCTGTGCTGCAAGGTATTCTTGCTTAAAGACAGACTTGCTTTACTTAAGTCTCTTCTTCTCTGCACTCCGTGTGTTTTCTGGAGCCAACTGTGCTTAGTTCAAACC
The DNA here is from genome assembly GCA_030674055.1 of Rhabdomys pumilio. NCBI lineage: Eukaryota > Metazoa > Chordata > Mammalia > Rodentia > Muridae > Rhabdomys > Rhabdomys pumilio. The sequence goes on from JANHMN010000006.1 coordinate 95,534,673, forward strand.
CTACCCAGTTCTTATTTCTTACGTATTTCTTCCTTCTGTATGTGAGAAGTGGTTAGTGAACAGTTTCCAGGAGACCCTAGTCCTGACTCCCCCAGCTGCAAAAAGGGGCCTTCACCAACTGGTGTGACGTTTTCCTAAATTCTGTCTGCCTGAGCAGTTCTGCCATCATGCTGGTATCTCAATTTGCTTCAGGTTTATTTTAATAGCTTGGTTTGATTTTTTACAAAATACAATCTTTCCAGTGAAGTACATTGGGGTTTCTAGTGCTCTTAAAAACGAGTCTATAATCTCAAGACCCAAATATAGGTTCTTTTCTAGTCTTTGATACTTTGCAAAACCCTTTTAAAGATAGATACAGAGTAGAGGGAAGTAGAGAAGAGAAACAAATATATGAATAAATATATTTAAAATTAGGTATTTTTTTCTGACAAAATTTAAGAAAATGTTTTAGGTGTCTTTGTAAAACTATTAGCTAAACATAAATCATTTGACATTGCTAAACTTTTACTGTGAAAGTTTTAAACCTGTGGCATGTTTATTTTTCCTTACATCTAATTTCATGTGCTCAATCTGTTTTTAATGGATCGTGGCCTCCAGTTTAATTGGAGTAATAACGTCTGCATTTGTAATTCACTTGTAATTATGTTGCCTATAAAAGAGACAGTTACTTAGAATCTATAACAGCACATTAGAATAATATCAATGAATTTTTAAGTTTATTTCAACATTTCATCCTTTGTAAGATGAAAAAAAAAACCCACCTAGACCTTTTCTCAATATTGTCATCATAGAGCATAGATAGTAACAAGAAAAGACGTATAAATATAAGGATCCAGTATAGCCTGAGGATGTCATAAAGGAATCGGCTAATACAGAAGAACAAGCAAGCGTTTGACATTAAAGCTGAAGTCACTGGCTGCACAATTGTAAAACTGTCTTCCGTCTACAAAAGTTGCAGCAAGTTCCGACCCCAGGGCAAGGGTAGTTCATTACTCTCGGAAGCGTATTGCAGAGGTCACAACCAGTAAGAAACAAATCCTACGAGTGTGGGAATAACCATCAGACATGCTTTGTTAACCTACCTGGATGGAGTCAGAAGACATGTCTTGATCCCTGGATTATTGAAAATAAAGAATATGGGCCTGATACTAGATGTACATTTCCTGGCTTGTGTCAGGGTCAGGCTTTAAGCCAGCAGTGAGGAGCCACAGTACCCTGCGTGTTACTCTCTGGGAGCCCCTAAGACAGTCATGGTGGCTCCAGTGTTACTCTAGGCATCTGGGCTTCAGGACAGGTTGAGCCAGCCAAGCATCTTGTGTTCTCCAGGTTATGAACTGTAGGTACTTGAGGATCCAGAAGAGGTGAGTAGGCCAGACAGGACTTTGTGTGTAGCAGATCCATGTGACTTCCAAATACAAGCTGAAAGGGCAGAGTGGAGCTACAGGTGTGATGCAGATTAAGGCTGGGACTGGGCCTTTCTCTGGAGTCCTTGGAAAGACTTGGGAAAGGAAGTCTGCTGGGGAAATATAGTCTATACTAAGATTGCTCATTCTTTTTCAAAACTGAAGATTAATTTGGGTACTAAAACTGGAACGAGTGAAAAAATGTAATCTACCTGTGCTACTTAGGAGAAGGAAGTCAAACAACCTGTGGGCATGTCTATGGGATATTGTCCTCTTAATTGACATAGGAGGGCCCAGCCACTCTGTGGGTAGCACCTTTACTTGGGCAGGTAGTACTGGGCTGCAAGAAAGCCAGCTAAGCTTGAACCTCCAGCTTCAGTTTCAAGTTCATGATTCAGTTTCTTGCCTTGACTTCCCTTGATGATAGACTGTAATCTGTAAGCTGACATGCTGATATAAACCCTTTTTTCACCTAAGTGGATTTTGGTCATGGTGCTTGTCATAGCAACAACATGAAACTAGAAGAGAGACTAAGACACAGTGTTACAGAGTAATTCTGTGCAGTAGGTTGGCAAGTATAAACGTTTAGGAACAGATACATAGACACAAGTCAAAACTGTGATATGGTAAATAGAATAACAAAGCAGAAGCCCATGGTCAAAAGACTTAGGCTATGGAGAGCCAGCGCTGATGCAGCTGTGCCAGTTAAATCATGTAGAGGAGGTCGTGAGGACCAGTTGGGCAGTCAGGAGTCATCTCTGGGGAGGCATTTAACTCTGAGGAGTACTCAACAGTGGTCGAACAAAGGATGGTGTCAGACTAAGTCAAAAGCAGGTGCCCTTGAAGCAACCAAGAGATTAGCAAAGATATGCATGTATTCGAAACCCAAGATGAAAGAAATAGTTTACTGGAGACCAGGGGTATTGGCTGTCCAATACATAGAGCTGGTGACATTACATAGAGCTGGTGACATAGAGGAGAATACACACTTGCTTCTATAGAGACGAGTCGGGAGCAATGCCAAGTTATCTCCGCTATCTCCTGAAAGAGTTCCCTGTGACTGACAGATTAGCCTGTGAGGTACAGCTTGGAAAGGTCAGCCCCTGAGCCACAGAGCAGATCTAGGCAGGAAGTCTGCATCATGCCCACAGACTGCACATACCTAGTAACGATTTCTTTATTCACACCTTGGGAATCCCCAAGTGGAAGAGAAGTAACCAAACAGCCAAAGACATCCTTCCAAGAAGATGTTGAGGGTTAGAAACACACAAGGACCTTGCCAGTAAGGTGAGATAAAGAACATTTCTAATAAGTACATACTTTCCTCAACTATCTTGCAATTTCTAGACAAGAATGTTAATGTGGTAGCCATGGCAGGAGACCATTTTCCTTTGGGTGACCCTACTGAATTTTTGTACCATCTCCCACTTGTACAGAGTTCATGGCGAGCAGGCTTGGACACAGGTATGTGGAGATGGGGCTGAAGGATTCGGTTGTCTTCCCTTAGGCTGCTCTACTCTGCAGCTTCAATGCCCACTAGGTAAAATGATATGGTCTTTCCTTCATTTCACTCAGAGCTTTTTGATCAACTTCTGCACACAGGCCTTGAGAATCCTTCAGTAGCTTAAGTATTTACACATTGGCTCTACAAATATGAACTGAATTCAATTCAGTCACCTTTCTTTGTAACATAGCCAATGATGATTCAGCAAACCAAAACCAACCCAGCCGTGATGACATGTGCCTCTGAAAGGCTAAGGCAGGAAGATTGCCCAGGGTTGTAGGCTAGCCTAGGCTACATAGCAAGTACCTAGCCAGGGAGAACTATTTAATAAAACAATAAAACCTGATTTGCAAAACAAAACACACAAAAGAAGAACACAAGTTCCCTGCTGGAGACAGTCTTACAGTTGTGGATTATCTATCTTATGTGTTTATTACAGTCTTACAGATGTGGGATACTTATCTTGTGGGCTTATCACTTGTCTAGTGCATGATTCCTGGATGGGAGTAGGGCCTGTCCCTCACAGATGTCAATTATGTGTGCACTGCAATGAAAATCCTCTGACCCTCAATCAGATATGAATCAGCAACTGCATTATAACAAGCAGGGTGAACTCATCTGTCTCGAGCTGACTCTTAAACAGCTCTTTGACTCGATATAAAACAGCAACTTGGCCAGATTTTTATACTGAAATGTATATATAATTGCTAAATAATCAAGCAATCCTAAGGTTGTGCTGACAGGACTAGATGCATAGCTTTAAGACTCACTTGAATTTTACTGATTATGTGCTTTCTTCAAAGTTCAAGTAGTTGAGATTCTGGTTAGAAAATTATTCTTATGCATCATGACTTCCTACTTTCAGTCCCCTTGGCTATACTTTCACAGTAAAAGCTAACATGATTTTATTATGAACATCTTGTTTCTTGTAGTATTAAACCTACTTGATGAATGAGTTAATTTATATTAATTTATATATGGTTTCTACATTTACTCACTGTGACTCAGCTCATTATCATCTACTGAATTCTCTAGGATCCATAATGAATTCCTTATAACAACATCATAAACAACAGAATTTTGGACATATACATTAATAAATATCCTCAGTATATTCTATTGGACTCAGTGTGCATAAACTCAGGACTGACCAGGAAAAATGTGAGCCACAAGAAAAAGGAGTCAACACATTTAATATTCAGACAGCTCATCAGCAGGTGCTCACCTCTTGGAGATCAGCCACTGAATGGAATATACATAAGCTTTCTTCAAGTGTTTTATGATCTGTACATTAAACTGGTGAGTCTGACTTTACTACTGAGTGTTAAACATTAAGTATCTGGGAAGAGATGATTTAAATGAGTTATAAATGCAAACAGCTCTGTATAGAAAGCCTCCTTCCCACTGGGAGGAAGAGATTGAAGACTGTGTAATTGGCATTTTCACTGTTGAGCAATATCAAAAGGTGAGAGCATGTCTTTAAGTTGTTTCTGAATGATTAATCCACTTGAAATTCAGAAAACTACTATTCCTGTTTGATGGTTTCTGCCTCAGAATGTGGGCACACATTTAAAATACTGGTAAATATCATCGGTTTTTTTCTCTATGTGCCTGAGGAGAAAGCAATTGCATCTGAAATTTATCACACAAAGTTTACTAGTGACTCTCCAACATGAATCAAATATTCAGTAAACATAAACCACAGGGCTTTGGCTCTTTAAAGGCTGTCTGGATACTTTCTCCAAATTTTATTTTAAAATCCTTGCTTCACTAAAATAAAAGAGAAAACCAATTTCTGTTTATGTTGATAGAAAATACCTTTTTGGTTTTTTTTTTTTTTTTAATTTCACCATACAACTGCCCAGTGCCTCTCTGAGTATGATACTGGAGCTGATGCAGAGGCCACCAAGGAGTACTGCTTGCTGGCTTGCTTCATCTGAGATGCCCAGCCTCCTTTTTTATAGACCACAGGACCACAGCCCAGGGACATAACCACTCACAGTGGGTTAGGCCCTGCCCCATTAACTACTAGTTAAGAAAATGCCCTACAGCTCGATCTTATGGAGACAACTTCTCCATTTGTGGTCCTTCCTTTCAGATAACTCTAGTCTGTGTGTCAAGTTGACATAAGTCTAATCAGCACAACTGATGCTTTGACAACTTGATACACAAACACATCACGAGCAAGCCACAATCTTTTCTTGCTTATTCACTCCCACGATCTCACATTAAAAACACAAATAACTTTCAAAGTCCCACAGTTTTTATAAATTCAAACACACCAAAATTTCAGTCTCTCTAAAATATCCAATCTTCCTAAAAATCCAAATTTTCTTTGAAGAGTTCAAAGTCTTTTAGCTACGGACTCCTGTAAAAATCAGCGCTAAACTACATGGCTTCTTCAAGAGGGAAGAGCAGGGGCACTGTCACATTACGAACCAAGCGAGATCAAACTCCAACAGAATCAATAACTCAGCGTCCAATTATCTGGGATTCACTCATGATCTTCTGGGCTCCTCTGAGAAGTCTGAGTAGCTTCTCCAGCTCTGCCCTCTGCAGCACACACAGCTTGTCCTCTAGGCTCCAGCGGGCTTCATTCACCACTGTTGCTGTCCTTAGAGGTCATCCCATGGAACTGGTATCTCTAATACGCTGGGGTCTTCTGCTGCAACTGGGCTGCACTTGCACCCATAGCCTCTCATAGGCTCTCTTTATGGTGCCAAGCCTCAACTTTTTTGTATGACCCTTTAGTCCTGGGCCTTCAATGTCCACTGAGGCTGCTCCTTCACCAGTGCCAAACATCAGCTGCTCTCCACGACCCCTCCATGCATTCAAATCTAGTACCACCTGGGTGGCTCTTATATTACTAAGTTTGTCTGTCAGCACAAAGGTACAATCTTGGGCCTCTTTTGCAAAATAGCTTGTGTGTGCTAACCCTAAGGAAACACTTCCCAGAAGATTTCATCTCAGTGATGCTCATCTCTTCTCAATCACTGCTAACGTCTTCGCTCCACCCAGCCAGTTTCATTTGTTTCAGTAACCAAGGTTTTTGCTTCAATGGCAGCACTGGTCTCTTGTTAATTATGGCTGACTCTTGAGCCCTGGCTAACCGGAAAAACAGAATCTCCATTCAAAATAACAAATGGCCTCATAGAGTCTTTAAACTTCCCTTTGAAACTTCACAAGCCAGGCCTCCCTCTTCTGCATTGCTCAACATTCTCATCTTTTAAGCTCCTACAGAAATATCACTGACCTTTCAACACTCAGTGGCTTTTCTAGTCCAAAGTTCCAAAGTCCTCCCACAATCCTCTCCAAAAACATGGTCAGCTTTGTCATAGAAATATGAACTATGCTGGGACCAACTTGTCGTAGTGAAGGTTTTTTTTATTGCTGTGACAACACACCACGACCAACAAGCAAGTTGGGAAGGAAAGGCTTTACTCACTTTACAGTTCCACAGCACTGTTCATCACTGATGGAAGCTAACAAAGGAGCTCACACAGGGCAGGTACCTGGAGATAGGAGCTGATGCAGAGGCTGTGGAGGGTGCTGCTTACTGGCTTGCTCCCCATGGCTTGTCAGCCTGCTTTCTTATAGAACCCAGGACCACAGCTCAGGGATGCAACCACTCACACTGGAGTGGGCCTTCCACCATCAATCACTAATTAAGAAAATAGCTCACAGTCTGATCTGATGGAAGCATCTTCTTCACTGAGGCTCCCTCCTTTCAGATAACTTTACTTTGTGTGTTAAGTTGACATAAGCCTAGTCAGCACAGGCAATTACTTATTTGTTTCTTAAAGTTTTATACGTATACCCAATCTTATAAAGTAAAAAAATATTCTTTGTTTTCCTTTCGACTCCTTTGAATCATATTTATTTCTTTGAATCTAAGTTTGCGAAACCCACACTGAATTTTTCTATATATTTGCAACTAAACACACCACTACATGTAACAAAGCTGACCAATCAAAATGGCTCACTTTTGAAGAGTAAGGGCCCACTTGAAGCTTTTACAAAGAGAATTAATTTCAGAAATATTTCTCTGATTGATTTTTGGAATTTTATGAAAATTAGATTAAAACTGTCTCCCTTGTATTCACAAGTAGATCAAAGCACCCCCAATTCAGACTGAGGGAGAGAATAACTTCTTGAGTTTGTTGACTGCCAGGTGTTCAGTTCCATAGTTTATTATCATAACCATTATCAGTAAGTTTGGAAATCAGTCTTATAATTGCTATGGCAGTTTGTGTGTGGGTTACAGACAGCTTTATTTCTAGAAGACAGACAAAGGCACTGCTAAGGGACCAGGAAGGCAAAACATCTTGATTTTCTTCTTTCCTTTTTGCATCACTTAAATT
>JANHMN010000006.1:95541950-95573308 GCA_030674055.1 Rhabdomys pumilio
TGTGTGTGTGTGTGTGTGTGTGTGTGTGTGTGTGTGTGTACATGACTCTAAGCAACTTTTAAATGGTCTTTTTCTAAGAAATAGAAATTGACACCCACTGCCTCCTGTTCAAGCAACTAGCTCTTTCACTGGAGAACTTCTGAATTAAGTTGACAGCTGGTTCATGGCTTCATGGTCACATTTGTCAATGAATGATATAGGTTTCATGAGAGTGGCAGGTTCAGGTTCAGGTTTTCTCGAGTCTTGCCACCAGGTTGTTTCTCCTACACGACACCCTACGTCCTATATAGAGTTCGTCTTTCCTTGCCATGCTTACCCCCAACAATTTGATTGTTTCTGTTTTCTGAGACATTGACTGTATTAAGTGTTGCAACAGAGGGGTGAAGTAAATACAAGCATGACCAGAGCACCCTGTGAGGCTGACACCGCAGGGTTAACCCACCAACCTCTTATGGATAAAAGATAAAAAGAGACATTATATTCTAGGAGGACCTGGGGGATAGAAACTCCAGCAATGCTGGTGCTGAAAGCCCTTATGTGTGATCACACGAAAACAGACGGTTATAAACACCAGAGAATGACTACGTTGACCCTCTTAGCATCAAATGAAAACTATAGTGTCAGAATGTCATCAAAAGTGCAGAAGTCTGCAGTCTGCGACCCTCAGGATTCGCAGGTAAGAAGACTCAGTATCAGGGAGCCTGGAGTGCTAAGTTCTGGTAACCTACAGAGTCAGGAAAAGGCAGAATCTGAATGTCATTTCCTCCCATAGATCTATAGCTGAGGCCCTGGGGCATCTGTTAGAAGTGAGGAAGTAGAATGGATTCCTCCGACGATGAGGCAGAATATTGAAAAGGTTACACTTCCTTTTTACAAGTCTATTAAAAGTTGATGGTTTTTCACAGAGTGTGCACTGTAATAAAATTATTATGTTCCCTTTTTAATGGCAAGGCAGTCATAGGGATGATAAAAAATCTCTTCTATAACTTGCTTCTGGCTTAATATGAGACTCCCAGCATCCTTTATGGAATATTGGCCCACAGTATCTTATGAAAAGGTATGGAACTTGTCCACAAAAATACCTTTTACCTCCAAAGATTTTCCCTAATTACTCTCTTGTGCACAATTGCAGGGAAGTGTGATTTTTATCTTCATGTTCATTGTGAAACCCAAGCCTTTCCATGGACTTCTTTTTTAAAGGGATGGACACAATAGCTTCCCTTTATGCAGAGCTCCAGAAAGCATCTTATGTACAGTGTGAGGTGCTTTGGAGTGGATTCCGCAGACAGCCACTCTGGTGTCTTTGCTCTGTGATATGTGTGGTAGAATGTAGTTCTCACAGTGCAGCTCCCGGCACACGCCTTTATGGGATGCAGGCTTGCCACATCAGCTTTCGATTGCCGCACGATCACAAAGCAGATTCATCTTCTAGCTAGAATTCATACAAATCCCTCCATAGGACATTCTCTTTAAATCGTGAGTCACTTTCCTGCAGGTGGAAGGCTTCACTACAGTTTAAACTAAAACCATGGTTTGTCATAAGTCAATTTAAAAGATGCTTGCACATATGCAAGCTTTCCTAAGCCAAAGTGACCTAGGCATGAGAGACAACTAAGAAACACAGAATGGGAAACCATGCCTAATGCAGGGAGATGGTAAAATACCATAGAAACCACTCAGGGCAAGCAAAGAGAAGACCTGAACTCAGGTGACATGATAATTATTGGTCAAAGGCATTCATTCATTCCCTGAAGTTTTTATTACATTTTAATTATGTACGGCCAGTACTGGCAGATATTTCTATTAGCAAAACAAGAAGCTTTCTGAAATTCAGAGGCTTATAGTATATACTGTCTGTAGTTATATAAATGAGGATATATACATATCCATATGCATATGTATCACTCTGGTAACCACTATGGAAAGGGAATTAGAGACTCTGGGAGGATGGAGGGATAGTGAAGCCCATTCTTCAGTAGTCTGAGAGTGTTTTCAGGAGGAAAAAACAGCTTAGCTGGCACCAAATGATGAGCAGGAAGGAAGGTGAAGGAGATCTTAGCCAAGAGGGGTGCTAGTAGGAAGAAAAAGTGCCTGCTCTATGCTAAGGACGGACACTCAGGTGACCCTGATGAGCTGCGCATTGAATTGGTGCAGTCACTCAGGGGAGGCGAGAAATGAGCTGGATACTTAGGCAGAGACCAGAGCAGGAAGCATTTCTCCACATTCCCAAGGGGTACCTGGAGTGGAGTTTATTGAGGAACTGTAGTGATTTTAATCAGAGATCAAAACAATGGGGTTTATGTTTAGGCAGCTCATTTTATTGTGATTGGTACAATGATGAATATTAGCAGAAAGACCAGTTGAAAATTAGAAAAGTGGTTGGTATAAGAGATAGAGAAAAATGAACTTGAGCACACCAGGGATGGAAGGAGAGTGGAATTCAGAAATGACTTCAGTAATTGTCATCACTAATCTTCTACCCAATAAAGTTTTAAGGGAAGCGTGTGCACGTGCTCAATCGACTTTGAGAAGGTGTGGTGTGTCTAGAGAGGTGCTTTTATGGATATAATTAAATATGTTAGATCCAGCTGCTTTAATCTATAAAACATAAGGGGAATGAACACAGCTTTTATTTCTGTCACGATAATTTTAAAAAGCCCATGTAGAGTTTTCTTCGTACAGTAGTCCTCCGAGTGTCTCTGCTTGAAGAATCCACTAGAAACAAAGTGTGGCTTTTATAAGGAAAAACGGGGTGTGGGTACACTTTACAGCAGCTTGAGGTTTGTTCCGACTGAGTTTATCTTCCTTGAGGCACAGCCGGCTGCACCTTACTGTGATCCACTTACTCATGCATACTTTACATGGGAAGTTTTAATGATGCGCAAAGGGCAATATGGCTTCCAGTGGGCACATGATCAACTACACGTCATCCCTCACCTTCAGGTGATTCTGCCCTGCTGAAATCTCTCACCTCTAGAGCCCCCTTTTCTACGTCACAAAGCTCAGACTTAGGTGTCCTGGCAGCGACCTGAAGATAAATATTTTGATGTAATGACTCACACAAAGTATTGAACTTTAATTATTTTATTTTTTTACCAAAATAGGAATTCAGAATTGTCAGTTGAATTAAAATTATTTTTGAATTATTAGCACATTAACTATTTTATACAATCTTCCATTGTTGCTTTGATTCTCTGTTACTTTAACTAAAAGACTCAGGTCCTTCACTATCTCTGGGCCATTGCTCTGGTTCCAGGTAATATTAAAATGATTTCATGTCAGCCTGCAGCTGAGAGCTAGGGTTAGGAGCCAACACCCACGTCACCATCCAAGTTGTATGTCTCCATACCCTTTAAAAAGTTGATTTCTCTTCACGAGGACGGTATTTTGATAATTTACGCATTGGAGAAATTTAAAATGGCAATACATTTAGAATAACAATATTGTCAACTTTTGGGATAGTTATCTCAGATGTTAATGTGATGGACAAATTCTTTCTTGTGTGAGATGCCAGAGATGATTTTATATCGGATTAAAACAGTTCATTAATTCAGATCCTGGACCAATTCAGAGAAATCAGTGATGAAGGAAAACCACAAGTTCTGGGATGAAAATAGTTATGCCCTTGAACTCGCTCAGTTGGGAATTAAAAAGCTATTAAAGTTTATGTGAGAATCTACTTTTCTCTAAAGATGGTAAAGTGTGTTCCACCTAGTTTTCCCTAGTGAGGCTGCTAACCATGCAACTGGGATTCAGCACCTCTGTGGGTTCAGAGCCCAGGCTCTGTGATGATGCTTGCTGGGGAGTGTGGTGCCTCGTCCTTAGTGTCTCAGGGCTGATGGGCTATCGATTCCGGTATTGATAAAGAAACACTGAAGGCCCTCGGCCTTCTGCTCACTTTCCTTCTAGTTTGTTCCTGTAGCAGTGTCGTGAGGGACCCGGGCTTCAGGAGGCTGACTCAGTGTTATCTGAGTACGGTGAATCGATTTTCACAAAAATCTTTTTCTAGTTCCTTTGTAGGTATTGTAAGCTCTTGCAGAGGCTGATACGTTGTTTAGCCCACCAGAAAGACCGTCTAACAAACTTTGCTGCTTCTCTGAATTGTAAATGGACGCTCTCCTGACATCCAGCTACAGGCCATTAACCTGACACCCATTATCACGACGCACAGTGCTGAACCTGTGCTCACACCTGTTTCTCAGGAGTCTGTTCCTTCCCCTGGGACAGAGTCTTGGCCTTATTGGCTATGTACAGAGAAAGTGGAACCAGTAGCTTTATGACCAGTAATTGTCACTTGAATTCTGCAACCCGTGCATGCTGAGTTAAGCACTTTCCTATTTTCCCAGTTATTTAAGCCTTGTAAAGACTTCAGGAGAGGATGGACATCCTCCAGGAATCTTGCTGCCCTGATGGGACACTGCTAATCTTGTGAGCCGAACACCTTTCCTCCTCTGCATCTAGTGCTGGTCTCATTTCACACAGCTCCACTCCTGTCTGTGGTGACTGTGGGCAGGGTGCCTGGAGTCTTCCTTTTAAAATGTAAAACGAGGCATATTATCTCGGACATCTTCCAGAAGTTTCTTATCATCATTTTCACAATAAAAATTCAAGCATTCATTAAACTTTACAGAACTCTAAATCAGTGCTGCTCCAGATGGTATCACAGCTGTGTGGTAAGAAAGGTGGCTTATATTGCCAACCAGCAAGCACATATGAATGTACACACGCTCATGGACACACACACACACAAACTCCTAGGGAAAGACTTTATCCTCGGATGTTGTTTTATTCTGTGCATCTTGGTGACGGGTGATAATAATGAACAGACTTCCTTTTATGACTGAAGTTTAGAAAGCATGTTCTTGACTTCATTTGGCAGCTGTCTGTGTGTCTGACCATATTTCCTGTGTCTGTACTTTTCTACTCTGTCAGTTTTCTGGCCTCCTGTGTTTCTCTGGCCATGGCAAGCAAGCTGTTCCTTTGGCTTTGTGCTGTGGGTCCTTCAGGAATATCTTTCCTCCTGATGTGCACATGGCTCATCCTCACGCATTAGTCTTCTCACGAGCTCTTCTCAGAGAACTCTTCTATGATTGCCCTCCCTAGACAGGCCCTGCATGTTGCCATAGCCTAGTCTTCTATTGTCTCTCATTGCTTGGCAGAATATAATTCTTTTTGTTGGCAGTTGTCTCGATGACCCAGGTAACTTGGATCTCCTAACTGGGGCAGCCAGGGAAAGAAGAGATGGCAGACAAGACAATAGACGTGCAGACTGGTGCACAGGAAAGTTATGATCAGGTGGTATGGGCTCTCTGACAGATGGACACCCAGAACTGCTACAACCCAGAACCTTGGTGTGTTTATCAAGTATTGCACCGTGGAGTTGGGAGTGGGGAGAGGTAAGCTAGCCTATATAGTCTTGCTTACTATTGTTGTGGAGAAACACCATGACCATAGACAACTTATTGAGGAAAGGGGTTATTTCACTCACAGATCATTTAACAGCTCATCATCGAAAGCAGTGAGGACAGGAACCTGGAGACAGGAACCAATACAGAGACCATGGAGGGCTGCTGCTTACTGGCTTGTTCATCATGGCTTGCTCAGCGTGCTTTCTTGTAGACCACCTACAATGAGCTGCCCCCCCCCATTAATCAATGATTAAGAAAACGCTCTACAGCTGAATCTTACAGTCATTTCCTCAATTGAGGCTCCCTATGCTCCCAATAACTCTAGCTTGTGTCAAGTTGACACAAAACTAGCTATTATAATGGGCAAGTAGTTTCAGGCTGTAACAGGGGGGAGGAACCTACAGTCATTAGTTATTGCAGATGCTGATCTACTGTTTGCACTTAGACCAATGCAGAAGGCTTTGTTATCCTGCTAAACCTCACCTGGGAAAGCTTTCCATTCCTCTGGGACTGAGGCATTCTAGTCCTTAACTGGCCATGCTGGTGTCAATACTACAAGGTCACCCAGGACCTCACTCCAGCACTAGGGAAGCAGAGGCAGGTGGATCTTAGAGTCTGAGGCCAGCTTGGGCTATACACTGAGTTCCAAGACAGCCAGAGCTGTCTTAAAGTCACTGCCTCTAAAAAACCAAATTAGACTAAAGCAAACCAAGACAAACCAACCCAACTGAACCCAACCCAACCCAACCCAACCCAACCCAACCCAACCCAACCCAACCCAACCCAACCCAACCCAACCCAACCCAACCCAAACACCAAGGCAACTTACAAAAGAAAGAGTTTATTTGAGGCTTACAGATCCAGAGGGTTGGGTCTCATCCTCAACATGAAGAACATGGCAGCAGGTAGACATGGCACTGGGACAGCAGCTGAGAGCTCAGCTCTGGGCTGGATCCACAAGCAGGAAGCAGGGCTTATATTGAGGGTGGCATGAGTCTTTGAACTCTCAATACTCACTCCCACAGACATACCTACTCCAACAAGGCTACCTCCTAATCTTTCCCAAATAGTTCTGCCATCTGGGGTCCAAGTATTCCAGCATGATTCTGTGGGGTTTGTTCTCATTCTGCCTACCCAACCACGCTATTCAGATGCACAGCTGAGATCCAAAACTCAGCTCTGGTCTCTTACACAGTAATAAAATGAGTTCCATCCTTCACTTCTATAACAGAACAGTCTGAACTTAGTGTAATAACCTTCATGAGTTATAAATAATTAGATTGAAATTCAGGGAGGTGGAATCAAGGATAACTAACATGTGGCAGTTGGTTCATACATACCTATGAAATAAAGAACATGAAGAACAGACTGATGGTGTGGGCAAGTGTGTCTGGCAGTGCAAATTCTGAGTTTTTTTTTCAGATAAAGAATGAGAAAGACTTTAATGGAGCAGTTAGTACAATCTCCATTTCTAAGATATGATCAAACTTTTTGATAGTAAAATTTAAGTTTCTAAGCTAATGTCTGTGAAAACTACAGAATGAGAAGCAGAGAAAACCGAATGTGACTTCATCCAAACCTATAGAGCATTGTTGCACTATGCTTCTAATTACACTTGGTTCATACAATGTCTTAAATGGGCCTTGCTGGCTTCTGAAGGGTCCTCTGGTCATTCAGTGCTGTGATGTGTCCGAGCCATGGTTGCTTGCTTTCCTTCTTTATTAACTCTTTAGGAAACGAAGTTCTCAACAGAACATTAGGGTGTATCTGCAGTGAGCGTTTAGAATTAGTTTTCTCTTTAATGAAGCCAGATATGTAATGATTTCATTGCCAACCAAGTGTCTTGTACAAGGACACCATTCAAGCACACTGGTGGTGTGAGTCCTATAGTCAAGCCATGTCTCCTTTGCCCTTTCAGGGTATCTGTGACTGAGTAACTCAGAGATTCCCTTCAATCTCTTTGCTGGAATGCTGCCTTTGATCACAAGATACAGATCTCATTTCAACCTACCAAGACATGGTCCACCAAAAGTTGTCACATGTTTTCCTTAGCATCTGTACACATGATGTACATGTAGGTGGCAGACAGAACTTTGTCTTATTAATGTGTAAGAGATAAGAATAGCATTATGAATCTTAGCTGCACACTGTATGTTGGGCGAGTTTGTAAGTGTTTTTTACTCAGAGTAATTCCAGGAGACCCTGTAGCCTGAGGCCTGGGCACTGGTATTTTTCATGCTCCCAGATGGTCTGAATGCACAACCAGGGCTGAGAATACTTGCATTGAAAGTTTTCAATAAAAATGATAAAGCTCCAGTGTTTTTTCTACCTTGCATCTCTTTTACAACCATAAGGTGGCAGCAGCATAGTACCATGGCTATCATCATCCTTGCCTGAAGAAGACATGGAACTGGAATCTGTAATTCTAATTAACATAATTCAGAGGTCCCGATCCAGCCAAGGATAGTTTTAACCTTTTCCAGTCACATTCTACGCTGAGTTGACTAATAAAACTTTATCTGTGTTTAGTTTAACAAATAAAACAGAGAGGAACCATATTATAAAACAGAGTTGGTGAAAGGCCAAAACTATAATAAAATTTATATTCCAATAGATTAGAGTTGCCCCCTCTGACAACTGACAGAGTATTCGATCTTCGTGTTCCACATGTACCCCTGGATGGACAGGTCAGCAGAGGGGCTAACAATGCACTATATGAAAACCAGCTTGTCGAAAGGAAATGCACACAGGATGACGAGGATGCGGAAGAGAAAGCTGATGATAGAGGCAGTTAGGTAAAGCCCAGACAAACCAGGACAGCAGAAGACTGTGGTGTTTGTTTCTGCATTCTCCAGTGTGCTCCTTGGTGGAATCTGCAGAGCATCAATGCTTTAACATAGTCTGTCTGTTTTCATTTCAAAGAAAGAAGTCAGCATCCACTGTGGACAGCTGTATTTCTGCCCTTAGTTTGGAGACGTCATCCACCTTTACACTCAGACTTCTAAAGAAGGTGGACCTCTATCAGTGACGGATCCACTGCTTCAGCTTTCAGGCTTTGAAACTGCCTTCTCCAAAAGTGCTAGGGATGTCCTATGTGGTAAGACCGAGTGAGGAGAATTGGCCATTCACAGATCTGTCCTATTCCAGTAGTGGCTGACATCCTTCTATTGTGACACCTCTTCCCCTTGGTGTCCATGGAGACAACACACTCCACATTCTGGGCTTTGCTCTTCCATTAGATTGTGTGTGCAGCTTGCTCTTTTCAGCTCTATGAGATCGTATCTCCCACTTGGCCTTTCTCGTGTATTGTTTTGTACGGCTGCTGTGAGTTCCTTGGTGTGAATCAGTTATAGGCATTGCAATCACCCTTTCAAGATTAGCATCTTGAATACTGGTGGGAGTTAATTGTCCACATAGAATCTCCTCTTCTTTGCAGCCTCACCATCTCAATCTCACGACTTAGCAACTTCAAGGCTCACTCAGTGCTGCTCTGTCGGATTCCTCTCATCCAAGCCACAGGGTACAGTAGCTCTGAAACACCCTTCCCAGAAAGTCAAACCAAACCAAAGAAGACATCTCAAAGGAAAACTGACCATGAGGTTGTCATTTCTCATGTAATGTTCATTCTCCAATGGCCCAGCCTTTCATTGGCATGTAGAAGTGTTTTGCAAAGGACAACCCTTGCCATTTGAGGTCTATGGCTATCCGATTCCATTCTATGAAGGCCAAAGCGCACTGTTACAAATGGCCCCTCACACTGACCTCTCAGGACTTGCTTTAGGAACACAGGATGAGACCCTTAAGGAGAGCTTCTCTGATTGGTTGATTTCCAATGTAGAAGCACTGGCCTATTTGAAAAACTAACAAAAGTTTTTCACATCTACTTTGTATGGGTGGAATGTATTTTTACTATAAAATGTTAACAGAACTAATGTAACACCCGTGTGCTCTCATCCTTTTGTGTGGTGACTGTAGTCACAGTTTGGTCTCCAATCTTTTCCTATGAAGCTTTGTATGCTTTCACAATATCCCTGCCACCCTCTCCACCATCTGTCCCTGATAATCACTCAGGACAAAAAGAGCTAGCATGATCAAGCTATACATGCCATTCTAGAAGCTTGACAAAAATAGAAATACTGACCTCAGGCCATGGGTAAAAAAATGTTGATATTGACCAAAGGAGAGGATGAAAACATGGAGGCACATATGACCTAGTGCTGCCTATGACTTAGTGTTTACAATTGTTTGTAAAAAAAAAAAAAAAAAACTTTTATTTGCCTGATGTAATTGTTATCTCTGTGGCTCACTGCTTCTGTGTACTAAATTACACCTAATCCTGGAAACTTCTAGACTTCATACAATCTTAGCTAGGCCAAGAATATGTTTAGCCTCTGAGACTTACTGTTGAATACACTCATTCATTCTAGTTCTTTCTGAACACAGGCTGGCTGGTTCAACTCAGCTGTTCTGGCTCAATCTCCTCTTCAAGCTAATTGATTCAACCTGGCCTCTCCTGAATTGCTCTTCTTGGCATCAAACCAACTCTAGGAATCTATTCTGATCTTCTGACTGCTTCTCATTTCCTGGCTCATTCTGTCTTCATCTCTGTCTAGCTTGTTCTCTCTTCAAACTGTCTCTGTAAAACTCTTGAAGTAGAACTGCCTCCTGTCTTTCTGATTTTCTTAAATAGTTTCCCTTTCCTCTCTCTTCTCATGAGAGTTAGGCATATCCTATTCTGTCAAATCTTTCTCTGTTTCATCACTTTGTCTGCCACTCAATTCGAGGTCACTTTTAAACATGGGTGCTTCCTTCTACAAACTAATTTTATTGTTATTGTTTGAGATTAAAAGCCTGTCTGTGTTTCAGCCAGAGGGATTAAAGGTGTATGCTAAGGGTGTGTCTGTATTCCAGCCACAGTAGCCAATATTGCTAGATTAAAAATACCTCTATTTTTTTTCCTGATCAGGAAGAGACATTTTAAAAACATTTTGTTCACTACATAGTTCAACTCTTCTTAAAGTGTTAATCTTGTACGAATAGATTACATTTAAAGTTGAATGTTTCCTTAAATGTATTTGATAATCTGCCCAATTTTGTATTTAAAATAAATTTCTTGATTAAAATCTTTCAACAAGACATGCATTTTTAGCAATAGTCAAACTACCAAGCTTAGTAAGAAAAAAAAGCAAAGCATGCATTAACTTGGTAGGATATCCTTTACTGTGTGTGAGTTAGCTCTTGAATTAATATAGAATGCAAACACCATTATGATGCTATAAAACTTTCATTGATATGTTTGAAAAGTCAGCAGTACAGAAGAAGTTGGAGAAGCATGATTGGGACAAGAGGCAGAAGGCAAGCACCAGGAGCTAGGTGACTGTTGCATAGGTCAGAACATGATTGGCACAGAAGTTATGAATTCCAGGAAGAACTTGATCAGCTTATGTTTCTCATTTCTCTTTCTCATCTGGTTGGAGAGTCAGTGTAGAAGTATGGTGTCCAAGATATTTTGACAGAAAATATTTAAAAAACTAAGTGCTGACTGGCGTTTGATGGCTTCCAGACATAGTTACATATGAGAACTCACACAACATTGGGATAGAAGTTAAAGGCACAAGCTCAAACTTGTGTTTAATTAAAGTAGTTCGAAAGTGTCAAATTGTCCAATATACTATTTCTGAAATGCATAAGAATTCATTCACCCTGTCTCTTCCTTTGAGAAACTGTAAAGTTTATGCATAGCTTTGTCTTAATTATTTCTCTGATCAGGGGAAAAATGACTTTTGCTCTTTGTGTTTCCGTATTTTCATTTGCAAGTCGGCTCAAGGTGGCACTGGATACTGCACAAACTATCTTCCATAGCTTACATGAAACTGCCAAAACAGTATTATTTAGAAGATTAAGGATAGAATGAATTAACACATGAAGTTTAATAGAGATGTTTTCATTAAATATGTGGTATACAATTAAGTGAAAAGAAAGAACATTTCAGCTTGTAGTGATCAACTAGAGAATGAGAAGGTATGGTTAAGAAGTTCCCTTAATGAGAAGCAATTCCCACAGCAAGTAGACCACAGATTGACAAGTGGTGTTGTGCTCCTCAACCCTTGATGCGTATAGAGACTTGCACTCTTCTAGACAATTTCTTCCAAGAGCCAAGTCTTACATTCTTTAAAAAAAAGATATATTTTTATTCATGTATATCTATATCTGTGTCCATGTGAATGTATGGCGTGTTTATGGATGTCCACGGGGATCAGAGCCATGGTTAGATCTCCTGGAGACAGAGTTACAGGTGATTGTGAACCATCTGGTGTAGTGCCAGGAACTGAACTTGAGGTCTGTGGAAGAGCAGTCATTGATCTGAACCACTGATTTGGCCACCCCTCCAACACCGAGTTTTGCATTCGGAAAGTTGAAAAATTGGAAGAATATGTTGACGTCATCCTGGAGAAGCAAAACCTACAGCTGTGATAGTTTAAACCTAAGTTATGGAAAAACATTGAAATGTAAATCATTTATCCTCAATTCATCATGAAATTATATCCCTCAGATCTTTAACACAGCATCTGCAACATCCCAATTTATCTTCTAATGCATCATACGTAAGAGAGTGAAGGTAGGAAAGCTTACTAATAACTAAAGAAGCAATGAGCATCAAGTGGGTTTTTTTTTTTTTTTGGCAAAGTTGGAAATGTGGTCACTTCATTGACTATGTATCTATCTCTTCTAAAATATAATTTATTTTAGAATAAATTTTACTTGACATGGACAATTCTTTACCAAAAATAATTGGTTTTTAAATAAAATTATACCACTAATTAGTCATGTAACTTTAGGTTATATGTTTGAAAATTCACTGTAGTTTCTTTATTTTGAGGACTTTTAATGTGTGTATAGACAGTCTAGATAACTATGGCTCCTCAGGAAATAAAGATGCTTTATCCTAGAAAGATAATAATAATATCCATTTACTAAACTCTCAAAGATAATGGAGAGAGTATAAGTGAGACAATTACATTTGTATGCTTTCCCCTGCTACACCTGTTCAGTATTGGTACTGAAGGTATTTTATTATAGCTTGCAACATTTTAAATGCTGTCTCGTATTTAACAATATCTTTATGTACATGGTAATAGTCTTGGAGAATGGAAAACTCTTAAGTGTGAGCTCATTGTGTTTGGTCATTAAATTATTCAGTGTTGAAATCTCATTCTTAGGTATAACAGATGTTCACTATCAGTCTTAGTTTCTTGTCTTGTTGATATGATAAAATATTTTGACAGGAGCCACTTAAGTCTTTATTGTGGCTTCTAGTTCAAGGGTACAGTCCATCACTAATGAAGGTGGGGGTACAAGAAGCCATGAGAAGCCAGTTCCATTGTTAGCACCTTCAGAATCAATGACTGCATGCAAACATTCAGATTTCTTTCTTCATTTGATGCAGGCCAGAATCCCCTCCCAGGGGGTGGTCCTACCTACAATTAAGATGGATTCCTATGGACTGGCATCCAAAGATGCCCATCACCCCAGGTGATTCTATACCCTGCCAAATTAACAGTTAGTACCAACCATCACACAGCTTAAGTTTTTATTGAATAAATGAATTTAATAGATAAACAAATGAGTGATAAGATTTACAATGAAGCTGTAATTCTTCACAACACACCCATGTTTCTTTACTCTTGTTCCTAATTTCTTTACATTTTAGGAGTTTACCCACCAGAGGAAAATCCTTCCCACTTATTAAGGAGTGGAAAGAGAATAACTCACTAACCAAACTCCAAACATTTCATTCACAAGTGAAGGCAGGGATACTATGGAGGATTACATGCTAATGACTGCTTTTCTCAGGACTGGTGTACCAGTGTCTTTGTTATGACATGACTGTCTTTCAGTTATTGGCCAAGAACTCTTATACTGACATTTAGGTGATGTGTTTATGTGAATGTACCCTTCCACTGCAGGTGACATTAGCTTCCTCTCTTCAGGAAAACCTCAAATCAAAACAAAAACCAAAGCTTTTTATTTTAAACAGAGAACTCATATGTCAGAATGTATGAACTATAAACACAAAAATGCTTAAAACACCCCTCTTCATTTATTGAAAGCAAAAATCCCTGACTTAGCAGTTTGCTAGTCTTTGTACTTTGTGGTTAGACTTTGTGTGCTTAATGCCTTGGACACCAGCAACATCTGCATAGTGAAGCCCCAAGAAAAGCCTTCTCAAAACGGCTTTGTTGCAGAAAATGGCATTATGAACTTTGGCAGGAACTATTCTTTTAAGTCATGTTTAATTTTGAAACTTGAATGGAAAAAAATCTCATCTGTGGGGGAGCCAGTCACAGAATTCTGAGCTCAGTCTTTTGTTTAAGGGCTAAAGCTGCCAGGGGAGCACGGAATTCTGGGGGCACCAAATGTTTGCACATGATTTTGCCAGCTTCCTGAACACCGTGGCTTGAACAGGGACCTAATACAGCTTCAGATGTTCCAGGGGAGAGGCACAGCAGCAGACAGTCTGCCACATAGCAAAATATCTCTTCAAATCCAGACTTTTTTTTTTTGAGTAGCTTACTTTGAGAATAGTCTCATCCATGTTCAAAAATAGGCCAATTTTACCATTTTCTCACTCAGGGAATGCATTCCGATTACTTTGAAGTCCTTTATAGTTTGAGGGAGAAGTTCCTTCCTCAGTCAGGTCTCACTGCAGGACGTGATTCTCTAGTCCCTGGACTTTGCATAGTCAGCATCCAGGGCGTCTCCCTAGCATCTCCCTGGGATGGAGCCCAGGCCACCTTTTGCTTTGTTGTCAGTGTTCTGATCATTGAGCAGCTCCACTTTCCTGGCTGAATCTGAATAACAGAATAGCAGAAGTTGATAAATCTACTTGCCCTGGTAGCAGTTTCAGGTTCTAGATGAATGCCAGCTTGGACAGAATTTATTTCTCAGTTCAAACTTGCCTTATTATCACACTTACACAAAGCATTCAGTTTTCCTAGCAGGCTACTTTTGTGGGACAGGAGTTTCCCTACAATTTCAGGGCTAGTGCGAATATTTGTTTCTCTCTTCAGGCAGCCTTTTCTCATCTGGCTAGCAGAGACTCTGAACGAAACAATGACAAAGGCTCTGTGGCTCTGGTTGTGGCTCCTGGGCCAATAAACCTTGCACAGAAGCATGTGTGTGCGAAAGTCTTCATGAAAACTTTCCTTATCAGGTCACCCTCCCCCTCCTTTTAAATCCACATTCTAGTAGGTGTGAGTTCCTCTGATTCTGTAACTCTTCTAGTTTCTCAGGAAACAAAACAACAACAACAACAAACAAACAAACAAACAAACAACTCACCCCCAAAACTATTGCTCTTAGAGTACTAGGCAGGAAGGGCTCTAGACTTCCTCTTCAGTCAGTTCCTCTTGCTCACCATCCTCTACGTTCTGCTCAAAGTCCTCCACCTTCTGCTGATGTGCTCTTCCAAGATTTGCTTGCTTTTCTGGGTCATGCAGCTTAAGTTGGAGCTATGTAGCTTACATGGCAGACTTCCCCAAGTCTGTGTGTTAGGAACAAAAGCTCAGACAGTTTGGATGAGAACTGCCATCCTAGGAGGCATGTGGCTTTGTGGAAACCTGCCTGTCATGTGTGATCTCCACATAGGAAGGATGGTGACTGTATTATCAGACTTAAATTAAGTCTCCTCCTCAGAGAATGCAACCCAGGGGTCATTCAGAGGGTCATGGTGACCACCTTCTAAGTAAACTAGAAATTGCTTCTGCCTGGAGGGGACAGAGCAAAGCCATTTCAATACCTAGTATCAAGCTATGTCTAAAGCATGTTTCAAGAAAGTGAAAGGTTAATTTACTCTAAATCTTTTTTTGCAGTGATGACCCATGCTATATTTTACTGAGCACCAGAGTCTTTAGAATAGGATGATGCCAATGAAACCAGGTCTATGGATGCAGGAGAGTTTGGGTACAGGCCATGTGAGCAGAGAACATGATTCTGGTTCTTTGAAACAGAATGTGCAGTCTAGCCGCTTGTCCCTCTGTGGGGATCCTGACAGCGATGATGCTGGCCAAAGAGACTTCAGGGAATGAGTTCTGCTGTTTTTTTAGAGAGCAGGGTATGAGTAAATTCTTCCATGGTATTAGGGGTGGGGAATTTAACTGTTGAGCTCCTATAATCCCCCAAACTTATGGCTGTAGTCACCACCAGGACCAATGAGTGGCGAGACATGTCCGCAAGTTATTGGAGTGCAGCGTGTTTGGATTGTCATAAAGCAATGTTTGTCTTTGTTCTGCAGCCTCCGCCTCAGATTTATGACAAGCAGCTGGATGAAAGGGAGCACACCATTGAAGAGTGGAAAGGTGACTGCTATGCTAATATGTACAAGTGCTTGATTGGAACGCAGAATGTAGAAATGGTCCTACTGTGCTATGTTAATATGTACACTTGCTTGACTAGAGGTCAGAATATAGAAAAGGTCCTACTGTGCTATGCTAATATGTACACTTTCTTAACTGGAACTCAGAATATGGAAACAATCCTACTGTGCTATGCTAATATGTACATTTGCTTGACTGAAGCTCAGAATATAAAAACGATCCTGCCATTTATGCCATGTATTTAACACAAAGAAACTCTGTGCTGCTTCCTCTTGTACAGCACCCTATTAACAGTGACTTTCTAGTGGCCTGGTATGGAGCTGGTGTTTTTGCCTGGTATCTATAAGGTCTGAGATCAGTCTCTAGTGCTGCAATAAACAAATGAAATACAAATGGGAACTATTTTAAGATTTCCCAAAGCTTATCTGCATTTATGTTAGTAGAAATGCTATATTTGCTTAAAAATAAAAAGACTTAATGATGGAGACCTTTGTAAAATAGTATCGATAGCCAAAGTGTTTGTCATGGGGTCAAACTCCATTTGAATATTTACAAATTAAAGTCCTATGTTGCTATGTAAAATTAAAATTAAGTTTGAGGGTTAGATTGATGGATCTTCAGGGAGAATGCTATTCCTCCAAACCCCCATTTAACCCTGAACCCACATGTGGAGGGAGAGAACATACTTCTCAATATTGTTCGCTGACTATGCCTCCCTCTCCTGAATAAACAAAACGTAACTTAAAATTAAGTTTGAAATGTACTTTAAAAGCTTTAAATTAAATATAGTTAACATGTAAATTTACAAAACTTACAAAATTTGAGAGTTTAGGTAGAATAAATGTGACCCCAAGAGGCTCATTCTTTCTCTCAATAAAAATAAATCAAGTTTTTTTTTCAGTAAAATTTCTTCAAACTCATATTATAGCTTCAAAATTATACCTACACTCGAACAAAATAGAAAAACAAGTTAAACCTATGAAGAATTGTGAAATTAATACAATTAACTACATAGAAGAACAAATTTAGGGAATCCAAATACAGATGGTGTCACATGATCAAATTGAAATGGGCAGAAACATAAAAGTAAGGAGATTCTGAGTGACTTTTAAAGAAAGCATCCTGCAAATTGTGAAAAGGAAAATACCAGATGGAGGCCACAAGGAGAAGTCAAACGTTAGAAATAAGCCAAGGATGTTATAAAGACATTCTACTGGTCAACAGACCATGTTGGTGAACATGGCAAGGCAAAGCCCATGAATGTGGCATCAGGGAGAGACTGACTGCAGGTGGTGGGCTCACAGGGCTACTTTGTCAAAGGAAAACACAGAGGCATTCCTCGGGCTTGTGTTGTAGCAAGTGTAAAAATGTAGACACTGAGAGCAGGACTTGCACTGAGCTGGAGGAGGGGGTGACTGGGAAGGATGGTGCTACATAAGAGATAAGTGGGAATGAATGAATCATGTTTAGGTAAGTGTGGGATGAATGAATGATTTTTAGCCAAGAGTGGGAATGAATGAATGATGTTTTGCTAAGAGTGGGAATTAATGACGTTTAGCTAAATCCTGCAGCATGAAAGAACTGGAGGCCAATCTACAGCAGCAAGAAAAAAATGCCTGCCAGTCTGGGAATGGCCAAAATGACTTTTTTTAATCCTTGGGTTTGTGTTGTGCTTGGGTTTACCAGTCCCAGATTCAAGTCTGGAAGAAAGGTGGTCTAGGAGGCAGAAGGTGGAAGGATTGGTTACAATGTAAAGTTCAGAGACTGTCTCTCTAGGAAGCGAATATGAAAGGAGCTGAGAACATCCAGCAGCAAAGCCATTGGCTGGGAAAGCATTCTGGGAGGAGGGTCATACCCTAGCACACGTGAGGCCTGGGTATGAACCCCAGTACTGCAAAAACCAAGCAACAAGCAAATGAACAAGCAAGCAAGGTTGTTTAAATCCACAATCGACAGGCTGGGGGTGTACCTAGGGATCTATCACAATCAGTTCAGAAAACAGTAACTCGTTTATTTTTAGATATTAATTTATTTAATTTCTGTCCTGAGGACCTGCTTTTGCTAAGTTTTGTGCTAAGACCAAGGACATATAGAAATGAAAGATTTAAGTTCCTCAGCGATTTAATAATCTATTCAATGCCACAAGCATGATATTTCTCATTAGCTAGTGCCATGGGCTTGTGGATTAAGGGAATCTTTGCTTTTCTGTTATAATAACGTGGATGATTATTTCTTACAGAACTTATCTACAAGGAAGTAATGAGCTCAGAAGAGAAGACTAAGAACGGTGTAGTTAAAGGCCAGCCCTCACCTTCAGGTACTCACTCTCCGTGAATAACCAAGAAGCCAGTGCTTGTGTCTTCCCGGTCCTTAATGGGTGTGTCATAGACAGTGTTTCTCACAGAGCCTGGAAACAGATATCACATAACCATTTCCCTATATTGCAATGTTTGTTTTACTTTTTTAAACCATGCATTCATACTGATAATTCTGGTTCTACATGCCAGCACAGTGGAGGTGTTTATTTTAAAATAATACTTTTATTTTTGAGATTATAATATAATCACAATATTTCTCCCTTCCTTTCATGTATCAAACACTCCATATACCCCTCACTGTTTTTTTTTTTCAAATTCGTGGCCTATTTTTTCATTAATTGTTATATGCTTATGTATGTGAGAAATATATATATATATCCCCAAATATAAGCAGCTGAGTCTATGTGATATTACTTTTAGATACATGTTCAGGGCTGACCATTTGGGGTTGGATAACCAATTGTGCTCTTTCCTTTCTCCTGCTCAGCATTCCCAAGTTGCCTAATGGTTGAGGCCTCATGCGATTTCCCTTGTCCACTTTGGCATGTCTACTGTTGTCCTTGTTCTCAGCTCATGTTTAAGAAGTAGTCATATTGCCGAGACGGTAACAGCTGCAACTTCTGACATCACTAGGAGACACAGTCTCATAGGAAACTCCCTGATCCCCTGACTCTGACAGTCTCTCCACCCACTCTTCTGCAGTGATCCCTGAGCTTTGGGTGTGTGCATTGTTCTGTAGATGTATCTGTTGGGATTGGGCTCCACAACATTTTGACTGGTTGTGATTTTCTGTGATGGTTTCCATTTGTTGCAAAGAGAAGTTTCCTTGATGAGGGTGAGGACTGCTTCTCTGTGGGCATAAGGACAAATATTTAGAGCATAGTTAGGGATTATGCTGGTTTAGTAAAGGAGAAGCTGTAGGTTTTCTTCCAGGATCTGTGACTTCACTAGCCCTGGGCAGTTGGCTACATATTCAATACTAGGGATGATGTCTTCCTTGTTGGATAAGTGTTAAGTCCAATCGAAGAGCTGTCGGTTACCACCAAAGTACACACGCTACTACTTCATCCTTACTGTTGCGGGGCCACAAGGACCACTGTACGGTTCATTAGCCTCATACTGAGTAGGTCTTTTTATTGCTTCCATCTTTGGAAGCTCATCTGCTGTCATGAAAGGTGGTCCTTAGACAGGGCATTCAGGTCAGTTCTAGCTCAGTGGGATCTGGACATGTGTGTGAACTGTATAGTGTCTTCAGCAACAGGGACCAGCCATCCATCTCTGAGAAGCAGCCAAGGGTAAAACTAATAGCTTGTAATGGTTCGGACTTATTTTGGACAACCTTGACTAGAAAATCAAAAAAGATTTTCTCATACCTGATGTTGTGGTTTTTATCTGGTGGCCTTAGGCTCTGTGAAGGAAGCTTTATTAGCCCAGATGAGAAAATTCCAATTAAATCATATATGTATATTTATAGACAGGCTTGTGTGTATTAGGAGTTTTTTTTTAGGCAGCTAGTTAATAGTATGATTTTAATGACTTTTCCCATGATTCTTGCTGTTATTTTATCCTATTCCTACCTTCTGTATTTATATCCTTCTCGGAGCTCCAGTAGCGCAATCGGTTAGCGCGTGGCACTTATATATCTCCTCCTCTCCATAATTAGAGACCTGTACCCATTTCCCCTCTCTATTGCTCCCCAATCCCTCCCCTCAATGGTTCTCTTCCCATGTTCCTTCAGTTGTTCAAGGCTTTGTACTCTCATCTGAAGATTTGGAGCCAGGAGCCTCTGATGAGTGATCATGAGTCACCTTGCTCATATGATCTTTGCTCGTTCTGCACAGTACCCGCAAAGTTCATGATTTCGTTTCCCTTCACAGTTGAATAACACCCCGTCATGTATATGTACCATGGTTTCTTTGGAGGACATTTAGGTTGTTTCTATTTCCTAGCTGTTGTAGCAAAATGTTTTCTCAAAAATGAATGTAAGATACAGATCATATGACATGAGCCCAGCAAGGGTAACTGGTACTCAGGTCCTCTGGCTAATGTAGAGGACAGGGATGCATCCCTCAAAGTCGAGTCTCTTCTCTCATTCATTTTCAGTGTTGGACAACAATATGATTATGTACTAACAAGGCTCTGATTAAAGTCAGTGTGCAAAAGCTTCAGCTTGTCCCTTGCAGAGTCTGGCACACCTCTGCACTTGTATAGGTTTGGCTGATCACACACTCAAGGACCACCTGAGCTATCCCCTTGTGTGTGTTAATGCTGTACACTGTTTTTCTTCACACCTATGTTATAAACATAAAGAGTTTCATAAGATGCGATTGCTTAGGTTCAACTGTAACCTGCATTCTGCCTTGTGGTGGCAAGAGCAGAGGCTGGAGATGATGATTTAAGAGGAGAACTGAATTGAAAGCCTTACTTTTAAAACATGTTTCCTGCATGTGGCACATTGTTCTAGGGGGAAAGGATGTGGGATGCATTAATTAATTAACTAATTAATTAACTAATTTTTCATATTAAAACTCCTCTTTGAGTAACTAGTTGGCATCCTTAGCCCACTGTGTTACCCAGACAGACACAGTTCAGCCATTGCTTGCTTTTCTTACTCATAGATTACAGACAATATCCAATTTTATCCCAAGTTTCCTTTGCCTGTGAATTAGGAACTTTGACATCATGGCCAAAAATACCTTACAAGTGAAGGAAGGGTTGGTTTCTCCCCAGGGCTTTACAGACGTTCATCAAGGTAGAATTTCAATGGCAGAATAGAGTTGCTCAAACCATAGACAGTCAGGAACAGAGAAATGGGTTGGTATCACTCTTGCTAGTTTCCATTTTCCATCTTATTCTGGCCCATGAGAGGATCCCACCCACAGTCAGATGGTTGGAGACCACTCAGTTCCTCCCCTGGCAATGGCCTCACACGCACACCCAGAGGTGTGCCTTCAACATCTTACTTTATTCCAAACCCAGTCAATTTGACAATGAAGGTAACAACTGCAAGTCCATATCTTGCTCACTTCACAACCAAGTATGTCACCGTAAATATGAACATTCTACCTCTGCACCCAGAAAAGGCTTATGACCATTTCACGATTCAAAGCACGTTCATTTCATCTTCAAATCTTAAAGGTTCCATTACTTTTTAAAAATGTAGGTCCAGATCACAACAGATTCCAGGCACTCTCTTAGTTTTGAGCCTGTGCAAAAGCAAAAAAGCAAAACTACATGCTTTCAGTATAAAATGAGACGAAAGAATTATCACCATTTCTAGAGGGAAGATTAGAGACACATAAAAGAAAAAAAAAAGGTGACAGCAAACCTGAAATGCACCAAGGCAGGCATGGAGTTCTGCGGTTCCGTGTGTAGCATCCAGCACATGCAGTATCATGAATGTTCCAACAGGCATTCCTACCTACCTATAAAGCCTTGCATAGGCAACCTACATGGCCTGTCTTAGACTGGCTCTATTCATTATCCCCTCTTTCCTCTGCAGGTGTTCTATATTCCTAACATCTCCAATATCCCCGGGTCTCCACTGCAGCCTAAGCTTCATCTACACAACTTTATATGTTACCTCAGAGCAACTCAGTCCTCAGAGACGCCTCATTACATATCACCTGACCGCTTAGGCCTTTAAAAAATTATATTAGTAGAAACCTCCATGATGCCTTAATTCCTGCATTATACATACCTAAAAGGTTAGCAGCATGGGATGATGCCATGGTCTGGTGATATCTGGAACACATCTGGGCCTTTGTGAACCACAGCTACAGCAGCCACTGAGAACCTGGGTAGCTGATTTCCCGTTTGGCCCTCTGTAAACAGAGTGTCACAGACACACTCTTTCTCCAGGGAAAGCCTTCAAGTGAGTTTACAATGCTGTACTCTGGATCCTGGGATAGGTGATGGCTGTTCCGAGTCACTCTCAAGCAAATCTAAAGTAGTTGGTGTCCTTTAAACGTAACCAGTGTTTGTTTTGTAAACCTTCTGTGTACAAGTGTCATCTCATTTCTTTTCTGGCTCCAAACTACACAGTTAAAACACTCCTGCTGCGTCTTTGGTTCTTGATTATCAAGTTACATCTTGCTACAAGCATCCAACAGGAGACAGAAGGCTAACTTACCTTGGCATTTGGATGGCTAATTACTTTTCATCCTTTATTCATAGTCTCAGAATCCAGGAAACAAAACACGAATTATTTGTGAGAATGTAACTCAAATAGCTTCAAGTCAAAACCCTGACAAGGTTTGTGTTCCAGTCAGAAGCCTCATATTTATTTCCTTCGTTTCTGTCAATGTTCTACGTCTTCTGTAACCCGTGTCTACAGACATTTCCAATTACCTTAGGCAGACCAGTTCCAGAAGCCTACTCACATGGTCAGGTTTAGTGTTTATTTCCTGTACTAGCTCCTTTCTGTCACAATTACCGAAACTGCCGGCATAAGTTAAGGGAGAAGGGCTTGTCAGTAGTGTTCCGTGTTCAGTTTCAGTAAGATATGTTTACATGTAGAGATTGGGCTACCGCTGGAGCTGGGTTTAGTAGCTTATGTGAACTGTGTACATCTCTTTCCTAATGAAAATGTATTGATCTTGGTTTAGTAGCTTGAAATTAACCAGGGAAGATTTACAACATGGAAGCTGGCAGAACCCATAAATCACATTGACTCTCCCCTGGAGAGCTAACAGTTAACATTTTACCAGTGTTCCACTGCATGTGCGCACATGTGTGCGCATGTGTGTACATGCGTGTACATGTTTGTACATGTTTCTACATGTTTGTGCATGCAGTAAACTACATTCTTAAGCAGAAGCAATGACTGAAATACCTTGCGAAAGTCTGTTTTTTGACATTTTCATACCATTTTGTTTTATAAGAAGCCAAGATGAAATTCTTTTGTTATGCACGTTTTCTTGCTATTCGTATCTCAAAACACTGATATCTGATATCAAAAAACCTCATATCTGATATGAGGAATAAGTTAATATAGTTCTTTAAGAAAAAATGGCTCTAATATCAAAACCTATCATAGTACACTGATGACTGAAAAATGTAGATGGGAAGGTAAGTGTGCACTCAAGGAATAATTTATAGGTCTGAAGTTCATTGAAAAAAATCAGTATATGTCAATAAAAATGCATCTAAACTTCAGATACATTCCTAAATAGTTGTACTCCATTCTACTATCTGATTTTACCTGAGGTTATCTGTTTTCAGTAGCAGCACCATTTGATTTGTAATGTCTGCCAAGGGAAAGCAGGAGTAGGCATCAGTTTTGCTCTGAAAGCAGATGTTCCAGAATGTTAGAGATAGAACATATGCAGGAGGCTGTATGTGCCGGTACCCCTGTTCCTCCTGAGAAGTGAAGCAGAGCAAAGAACGCTTTGTCAGAACAAGCAGAGGCATTCCAGTCTCCATTTGAGGATGAAGCTCTTGATGTGTGTGCTACTTGCTTCTCAGGTGTGTTCTGTCTTCTGAATCCTCGGAGCAACCCCTTCCCCTCCCCCCTCCCCCTCCCCCTAGTAGCCAGTGGTCCAGACTTCTAAAATTAATTGATTAGTAAAATTAAAACTCAAATAACCTGAGGCTCAAGATCTTGAAGTATTGGAGAAACTGTCCCTCAATAACTATTTTCTTCTTTTTTTTTCCCTCCCAATTCTGTATTTACATTCTCATTTGATATTGGGAAGGTGTGATCAAGAAAATAATTCCCATTTTAAAACTAGTCATGAATGAATAGTTTTGGTTAGATCATTTCTAGCCAAAAAATAGTAATCCTCATTTTAAATACTATTTATATTTTCAACTCATTTAAACATCATTTTATTGAACAAATATAATATTGCATTGATGACAATTTAAAAGGATGATGTTTCTTTCCTGAGTCCTCCTGTGTGGTGTGGAAGGAAGGGTACTTATTATGGGCTGGGATGTCCCAGAGATATGGACACTGTAAACAGATTTAATACAGTTCAATTCTGTTTAAGAGACTTTCATAAACTTCTTGGCAATAAATTATCTTGAAGCCAACGTCTTTGCTCTTATTCCTTTTATTTGAGTTTGGTTTTATGCTTGCAAAGTCCATTCATTGCCTACTTATATACAGATTAGAAAGGGTTACCTCAAAGCCAGGGTGTCAGCTGTCAAGTCAGGAGACATTTATTGTAGCTCAATAAAAGAGAGCACACAAAAACAAACTCATACATCTAACAGGGTTATTAGAGTTTGACATTTATCTCTAAGAAAGCTGATTAATAACATCGATAAATACAGCCTACATAGTCTCACTGTGACTGATTTCAAGAAACCAAAGTGATGTACATAAAGGCATTTACACGGGAATGCTAATAATAGGCGTTAAGGAGCCGCTAAGATTCTGCACCAGGGTACCCCTGAGCATCCCACACCATTACGTCATCGTCATTCAATGTGCTTACCTCCTAACTCGAGACTATCAAGAGCTTTCATTCAAAGAAACCAGATGCATTTCTGTACACTAGCCATGAACAGAAAACAAGTCAACGTAAACTAAGACCACAAAGGGAAAAAATATCTAGCAATAACTTTGATAAGTGAAGTGTAAACTTTGCACCCTGAAAACAATTGCTGTTGATAAAAGTTAAAGGCAGCTTAAACGAATGGGGTAGAGTCTGGTCAGGTGGCCTGTGGTTGGGATCTGATCCAGGTGTTTCCGGGTTCTTGGCATTTTATTCAAGAACGGGGGATAAAGGTTCATATGGTTTGCAGAGTAGCCAGGATACATTAGTCAATCCAAAGCTTTACTGGATGGAGACATGGAGGCAGAATGAACTTCTCAGTGCAGCTCCAACTCAGAGGTGTCCACCTACCTCTCCATCTCAGTCATGACTCCCCGAAAGAGACCCTCAGAGAAAAGTAAGGAAAAACCAGGCCTCTCCTCTGACATTTGACCAAGGCAGAATCAAAGACATTTTCTTTCAAATCTTTCTGGCATCTCTGGCCTCAGGCAGGGGATATTTGTGTCTATTAGCTGAAGTGAAGATTCTGCTCACTTCTTGGGCTCCTCTAAACTCCTCACTAAACTACGAGCTAATGTCTGTCTCTTGTCTCATCCCTAAGGGTGTTCTAGGCAGCTAACAGGTGGCTGGGCATATTGTTCAGAGAAGGGTGTGGATGTAGCCCAAGCCTAATGTGGTCCCTGCTGCCTAGGCTACTCTTTATGCTTGGTTACCTCACTGCCATCACATTTCCTGTAGGGAGCTGCAATGTATGGAAACGATTCCTAATTCCTAGGGCCTTGCTGTATTATTTTCATAACAGCCCAACTACATATCAATGGGATAGAGCTGAGAGTACAGTAGCATAACCACTGTAAAAGAGGATCAATTAATATTTCACAAGGGAAATAAAATGGGCTTTTCCTGTAAGTGGTGCTGAAACAAGCAGGTACCTCCTATGGAAGCACAAAGACAGCCCGCTGCCTCAGAACATGCGCAGAAACAAGCTGCAAGTTAGTGCAGGTACCGACTAAGGAAGAATGAAAAGGACATAGAAGTCATGTAAGAAGTGAGTGGAATTATGGGAGGAAATCCTCATAGTCTTAAGCGATAGAATGTTGTTTTTTTAGAACTATCACCAAAAGCCCAGGAAAAAAAAGGGTGAATCTGACATCTGTATGTATAAAGAAAATTGAAGGAAAGCAGGTAATCCATAATAAGAGAACACCATTTGCAAATTACACATGTTTCCCACGGGTGACACGCTTTTGTGGTTCAATAATAAGAAGGGAACGAGGCAACTTTTTAATTGATCAAAGCATACAGATTTTTTTTTTCCAAAGAAGGCATGCAATGACCACCAAGCACATGGAAAGATATGACAGTTGGCCGCTGGGCAATGCAAATTACCCACAGTGTGGTTCAATTTACACATTTTGGGTACCTATAATCAGGAAAGCTGATAAGTGGTAAGGAAGGGTGTGAGGGAACTAATTCTTTAGTGCTGCCTGTAGGAATGTAAACTGGCAAGCTCACTTTCAGAATGTTCTGCACTTCTTCAAACAGAATCAATTAAACAGAAGTAGCAGAGACCTGCCCAGACCCCAAGGGATGTAAAGTAACATCCATGCAAAGCTTCTGTGTAAATGACCATGACAGGACTGTGACAACATTGATTTATAATATTCTTAAAAGGAAGATAGCTCAGTCTTTAGCGAGCGTGCAGCAGCCAGGAAGTAAGTAAAGAAGACGTGGTATGTAGTTCAATGGCTGTTGGTCAGCTGTACAGGGATGGGATACACACATGCTCTTCGAGTTTCCTCTCTCAAGGTGCATCTTGCTTTTGGAAATGTTCGACAGAAGTCAGTGACACTCACATCACATGTTTCTATGGATATGAATTCACAGAATCATGGAGGCAAAGGCTGTTGGGGGCTGCAGAGAGTTCCATCTCTAAAGTGTTTGCTGTGCAAGCATGAAGATCTCAGGCCAATCTCCTAAACTCCTAGGGAGAGAGCTGGACACTGGGATACATGCATGTAAACTCAGCACTGGAGAGATAGAGAAAGGAGACTCTTGAGAGCTTGGTGGCCAGCCAGCCAAGCCTACTGAGTGAGTTCAGACCAGAGAGAGACCCTGCCTCAGAAAACAAAAGGTGTACAGTGCCTGAGGCATGACACTCCAAGAAGTTCTGTGGCCTTCACATGCACACACATGCACATACATGTACACACATACAACATGTACACACACCTGCACACATATACACACATACATATACATACATAAATGTACACACATACAACATGTATGAGCAAGCACACACATACATACATGTACACACATTCAACATGCGTGCACACATGTACACACACACAATGGGTGGTTGAGAAACTGAGCATAAGACTCCCACTGGGGAGTTGTAAATGATTGAATGTGGTTATGCAGTGCAACTCAGAATGATCTTAAAAACACTGAGTTGTACAAGTCAAATTCATAACTTATCTAATACACGAGTTAGCGCTTAACGAAAGCTGTTGTGGGAAGACAGAAACATTTTCCAACTCTAGAGCAATACAATCTAAATGTAAACTGTGAGCTCTTACTTGAAAGGCATAAAATTCCATAGTCCTGGACACAGGCAGACAAAATGAAAAAGTGCCTTCAGCTTGTTAGGCCTGTAATCGATATTAACATTTACCAGAGTATTGTGTGTTGTTTTTGTCACTGGCATGAAGCTGGTCTCCAAAAGAGCGTCACAGTGACTAAGGATTATCAGAGAACAGCACTTCAGAAGGGATGTGACAGATGCCGGTTTAATGGAATTCTAGTGCTGGCATAAACTGCTCCATTGTGGGGGCCAGGGGTGTCTGCTAGAGCGGTAAGAAGAGCTGGTCTGCCCCTGCACACTTTCTGTAACGGCTGTATTTGATGAATGTTGGAATATACTAAGCCGGACACATTTACATTACACACTACATTGAGAAAGATAGTCATCATTTAGAGGAAACTGGCAACTTTTAAGATTAGGAGGTATTAGCATTCTTTAAATGAGTTTAAAAGGAATGAAAAGTCCCTCAGAGTTTCTGTATATGAAACTTTCTATGTACAAAGGAATACATAGGAGATCGTCACAGATGGGAAGGACTAGAATACAAGAAAAGGTAACTGTTCCTGCTATTAACATGGACATCAGTGTACACTTGGCTCTCTTTTTCTGCTGTTTCAGTGTATGTCCAATAGCTTAGATATTTAATAATCAAATACCATTGCAAATGTATGAGGATGTATGAAAGTGTCTTGGTGTAAATGTTTGAAACCTTTGGTTACTTCTTTCTTTAGTAACCTTTAATTTCTTTTACATTTTTATCCCATTGGTCCCCATAAAATATCTGCTGTTGGAGCAGACACTGAATGCTTCTGCTTCCTTGGGTTTGTTGTTTTCTGACTTAATTCTGTGTCTACATGGATAATTCATTTGTCCCTTCTTCTAATTATAATTTCACCAAATAGATCTTGACCGTATTGTTTCTCAAGTGAGACAATTT
Organism: Rhabdomys pumilio; assembly: GCA_030674055.1. Classification (NCBI taxonomy): domain Eukaryota; kingdom Metazoa; phylum Chordata; class Mammalia; order Rodentia; family Muridae; genus Rhabdomys; species Rhabdomys pumilio. The sequence goes on from JANHMN010000006.1 coordinate 95,570,083, forward strand.
TAGTAGGAATTCTTTGTTCTTGTTGATTGATAGGTATTTTAAATAGTAATAACCTATAAAGCATATACATGTTTCATATGTATGTGTTGTGTTAACCGATCACATATGCACAAAAATTATAGATGAAAAATAAAGGAGACTGACTGTTTCCAGGCTGCTGAGTTTTGGTCTCTGGGCCTTGGGCCCATCTTCCCTTCATTGTTCTCAAAGCTAGTGACCCACAGCCAGTCTTTGCTGAGAATGCCCTGCCGGAGTTTCAGACACTTGCATCAGAATGAAAGATACTTTCAAATTAATAATCCAATATTCAAAGATCCTAAGCAAGTGAGTGTGCAGACGAACACCTAAGCTCAGAGGGCATGCTCTGGCCTATTTTTCCTTCTGCTCGCCATTGACATTCCTCTAGAGTCTTGGCTTTTCTATATCAATTTGCATTTCAGTATTCTATTTAATGATTATATACTACTCCGTGTTTTATATACTTCCATTTTCCTGGAGCTGTAATCATCACAAATTCAGACCACTGGGCTTTGCCTTAGCTTGTTTCTGGGCTAAGACTATAATGTGTGCTTGTTTTACTTCTTTCATTGGAAATATCAGGATCATGCCAGTGGTTTTCTGTCCCTTGAATAACTATACAGTCACTAGGGTCCTACCTAAGGATGCAAATGCCTTGGCTTCACCCAAGCTCAGTAACGTTACAATACTATGAGACTTAGAGGTGGAATGATGCAAGTAATGATTTCCAATACAGGGTGAGATTGATAACCATCAACTTATGAATAAATATGACATGTGATGGGGTTTCCGAATCACTTCTTTCTTGAGTTCAACCATCAAATTCAGTTTCCTGTATCAGTTCTATGAAGGTGTGCAGAATAGAGAAGACATTTCTTCTTGTTATACCCATCCCCGCACTGAACATCCTGAGCCCATGGGTCTGGTTCCAGATTTAGTCATGTTGATCTTCATTTTCTTAGCACAGGTGCAGCAGTGAACAGCAGTGAGAGTCTCCCTCCATCCTCGTCTGTCAACGACATCTCCTCCATGTCCACCGACCAGACCCTTGCATCTGACACTGACAGCAGCCTGGAAGCCTCGGCAGGACCCTTGGGTTGTTGCAGGTGACTAGCCGCCTGCCTGCGAAACCCGGCGTTCTTCAGGAGATGACGCGATAGAACACAGCACACATGCACATACACAGCTTGCTCACACACACACACACACACACACACACACACACACACACACACACGCCACACATGCACAAATGCACTCACGCAATGTCAAGATAAAATAGCAAGAGAGAGATCCAACGTAAAAATAAGTTAAATCTTTCTGCGTGCTTCTCTAAAGTTCTGTATCACAGCTGAGCTGAAACGTATACTTAACTTCTAGTTGCGCTCGCTTTGGTCTCCCTCCAGCAGTGCTTACTACACAAGACAAGCCAGACACAATTAGAGAAGCCTTTCCCTAAAGTGTAACTTAAGTGGCTGCAGAACCAGCAACCTGTAACTGCCCTTCAAATGGCATGAGGAGGTGGGCACGGGCCCCACCCAGCATGTGTGTGTCTCTATCTCGCGTCTACCTGCTCCTTTCGGCCTAGTCAGATGGATGTAGATACAGATCCGCATGTGTCTGTATTCAAACAGCACTTAGAGATGCTCCTGTCAGTGTCCTCAAGGCTCCACCAAGACACGCACCGGGGTACCACATGGTCCATTTCATGTGATCTATTACTCTGACATAAATCCATCTGTAATATATTGCCAGTATATAAGCTGTTTAGTTTGTTAATTGATTAAGCTGTATGTCTTATAAGAGAATCTGTAAAGGGGGAATATGGAGGAGTGAACTCTCAGACCCTTGAAGATGTAGCTTCCGAATTTGAACCGATTAAATGGCACCTGTATACCAATTTGTAGAAAGAACATATGTGATGCTTACATCCAATGTGGGGGGAGGGAGGGAGCAATAGCTTTCAGGCTCTAAGTAGGTTGGCCTTTAGATAGAAGATAAGTCAAAGTCAATGGTGCTCTCTCTGGGCAAAAGTAGGTAGTGGGAATCAGAGCATATTGCTGCAGTATAGACTGATCGGGAGGAGATCACTGCCCAGGTGCTGGGGGACACCACATCTATGCTTTAAACATCGGGCACTCTCATTTATTTTTAAAATTACGTGTCAAAAAGAAAAGTTGCTGGAGAAAGGGGCAGGTGTCGAGGCAGGTTCATTGTGCACACATCCTGTGGTAAAAGCTCTTTCCTGAAACCCCATGGAATGACCTTCATGTGAGTGATCTCCTTCAGAGAAGATAATCCTACCTGGACCAATGTAAGATTGTGGGGTATGTTTTCCATGTGTGAGCTGCTTCCCAGAGTCACCCCCTGCTGATGCTTTGTTCCTTCTTCTGGAATAGGATAAAACACTTAAAATAAAATCCCCAAAGCACAGGGCGATCTTCAGGATAGCATGTACAAGCATCTTCATGGACTTGATTGTCCCTGGGAGGGTTTTCCCAGGCCCCGTGATATGACTGATGTTTCATACTTACTAATGTATTTTCATAGATGTGTGTAATCTGAGAAGGGCTGATAATCTGACTTTTGTATTGCGGTAGATACACGAGAGCAATAATGCTGTGCCAACGTAGCTCCTACTATAGCTAGCATTAGCAGCGACTTTGTCTTAAAGCCATGAAACATGTGTGTGTTTAGTGAAATCATCTGAATTTAGCTCAAATCCATGAAAGATCCTATCTGAGCACTCATGGGAGGCACTGCGAACCATCTTGGTTACATACAAGGCAATGCCGGTGCGGCTTCTGAGCAATAACAGGCCAGGCCTGCCGTCCCTTCTTTCTCCCTTGGGTGAAGCATCCACCATGGTTATTTGCGCTCTAGCCACTTTGGTGCTCACCCCTGTGGGGATACTTCACCTGAAGAAGAAGTGGAACATGTGAGCAGATGAAAGTGATGGGCCTGGCAACTGGAAAACCCTTCATTACGGAGCAAACAGCAATGCCAGAGCTCTGCAAACTGCCTTAAATATAACAGCACGGAAGCTCTTCTTTTTCCAAGCAATAGAGTCAGTCAGAAGCCTCAGACCCACCCCCAACTCCCGCCACCACTACATTGCTCCATTCCCACCACCACACCCACATACCCCCAAACACACTCATACACACACACACACACACACACACACACACACACACACACACACACA
>JANHMN010000006.1:95573318-95636145 GCA_030674055.1 Rhabdomys pumilio
CATACAAACAGCACACTGCTATGTGGCCATTTGGATTGTTTCCCACAGTAGAAAAGGTAGAGAAGTGGGGTCGGGATCTTAGAGAATGCAGCTCATCCCCTGGATAAAGGTACCAGTCTCTGTACTGTTCCTGGGTCTTTTGGTTAATATTTCAGACAAAGTGATCTTTATAAACACCAATTAGTCTCATGATCTCTCTCCCTTTCCCATCTGTCTTATTTTCCTTTTTCTTAACTTACCTGTATTGTATTCTCTTCTTTTTCTGTAGTTTGCTTTTATGTCTGTGATCTCTGCACTCCCTCACACCATACCACACCAGGTTAATGCCCAGACAACTGCTTCAAAGAAACAAGTTTCAAGGGGGAATTCCTTAATAATCAAGATAGCGACAGACAGGCAGGGCTTTCAGCAGAATGCTTGGTGTGCTTAACAGTCAGGCTCCTTCTAACAAGTGCCAACCAGTTTTTTCTGGGTAGAGGAGATCAGGCAAAACAGATCACCTCAGTCTTCCCCTCCTTCAGGTTGGCCTGGGTACTACTAGCCAGTCTCCTGCTGAGTACCCTTGGACAAGATCCCGCATGGATAAGAAAAACTGAAGCAAATTCCTTGGGTTTTACATAGCACATTCAGGGAGAGATGAGCGTTTAGTCCCTGGACATCATGAAGGATTGGTTTTAGCTGAGCAAGAAGGCTGGATGGTTGAGGAAGAACCAAGAGGGTCAATGTCAAAAGATTCCCCTTCAGACCCCCCATTCTCTCTTTAGGAGATTGTTATGCTCTGAGAAAGTTGACAGTATACATTATGCCCCTCAATGGATCTTGTTAGGAAAAAAATGTATTATTTTATGTAACATCTGTTCCTCACAAGGGTGTTCTTACTTTTGGGGCAGAGAACTGTTCTGAGCCCTGGACTGTACTTGTGGAAGGTTCGAAGGAGTTCCATGTGTTTATTTTGCAACAGAAAGTTGGAACTTAGAAATCTACCCCTTCGATAGGCAACTTTGGTCCTTAACATGTTCCACGGTGTTCTGCAGAAAGGACAAGGGTGTACCCCTGAATAGGAAGACCTAAACTGTTACCATGTTAACTATTTCTTTGCTGGTTTAGGCATGTTTGGTGGGTCAGTGTGCTCATTTTTTTTTCCAATGGGATACATTGGTCTTATGGCACAACTGTTTCCTGTGCAATAAAGATCGAAACTAATACTCCATGCTTCAAAGTTGGTTAGTGCTTCATAGGTCTTTATTCCACAGCTGGACCAGGATGTAGCCAAGTCTTGGCAGTTGGAGGAAACACACTCATTTCATGGCTCAACAGGAGTGTGGCTGGCTTCTGTCAGTCAGTTATCACTATCAGAACAAGCATTGTATAAAGACACTGATAACAGCTTACCAGTAAATGAGAGATTTGGTTAAGGAGCATTGACAAACTGAATGGACAGAAGTACAGACATCATTTTGTGATTTATTAGGGCAAAGATTAACAGATCTCATTTTGCAGCTCGTATTTACCCTAGAGGCCAGGTTATACAAAAATTTATTTCTGTTTTGTTTTCTTCCCGCCTCCCCATTACAGTTTTAGATTTTTATTAGGCTGGAGTCAGGCATCAGTGCTTTTAGCAAAACATCTTTTAAATATTTGTTACACAGTCCAATAGTCACATGGCTACATGGTCACATACATGATCACAGGATTTGTTTTCTGTGGGGTTTTAGTTGTTCCCACTAACAAATCTCCTTCTTTCTTAGCAAATAAGAACGTACATCCAAAAGTCATTGCATCCTGTAAAGAATTTTTTTAATTGACTTTACTGGAAAACTTAAAGTTTATGGTTCAGAGAGAGAAGAGAAGTCTTTGGGGGTGGGGAGAATTTCAATTCCAGCTCCTTTGGGTCTGAAGAGAAATCCCTCTCAACATTCTAACACCCCTGCCTTCACAGACACATACACATATTAACATCTTCTACGTGTATCCTTAGAAGAGGCAGTAACGAAACAAACTGAAGATGTATACTGTAAATAACCAAATCAGTTATTTTCCTTGCGATTAAAATACAAATGGCATCTTTTTGGGCACCCAGAGAGATCTCTAATTGTTAGTTCACTTTGGTCAGTTAAAGTAAAGCGGAAGGATTTTTTTTTGACATGTGAACTGTTTATTTTATTCTTGATCATGTGGGACCAATGGCCAGTATATCCCAGTAGAGACAAATCTCCCAGCCCTTATTTGCCACCAGCTGTCCGCCATGCCATGTCCTTCTTGCAGGGATGCCTACCTTGCATCTGCCTGTTATTCTGCATGACTGGACCCCCCCAAAGCCCCATTACTGATGAAGAGAATTATTCTGTGTCAGTGTTTATGAGATGTGTCCACAGCACACACATACACACACATGTTCACATATACCCATATAGTTCTATATCAACATGGAAGCCAAAATCATGTATGTCCAATCTCGTTGCAAAGTCTCGGAGGTGAGACGGGTTGTCACTAGCCTGATAGATTTGATGTGCTCCTAATGGTGTCTAACACGAATCAAAATTGTTTAATCCATTTCTGTGTTCTTTCTCACATTCTTTTCCATTTTTTTCTTCTTACTTTAAATATGTCTGTGGAAAAGAGCATGAATTGCAGAACTTTGAATTCTTTAGACTCTTCACAGGTGGGACCAAGTCAACGTATTGTAATTTGTATGTCTTATGAATCATTAAAGCTGAAGGAAATATGCTTCCCTTCTCGTAAAACCAAATGAGACCCAGACTCTGTCAGACTCTCCTGTCGACAACGCCTGTTGTTTGTGCTGTTTTGGTTTCGTGAGCTCTGAAGGGGCTTCTAATGAGTTTGTTCTGACCTCACTGAAGGAAACTTGCATGGTCAGTTGTACCAAGGGGGTAGATAAGAAGGAAGGGATAGCTTCCTTCTCATCGAGACACGCAGGTCACAGTGGAGAAGGGCGTGTTTGTGCTTGAGATTCATTCCTTTCAGAAAGGCCTCCGTTTCCATCTGCAGGGCCTTGCTTTATGGTTACAATTCAGTAATAACCAATAAGATAACAAGGGACAGAAGTCATTGGTAAGTAGATCAGAACATCATTTTTTTTTTCAGATTGATCGACAGAATTCCTAATATTAATTTTGCCTGAGAGATTTATTTTGTCTACATTATTATTTCAGACTTCTTGTCAAATTTTAGGATTTGAGTTACACTCGGCTGAGTCCACTGAGTATGCCAGGGTTCACCTGACTGTCTGAACACTGCTGGGGAGTGACCCACATACTTCTGTGAACAATACACTTTATTTTTCAGTTAATAAAATTCTTGAAATGTAGACATTCCTACTATTTGCAGTTATTATATTTTTTCTTCCATTTAGGAAAATAGAAACAAAAGGCTATTTCTTACATTTGCAATGACTCTTATCCTAACTATTTTTTAATTATTTTGATTTCTGATTTTTCTTTCATTTGAGTGAGAGATATGGGGAGGTCTCTTGCTAGGTAGTCCAGGTGGTCCAAGTACTCTCAATCCCCCTGCCTCAGTCTCTTGAGTGCTGGGAATCCAAGCTTGTACAACTAAGACTGGCAGTCTGTTTGACTTCAATCACAAGTCTTTTCGTTTTTCTTTTTCTTTTCTTTTGATCAAGCATACATATCTAAAAATACCTATAAGACTAGGAAGTGCAAATTCATTCTTCATGGTGATTGCCCAAGGAGGGCAAATCTGCAGTTGTTGGTACATTCTACACTGCATAAAATGTTACCATATTTGACCACTTTGATCATGTTTGCAATAAGGGAAGACAAAAAGAGTAGTGACCATTCTCTTCTGCATGTGACTGAAACAACAACCAGTCTAGAAGAATGCATCTACTTGCTCAATAACAGATGTGGTTGTGAAGAAGGTAAAGACTTCTGACCTTACCAATTGACTTAGCATTCATTACTGTGCCCTATACACAGAGCATACCCCATGACTGAAGCAGTTGGAAGGCAATGCCTGAGGGACATGTCCAAGTAGTGGTACATGGGGTGTTCTGCCATCTCAGGACTGTTCATGTCTGGCACCCCAGTATGTCATAAGTGAAGACTCCTGTCCCATACTGAGCTCCACAGGCTCAGGCTGCTGCATGACTGTGTCTGAAGTCACAGAAATGTACTGTAGGAACTTACATTTCTCAAACACATGAATGCTACGGTGCAAACAAACAAAACAGTAACAAAAATCAAACATCCCTCCAAACCCCACACCCTTCTGCCAAATATTCCTTTTAAAGAAGGTATGCAATTAATGTGTAAAATTCAAAAGTAGGCAAGTCCAGAATGCAGTGTAGAGGGTTCAATTTACTCAGTACAGTGAGGAGTTCTGGTATTGTTCTTTATTCCACCTTGCTTAAAGTCTTTCTGTTCAAACAATAATTCATATTGTTTGCCTCTCAATAGCAGGTACCTGGAATCTTTATCTTGCCTTTAGGCTAGTCAGAAGACTGGATCATACATTACGTGTTTTCCACTAAAAGCACTGAAGTCTGTGCTCATGAAAGTATTGTCTACAAACAATAATACAGAAAACAAAAATTTATAATGCAAATAGCACTTCACACAGTCTAAGAGACTAATGATTTCAAATGGTTTCTTTATGAAAGGAAGACATTTAGAGCAGTTGTATGCTCCTAATGGGCTGGTGACTCAGACTGGCATACATTAAACTCTTAAGAAGGTTACTTTGAATTTCTAGTTTAATCTCTGAGCTACATTCTAAAGTATTTAATCATTCCTTGCCAAAAGCACTTATTGAACTGTTTGGGGTAGAAGACAAATATATTATGATCCTTATTATAAAAAAAAAAATACAGCCAAAACATCAATGTCTAAAAACAAATGGTCAATGCAAAATATCTTACTAATTTATCTTCTTTTAAAATCACAATGTGTTTTAATTATAGGTGCACCCTAAATGAACCCATTTTTATTATTGGCATAAAAAGAAATAATTTTTCAATGTTCTCATTTTGTCTAATTGTATTTCAGGTATACTTAATGAACCAGCATAAGAGAAGAGTGATTATTTTCCTTTGTAATATGGGGATGGATAATTTTTAAATTCATAAATGATGCCAGCATGTCTATTCTTTTCTCTCCATCATGAATTATTTTGATATTTGTTTCCCTTGGAATTCTTGGGCTTTGATGTTGAGCGGGAAGCTCATGCTAACTCCAGTGTCCCAGCAGGCCCTAGAACTGCCTTTCAGTCCCACTTTAAACTGAAGCAGAATTCCATGTACTTTGCTCAGTCTATGAGTGACTCTAGGAGTGAGATTATCTCTTCATTTGTATTAAAGATTCAGCTCAGAGCATTCCTGAATATCTCTGCTGGAATATTTAACATTGGACGATAAACACGCATTTGTCGGTTCATTCTACAAATATTTACTGAACACATCAAATCTCTAAATATTGCCATAGCTACACATCCCTGTGAGGGATGCACACACTTGCTGCCTTTGTGTAATCTGCATGTCAATGTGTGGGGAGGTGGGAGCAAAATAGCTGCAAGCATTGAAAGCACAAAGTTGACTGAAAGGGAAGGCTTAAAAAGAGATGATGTGTGAGACACTATGCCCAGAAAGCCTCTCAGAGGCGGTGACTCTTGGTCAGACCTGGATACAGTGAAAAAATAAAGCACATCGCCATATGAAGAAGAACAGTTCATACTGAGGGGAATGCCAGGGCAGAGGAGAGACATGGAAAAAGTTCACCTTTATACCATGAACAAAGAACATTTCAGAATCCCGAGATTAAACAGAAGAGGTAAGAAAGATAATGACCGTTGAAAATGGAACAGAAGGCAAGAGTCTGAACAAAGGAATATCTTGGGAATTTATTCTAAATTTGAGAAAACAAGGATTAGGATCGAGCAAGGGTATTATGCTATCTTACTATCTAATATATAATATAAATATTAAACTATTTATATATAATAAATTATAAATTATAGCATATGTTATATAACACATAGAAGATTATATAATATTATTACATAATATATAAGTTATATATAATAAATAGTATGATAAATATAAAATATATAAATGTATATATATATTTTTTTTTTCTGGTTTTGAATAGGGAGAGTTCTTGAAAAGAAAGACAATGGAGGCAAGTCATGCATCATGGGCTATGATAAAAATCCAGAAAGAAATGATGGGGTTTTTACCAAGGAGTAGGGGATCTGAGAAGAATTTGGTCAAGATATAATTAGGAATGAACAGCAGCCAGTGGCACACACCTGGAATTTTACTTATTTGAGAGACAGGCAGGAGGATTACAAGTTCAAGCTCAGCCTAAGCAACTTAAGACCTTGTCTCCAACTAATAAGTAAAAGAGGCATACTTTACCAAGGAGAAGCCGTTAGGTTCAATCCTAAGTATAAATATTACAGAATAGATTAAAAATAAACAGAAAGGATAGCTTGTGAAAGCATAGGTGACAACATTTTCTGGTGAACTGATAATATGGTATGCAAATGACTATTAGAAACAATTCCAGAATTTTCCTTTTTACATAAGTTATAATGGATGCTTGCTATCGATGACTGACACAGCGGATCAAATAGGAACCTGAGAGTAAGCAGCGTATGAATTATACGCAAATTCACAAGTGTGTATAAAAGCAGGAAGGAGCTGAGTGTAGAGTAGAGTAGGAGATGTCGGAGACACTTCTTGTTCCAACACAGAGACAGCACATATCACAAGGAACACCAGTGAAGTGCAGGGAAAACCAGGACTGAAGCCAAGTGACTGAACTTGATTTTGAGGTTAGTGCTGACTTATGGCCATCGGTGTGCAACTGGGCAAGACAGCGATCGCAGCAGAACACGGGGTGCGAGGCAATATGAACAATGGTGGAAAACTCATCATTTCCCTAAAATGTGAAGCAGCAGAACATTATTAAAGTTAGGGTTTGATGTAGATTAAACACTTCCTACTGTATCAGAGGGCAAGCCAATAGAGGAAGAACCAAGCTGATGGTGCAGGAGAAAGGGTTTGTAGCTTGAGAGCACCTGGTGCCTGCCAGGCTGGAAGATTGGCAGTCAGTGGCATCATAGGAGGCAAGAAGGCACACGAGGCAGTCTCGGAAATTTGTATAACAATACAGACCCATTTTAATTAGACTTTTTTTCTCAGAAAAGGGCTCTTACCTTAATGAGAGGGAGTCTGAGAAGACAGACTGACAGGCTGCCTAGTATGCTCAAGGTTCCCTTACAGGTAAGAAGTTGATTCACTCCATGATACCAGAGCCCAATTAGCTCACTGTTCAAACATTCTGTATTCTCCCAACACCTTACTCTCTAAGAAAAAGTGACCTACGCTGCCTGGGCTGGTCTCACCCGACCTTAGCTCTTGAACCATACAGGCTTAATAAGGAGTATCTACCACCCTACCACTCTGCTGTGTGCCTCAGCCCCAAATTGCGCTTTAGAAAAGATGCTCTGACCAGGTCCACTTTCTCTTTAGGTTAGGGCTGCCTAGGGGACTGTTAATTTTCCACAACACCTCACGGCAAAAGAGGTCTTTAAGATGGGATTAACTGTAGCTCTCAACTCATTTCCTGGCTGTGCAACCAAGCGGAGCACAAGGAGAGCCCCTGCTCTCTGTCGGTGCCATCGGTGTCCGCTTGTCCAGCCCTCTGTAACAAGTTATCAGGAGTCCATGGTTTCAGTATGCTGGCTTGCCTACTTCATTTTAATAACTGCGAGAGCCAGCCAGGTCCTGAAACTGTATCTGGGCCTCATGGTGTGTGATGGGCGTTGATGCCCACAGCATGTTGGCAGCTTAGTCAGATTGGTCGTTCCTATTTCACTGGAAAGGTGCCCTAAGGTCTACCCTTGAAGTACCTTTCCACCTGCTGTGTCACAGGTGGGAAAGCCTCACACCCACTCTCTGACTCTTTCTGGTGACTTTTCACCAATTCTTTAGGACTTCCAGGAAAGTCTTGGTCCCATGGTGCCTTTTTGGGATTCATCCCTGGTTACTTTCATAAAACGTGGTCCAAGGTATTTATAAGCAACTAGGTAGTCCAGCACATAGAGACTTCAGGTTGAGAGATCATATCTTTTTTTTTTTTTTGCAAATCAATTTTTATTCATAAACAAATGAAAAATTTAAAAACATGCTTAAAAAACAGTTAATATGAAGAATTAAAAGCAAAAACCAAAAATGAAGAATGATAACAAGAACATATAACTTCCCAATAACATAATAAAAATGCAAACAATGGAAAACAAAACTTGAAACAAAGCGTAAAGAAAACATTGTTGAGCAGCTTTCTCTCACTGCACACTTAGCAGCACAGACTGCAGCTGTTTCTCCTCTTGGACAGTTGGTGGCAACAGTCACCTCAGGTCTCTCTCAACTGTTCTTGTAAGGACAGGAAAGGGAATAAGAGCCAAAATCAGCCAGCCTGGTTCACTGGCTGAGACTTAAGGCTTATTCACACTGATGAAGGAACTCTGTGGAAGAAGATTTATCCAAGGAATTCTCTGGCTGTTGAGGATGGAGCTTAGCACAGGGCTCCTGAGGTGGCAACTCATCCTGCAGGGGGCGCTCTTTCTGGGATGTGGTCAATTTCAGACCTCTTGCAGTTTCTGATGGTGTTGGGTCTGGAGGTTGCTGGTCTTCTCCTGTTCGTCTTTATCATTTGGGTTGAAGTCAAACAAATATTTTTCGATTACAGTAAAGTCAACGTATACTGCCATCGTCTCCTGGTTCAGTGTGTCCAAATTCTCCTGTACAAGATTCTTCTCAGTCACTATCCGGTTCTGCAGGTTGCTATAGAAGTTAGTCTCTTTCTTGAGCTCCTGGAGGTCTTTACGGGCCTTGATGGTGTCTATCTCTAAGTTGTGCAGAAATGACATGACCTTCTTCTCTTTGTACTTCAGTAGTTCATACTCTGGATTTAGCCTGCAGAAGGGCCTCTTGTTAATGGATTCCTCCGTGAGAAAGATCAGCCGATCATTCTCTTCATTTCTCTTCTGGGTAATGAGCTGCAGTTCTTCTGTCAGCCTCTCCTCTTCCTCCTTGGCCAGCTTCTTGATTAGGACACTTACAGGAGATGATGTCTGTCTTCCAACATTCCACATTCGCCAAGACTACCTCCTTTGTCCTTCATTACTCTCAGGTGAAAGGCCAGCCTCCTTCCTCTTTTCCCTCATCTCTGTCATGTCCACCTCTGCTCTCCAAAAATGTCTCCTCAGTGGAGAAAACATGTTTCTACAATATCCTACAGACACTGAATGAGACACGTCGCTGCACTTGTAGTCACTACAACAATGGTGACATCACAGGGGATGCCAAGGACTCTCTAGGAGACAATAGAATGTCTAAGAAGGAACTGATGATGTCATGGGGTACAGCCGTTGGCTCCCTGCTAATGTTCTCCCTGTACTGACAGGAAGCTGAGGTATTCTTTTCTGGAGACTCTCCTGGAACTTAGCCATTGAGCACCTCCTCCTTACAAGAGAGACCATATCTTTTGGGTTCAGACTCCATCTTAGAGAACTTGGGTCTAGCACCAGTTTCCAGGTTGTTCTTCAACAAATCTGCACCTCCAGGTTATAAGCCCATTCCTGATACTTCACTTCCTAACCACCAATCAGGAGGAAAGCAGAAGCTAAGTTTATGGTTTGGCTCCCAGCACCAGCCAATTATGTTAAAGGCCATAATGGCTCCCAATCAGATGTGTGCCAGGATAGGTATCCTCTTCTGCCTCTATAAATGTTTGCCTGGAACTAAGCTTAATGCTGCACCCTCCCGTTCTGTGGCGTTAGAGACAGAGGTGTGGCCCAAGCTGGAACTTAAGTAAAGAGACCCTAGCGTGATTGCATCAGAATCAGCTCCTTGGTGGTCTTTAGGGGCGTCCATGAATGCTTCCTGGCACAGCAAGGTTACTGGTCTGTATGCTTGGGAACACAATTATTTTTTACTTAGTACTTTAAACACCTGGTGCCACCCTCTGTGGCAGAGTTGATAAGCACAGTTGCAGGTATAATTTCTTGACATTATGTTTAGTTCCGAGAGGTCACAGTCATTATCTCAGAGCAGAAAAAGAAAGGACAATTCTGGTGCCCCTTCCTGGCTGTTGACCTCTGGCAGAGTTGGGGAGACATGAGATTTGAGGGTCTAGGGCATCCTTTGTTGGTGTATGTGATGAGCTCTAGCTTCTGTTTGTGCTATAGCAGGTCCCTACTTTAGTCTCTGGATGAAATATTTTATTGGTAGGAACAATGGGAAGCTGGGAGCTGCCACCATTAAGCCTTCAGTGTGCAAGGCATTGCCCTAACCACTGAGGGAGCTCATTCACTCCTCACAACAGTTCCTGCCTTCAGTAGTTCCTGCAACAGTATTCCCTGCTATATTTCTGATATTCAAAAAATATCAACCTTTTATCAATATTATCTTGCTTCTACAAAATTTGTCTAGCTAGGAATTGCAGGGCCAGGGTTTGAAGCTAGTCTCAAGTCACAGAAACTTGCTGTCTACAATCTAGGTACTCACAGAAGGTGCATTTGAACTAAGTGGGGACCCATGGGACCCGGACATTGTCTTCTAGGCAACCCTAAATTACAGAAGCCACACTTTCTCTTCTGGGAAAAATGTAAATGGGTAAATAAATGGACACGAGTGACTTTACATAAGCTACAGTTAGAGATTTTAACATCTAACTTCAGTGTTCCAGTTGCATAGGGAATTCTATTTATAGTGTTCTCTAAAGCACACCACATGACACGACCAGTTGGAGCTAATGATTTAGGATCAACATCTGGAAGCTAATCTTTTCTCTTGAGCTTATAATTTAGAATCATTGCAGTTGCACAATTTTAAGTCTATACATGTAGGATGTAGCAATTATATTTTAAAATATACATGGATTTTTTTTTCTGTTTGTATATGCACCATATACATGCAGTGCCCAAGGCAGCCAGAGGAGGGCATCTGCTGGATCTGGAGTAATCTCATTGCGAGCCACCAAGGGAGTACTGGGAATTGAACACAGTCCTCGGCAAGTGCAACGAGAGGTCTTAACTGCTGGGCTATCTCTCCAGCCCCCACAAACAACGTTTTATACTAGCCAACTATTAATTTCAAGTTCACCAATTTCCATTTCATTCTTATATCAGCTTATATTAGATGACTTCTCTGCTTTTAACTGAAAACCAGGTGGCCACATTGACCATGAGATCCATGGCCACTGCCACTGAAATCAGTTAGCAAAGTATTCCTCAAAACTTAAAAGTTGAGCAACAGGAGGGACCATCAGTTGTGGATGGTAAGAAATTGAAGGGTAAGAAAATATTGTATCTTCTTAAGACGTTCCATGTACCAACTGAGCTATCAGTGGATGCACATGGTCTGTTTAATCATCACCATGTCAGCACCTCATGGGAGTTATTTCTAAGTCACAGATGACACCAGCAGCTGAGACAAGTTCAGAGACTTACCCTTCCTGGAATCTTGTCTGAGGGGAGATTGAGAAGCCAGCTGAGGTCTACTGTGGTCTCTGTTTAGTTTTTTCTCTACCACATTGGCCCTTAAAATGATTCTTTTTTTTTCTTTTCTTTCTTTTTTTTGTTTGTTTTTTTTATTTTTTTGGTTTTTCGAGACAGGGTTTTTCTGTGTAGTCCTGGCTGTCTTGGAACTCACTCTGTAGACCAGGCTGGCCTCGAACTCAGAAATCCGCCTGCTTCTGCCTCTCAAGTGCTGGGATTAAAGGTGTGCACCACCACCACCCGGCCCTTAAAATGATTCTTATCCAGTGTGGAATGATGTGTGTGTGTGTGTGTGTGTGTGTGTGTGTGTGTGTGTGTGTGTGAGAGAGAGAGAGAGAGAGAGAGAGAGAGAGAGAGAGAGAGAGAGAGAAAGGGAGGGAGGGAGAGAGAGAGAGAGAGAGAGAGCTACATATAAGTTAGACACAAAAAGACAACTTTCTCTCCTTTGAGATTCTAGGGAATTTCACAGAAAACTGCTTCTATCAGGAGAACTATTTAGTCTGTGGAAGAGGCAGTGTAAGATTTGGAACAGCAAGCCTAGAACGCCTTCCAGAAGAGTGAAGAGGATTCCAGATAAAAGGCTTTAAGGAGACAGAAGTAGGAGGATGCAGCTGAGAACATAGAACCTTGTGGCTCCCTTGTGAGCAGGGAGCAAGCAGTGGACAAGAAGATGATATTCTGCCCGGGAGGCCTGTGCCTGTGACTAAGCTGGATTTCACCTCCTCAGGCCAACCAAGGAAGAAATAATTAATCTCATCATACTGCTGTTGGCTTTAAGTTCTTAGTCACTTATAAACTACTCCAAGTCACCCCAAATTCAAGAAAGGATTTGGAATTGGAGATGATTAACCATGTTTAGTTATTGTAAGTTTATATCTGAGCTTTTGGTAGTTTGGGCTAAAAAAAGAAGGTTACTGTTAGCAGCTTACCCTTAGATTTGGGACCAGTTGAAAGCCTTGGGATTTGACTTACCTTTAACTGAGCTCAAGGAGTAACTTGAAAGTTGCTTTCTGAAATGTGAGTATTTGAAAGCTTTAAAATTTCTTCGACAATGTGCCTTCTTTCTCTCTTTGCCTAAACTAACAGAATGAACAATGAATTCACTCTTAAAATATGGGCTATTCCACCAAGAAGGAACGCAAGCAAGGCCATAGAAACAGTAGGCCAGAAGCTTCCCAGATATGAACTGACGTGTGAGTGTCACAGGAGCTGGTCAGAGATAAGAAGGATCTGTTGGTCAAAGCCTTCCACATGGGTGGAACTTATCGCATGTCATTAGCCAAGCAAACTAGAGTCAAAGGATGAGGTAGCAGGGCAGCCTGGAAACAGTGGATGCAGAGTGAAGATACTGGCACAAACATGGTGGAGGAGGATGCTTTCATCAAAAGATTAGCAACGCTGAAAAGAGAAGACGTTATGAGGTGAAGATTATTGAGGTGGGAGCAGCCGTATGGTCAACTGTCCAGCAGAACTGGGCGGAGTTGGACAATTCAATTAACATTCATAGAGTCCTCCTGCACATTAGTCATGGGCTCAGCCTGTAACTAACAGCACAGAGCAAGGTCATATGAGTAACAATTCCAGCTCTGCATCATGAGCTGGTTATGCATGGGAGATTCAACAATGCTGTCCAACTGGAGACAAGTTGAACCCAGGCAGTTTGATAGCCTGGCCTTTGAGTTTTACTGTCTCATCACGTAGCTCGGTAGACATGTTTGAGGCTTTTTTGGACGGACTCACAAGCTGAAGAGAGATGCCAAGGCACAGCAGGCGGGCTCTGATCTGATGCTTAATCTGATTCTGAATTTCTTATAGGATATCTGGATAAAAGTATCTGCTGTGGACTTAGAAAAGCAAAAGGCAAAAGATAAAAAACAAACAAAAAAACAGTCCTTGTTTCTTGTTGCAGAAATACTGGCCAACATCAAATGACCACACAAACTTGCAACTTGCTCAGTGGGGAGATTAATGAAAGCTGGAGTGACGGAATCATGTTCCTGAGACTATCATCAGAAATATACACACATAGCATTCCCAAAAATGCAGATTCCACAAACTTAATTGGCTTGCTATTTATAGTCATGCCCTTGTGACATTTAGTTCTAGTGTGAGGTTCCACCCCAGCTCTAGCTTTCCTTAACCATTGCATCACTGAAAGGCACACAATTGTTTTCCTAGAATAATAGCCTCAAAGGGTTCTGGATTTTTCTAGAAAGTTGATATTTCTGATATTTACCTATTTGTCCAAAATGGACCTTTACACATTAATACTTAAAAACTATTAGTAATGAGCATGGCCAATCGGGGACAATGGTATTGTAAAAATAGTAAGACAAATATATCATTATTTGCTCACAATTTTTCTTAATTCTTCCCGGTTGCCTTTTCTTATCTTCTTGATAGTGACTCCTTTGTTAGGTGTAGTGCACAGAAAACCCCAAACAGTAACAGGTTGAGTGAAAGATGTCACAAATTGACATGCATTCTAGTGATTTGATTGAGAGAGGCACAGGTAGATCACTCATGTGCTGGCAGGTCTCAGGGAAAGAGCTGGACTCCCGTGGGCAAGGATGACCAGGCATTGCTTTCCAACTTTCTAGGATGTGAAAGAATTCTCTAGCAATGAGCAAGGTGTTCTGGAGAGCTACTGTAGAAGGACAAGCAATGCAAGATGATAAATGCAGTGTTTGTGACCTTTCCTTCTCCATATGATGCATCCTGCATGAGAGAGATTTGTACCTGTGAACGCTCAGCACAGCTGGAGGAGGACTTCCCAACAAAGCTTTAATGTTCTGTATCAGATTATCACACAAATAAAACAGCAATGTCAAAGCGTTTATGTATGGTTGCATGTGCATGCAGGTGTGCATGTGTGTGTGCATGTGTATGTGCATGTGCATGTGCATGTAAGTTTGAGCACCCATGTAGATAGACACCAGGAGAAGGTGTTGGGCATACTGCCTTATTTCACAGAGTTCAATATCTCTTAGTGAACCTAAAGCTTGCTCTTTCAGGTAGACTGGTGTTGCATAGCAATGAAACTTTCTGTCTTGGAGTGAGTCTCTCTAAGACTCAAGAAGTAAATAATGTATAAGTTTCAGGAAGTCCCTGGAACTCAGAGTCATAAGGCTCCTATTTTTCCAAGATCATAAAAGAGTGAGGACTGCTCTGGAAGCTATTGAGCAGTTTGCATGCTGTGCAGGGAGCTCCAGGGGGACAACTTTGTGAGCTGTCATTCCATCTGAGGGGCTTCTCAGTGATACAGCATTTAAGTCACCTATGCTCCCATAAGGAACTTGTCACATACAACCCCTAGGCAACCCCAGTAAGTTACCTGGTCCACCAAGCTGTATTTGGCAGAATGATTACTTTTGGCTGGCATCAGTTCCTCCTTCCCTGTGTGGATTTGCATGTCGTGTCTCCACAGAAAAGGCTCACACAGATAGGTTGATGTCCAGCAAGCTCTGGCTTCCCCCAGCCCCAGTTCTGCAGGTATGGCTGTATGAGGCTACATCTGATTTTTACGTGGATGCTGTGTATTAGAACTCAGGTTTTCATGTGTAAATGGCAAAAACTCATATTCCCTGAACCACCTCCCCAGCCCAAACTGAAGAATGTAAAGAGCCATTAACCCGGTGATTCTACTATATTTTATAAAACTTTTTTTCTTTTACATTTCTCTTTTTTTGGTCATGGCAAGGTCTATTGGCACAAACAGCACAGCCACAAAGTATTCTTTTGACTTTAATAACTCATCTTATATATATTTATATATTTATATTTCTTCTTATCTTCATTTCCTCGGCAAAAGGGGAAATAAAAATATTGATCTATAAAATAAGCAGATGATAACACGATGCCAAAAATAGCTTATGTTAAGTGCACGGGGTGAAGCTTGAATGCAAGCTAAATTGCAACAATGTATTGATTCGACATTTAAATACAGGACTTGCAATAAAATAATCATTGAGATATATGCTTCTTACTCTTATTGACATTTTAGAAACTACTCTCTATACACATATCCAGTTGTAACACTTGACAGTAGCATTATGGAGCATGATATAACTTTGGTACACACTGCAGATATGGATAGTGATGTCTGTAAATGAGATTCCTGCACCAGATGAAGCTCTACACAGACCAGCCACCTGATCCCACACTGTTCCCCAATACTGTTTGCCCCCGTGTCCCCAGAGTCTTCCCTGGAGTGGTCCAGGACAGAGAGAAAGGCTCACTGGATCCAGATTGTGTTTCCTCTCTCGCTTCTCCTGGGTTCCACTGTCAGGTCTCCAAATGTGGAAAAGAACTGCTCCATCTCCTTCTGGAGCATGTCGTTCCTTTTCTCGGCGTCCTCTTTTGCTCGCTCAGCATTTCTCATCTTGATTTCTATCATGGTGAACTTTTTCCTCTCTTGATCCAGTTCGTCATGGAGGCTCAGCATTTCCGTTTCCAAAGTCAAATTCCGCTGTTCTAAGCTGCAGCGGAAGGGGAACGAGAGACACATGAATTTTATGTTTCTAAATGTGAGAGAGTGACACATCTTTTATAAACTGTCTACAGTGCTTAGGAAGTCAGGAGGAGCCCTGCTGAATCATCAAAGCCATAAGGTTAACTTAGTGATATTGGCTTACTGTTTGCTACTGTGATTTTATCACTATGTTGCAAGTCACTAGGCCATCTCTGGGAAGTGCTTGCTTGTCATTTCAGAGTGAATGAGTGTGGTCAAAATAGACAAGCTAGAGACTCAAGCACAGAAGGGGCAGAGGTAGAGGCAGCCTCTAGTGCACTGTGGCAAGTTAGCGTTACTGAATGGATGGAGAAATTGTGATGAAGGTGGATGGACAGGAGGACAATCACATGACTTCCTACTGAGGTACACCCCCTGCTAAGGATAGACTTTTCCAGAGGATGTAGTCTTACTCTATGAAAAGACCAATAGTAACCGGTGCCTCCGGTGCCTGGTAACCAGCAGTGGTAGGACAGTAGCAGTGGCCTTAGCTGAATAAGCATCCTACTTTCTGCTTTCTATTCACAGTGTCATCATTGTTCATCCAAATTGTTTAGTCCGTTACAGGATATAGATACTTTGTATCCTTATAACTGTGCTTTCCCTAAAAATTGAATTTGAGGTAGCATCTTTAGAAGAGGCTACTTTTCCTGTGTGTTTGTATGTTTATTATTTTAAAAGAGGAGTATTGAAACATAGTCCTTTGTGGTGTATATTTCCTGACAGCTGACCTGCACAATTCTGTATGAGCTAAAGTATCACAGGGCTCATTCAAGTTTACCAGATCAGTGCAACTCAACGTCTAGATTACCATAAGAGTAATTAAAAATTGAAATTTATATTATTTTCCTGTTTTGAAAAAGTCAAGCCTTTATGTAATTTGTACATTGGATCAGATAATAAAAAAGTTTAAATGATCATGAAGCAAGCTTTCCTTTATAAGTAAATTGAATCCAAAACCAAACCAAAACAAAGTAAAATCCTTTCAATTGCACAATAGCTAAGAAGACTACTTCCAGCACATGATCAAACTTTTAGTTAAATGCCAAGTGAGATAATCTATGCAGAGATTATATTAACATGCCACGTGAGTCAGGGACATTTGTGTAAAATTCCAGAAAGCTAAAGGACTAGGCAGAAAAATAAAATGAAATTCCCTGAAACTAAACCTATAGAAATGATGGATAACTTTATAAATACTTTATGCATATTTTGCCAAGGTCAAAATTAAAATAAGAGTATGTTTAGATATTGGGACCCAGGAATAAATGCAACATAGGACAGTAACTCGAAGCAGTGTTAGCCTACTCTGAAGTCTGAGAGGATGGGACATTCTCTCATTTAGCTGGCAACAGATGGAGGCTCTGGTGAAAGAGAAGCCAAAAACTGCTAGTGGATTCACCTAAGACCTTGATCTTTCTAAGGGCGGGAATAAAAACAAAATCTAGTCGTGAATGCTTACAGTTGGCAGACTTGACTCCTTAGAAAAGAAGATTACAGTGCTAGGAAGCTGACCTGAGAGTCAGTGTCACATGGGCTAAAATTAGGGAAATTATGCAGGAAGCAGAAGTTAAGGTAGGCTGGGGGAAATAGATTAAGAATTCCAAATCACCACAGTTAAGGCATGGAGAGAGAAAATTGAGAACATGAGGTGACATAGACCAAAGGTGATGGGTGAAATATGCCATACTTTAAAGAGATATGTCCTTAAATCAATAATCAAACATATTTTTAAAGTTAAGAAATGGACAAAACACTTGGTAACTTTTTAAGGAGAGAATGTCCATGACAATAGTCCCAGAAAGGTAGACTTTGGGGAAAAAACCCACAATATAAAAAAATGACAGTTATTTTATGATCAAAGGATTAACTCATCAAGGACATAAGTTGACCCTGAACATCTGTTCAGCTGGCCGAGGAGCCTTAAGTTATTTAATAAAAAACATAACCGACTGGTAAGGCTAAATGGACAAGCCCAGAACAATGCTATGAGACTTAGATAATTCTTGCAAAATTTCTACCTGTGTAGGAGAAAAAAACGGAGAACTGCAGATTTAAGTAGTCTGAGTAACAGTTATATGTTACAGTTATACAGAGCTATATGTTACTGTTATACACAGCTGGATGTTACTGTTATACTCGGCCATATGTTACAATTATATACAGTATCCTAAACTCATAAGAGAATAGGATCATCAAACTCAATAATTGATATCATACAAATGAACTTTTTTGAGTATGACTCAGAGTTTCCTAAGAATGTAAGGTTGGAAACCAACGGGCGGGGCAGGAAAGAACAGGTAAACTCCTGTGTTTGGCGCTTAAAACAAAGTGTATCAGAGATGAAGTAAGATATCCCAGCACAAACCTGTCTGCTGTCTGTCTCTCCATCTGCAGTTCTGATGGGGTACAGCTTAGAAGGAATTTGAAGAGAAGTGTATAATTCTGTACTACAATGACATCACGAGAACACCAGTCCTTGCACATCCCATGATCTGCGTGTACAACAGCCCCCTCAGCCTCTCCCCTGGATTCCCAATGGGAGAGGAAGATCAGAGGCACAGGGCACAGAAATGACACTCTGTTTGAAAGTTCTGCTGTTTATCACGCTATCTGGAATACACTGGAGCTCTCAGATCACAAATCTATCGCAGAATCCCTGCTAAGGGATGACAATCTTTCATTAATGCTACCATTATGATAGCACCACAGAGAAAAACTCAAAAGCTCATTTTCCTTAGTGACGCTCACAAAAAGATTTTGGCAGGGGAAGTAATTTTCCAGTCTCCTAAGTGGTATTTAAATTTATACTTAATTATCCATAGCTTATGAAAGCATGCGATCTTTTGTCTTGTAATTAATCCGTGGATGGGAAACTCATTACAATATTTTAAAGTCAACTGTATATATCATCCACTTATCTATCATCTCTGTATTAAAGATATTTACATATATATCACATCATATCATTTTGTAACTAGCTGTGGGGTTTGGAGTCATCAAGGCACTTGCTGAGAGCCAAAGTATCGAGGACGCTAGCAAGCCATTCAGATTTCTCCCAGTCTGAGTTGGCTGTGCTATAAAACATACTCTCTCCGAAATAAATGGTTGAAAAATGAAAATAAAACATTTGTTTGCTTTTAAAATTTCATCCTAACAATTGACCCAACTTTTTAAAAACTGTAATTCTACATTCTTATCTTAGAAGCTAAAACCAGCAGACTGCTGTCCTGTCCTCGGGGTCTCTCAAATACAGACACAGATATTCAATAATCATTGAAGAGGACCTTATGCTGTGTCAGAAACGAGGCTCACTGACTTCTTGCATGCTTTTGAGAGAACATCTTTAAACTTTTCCCCGTTATGAATTCCAAGCCCAAGGCAATTAACCTATATTCTCCAACTTTCCAGAGCTGCCAAACGGTTAAAGGGAGGAGTTGGGCTCAGACGTCCCGTGTAGCGTATCTGGTTCCACAAGACTCAGTACCAATGTCACCAATATCACCCTCAGGTGATAATGACTTCCAAGTTTTCTCACCTTTTTATCCTAGACTCATACTCGATCTTCTGTTTGGTCATCTCCTGCTTCAGACTCGAAACTAAACTGTGAAGTGCACTGTGATTGCTGCTGGTATTGCCGACGAATGTCTCGCTGTTATCACTGCTGCTGGTGGCTCGGCTGCTTCGGCCCCCGACGCTCCTGCGGTCACTTTTGTTCTCATAGTCCCCGGGATGAGAAAGGTCATCCTGAGGGGGGCCGTCCAAAACAGGGTCCTCAAAGTTCCCACCGTAGAAGTCTTGCTCTGGGCACGTGGTGGTAGAGGAGCGGCAGGAATTGGAGTTCTCAGGGAGGGAGATTTCGCAGGAGGATGTGGACCACGTGGCACTGTCTACGCTGTGCTTGTCGTCGAGGTTCATCAAGGAGAATTGCTGGTGGACATTGTCGTAGGTGGAGAGTCTGTTGTGCTGGACCGACTCTCCTGTTGGCTCCTTCTGTTTGTTATCTCTCAAGGTCACGTAGCCATTGGGCAGCCAACTCATGCTCCGACCATTCAAGGAATTTGCTAGTGTGTCAGTGTTCAAAATACCCATGCGGACAGTGCCATTTTGTACACTGTGAGTGCCCATTTTGGTACCAGAACTCTTCAGGGAAGAGGTCCTTCTGGCTTGTAAACTCCCATTAGGGGTGGTTTGGGTTTTCTCTACACCTTCTGCATTACTGCTGCTGAATGACCCGTTGGTGACGATCCCACTGCCCTTATTGAAGGCTGGGTTCTTTTTGACCATGAGAGGCGGGCTCCTGGAGACATCCAGCTTGTGGATACTGTTTCTTGGGCTGTTGGTTTTGCTGCCTGACAAAGCTGTGGGGGATCCATTGTCCACGCTGCTTCTCTGGGGGGACTCAAGCTTGTTGTCCCAAGAGCACCGTCTGACGGGGCTCTCCTTGGTATTATTGTTTTCTTTGTTCTGTAACTGACCCATGGTGGCTTTCTTATGACCATCGTTGTTATTGCTGTTTGGTCCGTCCTGGGGCTTGCTTTGTAGTTCTGTGTCTTTGGGGAAGAGACGATCATGCTTACTAATCATCACCGACATTAACTGCTGGACCACCACAGTGCCTGCAATCACATAGAAAATAAAGTGCCTGAGTGAGGTAGTTTTGATTTACTTCCCATTTTGCACTGGACTCTTGAGGAAAGATAATTAGGAGAAATTTACTAATAACAACCTATGGTCTTACTGATTTTACTAATAATAGAAGCTAGAGTTTCTGAAGTATCTAGTCTGTGCCATGTACTTTATTTTGTAGCTTTTCTAGAGTTGGAAACAAACAGGGATATATATATATATATACACATACATATATATATATACACATACATATACATATACATATATATGTATATACACACACATATACATATATATGTATATATACAAATATATATGTGTATATATATCAAATATGTATGTATATACATACATGTAGACATGCATACATATACATGTACATGTACACATATATGTATACATGTCACATACAAGGGTCAGATTCTGTCCTTAAATTTAGAGTTCTGTATTTCAGATCCTGGGCTTTATTCAGTATACAACATTTATTGGAAGTTTCAGTACTAGACATGTTTAAGGAGAGGCCATGCTGATCTCCCATCTGGCCATTGCTTCAAGCCTTCAATATTGCTTTAGTAGTGTATTTAAATAGAATATATACATGTACACACACACACACACACACACACACACACACACACACACATATGTATATTCATGTACATATACATATATATATGATGTGTACATGCTCTATTTTTCAATATAATAAAACAATGTAGTCCCATTTGACTTTTGTCATTAAAAAGACTTAGGGCTGACTAACATTGGCTGGAATAATACATTAAAGACCTCTAAAAATCCTCATTTTTTATAAAATCACTAACAATATTTCTTAGAACCAACCTCCTCAGATTTCTGAAAATTAAATTAAATTGAAGATTTAAGCATCTGGGGGAAGTTTCAATAGAAGCAGCACCTCTGTGTTGTTGTTGTTGTTGTTGCTTGGATACTGATGGATATTGGTATCCCATCCAAGTAGCTTGAAAACTAACAATCTACATTCCCTGTGACAACCAACTGTGTGTGACGTGGCAACAGATAGAACACTATTGGAAGAAACCCCAAAGCCCCCACCCCCATCCCAGAGAACTGCCATGATTTGACCTCTCTGATTTTCCCCCTGAAGACTCCATTCACAACAACTTACGTGATCTGATTCAGAGCTCGCTTTAGGTTAAAAAGCTGCCTTTCAATCACACTAGGATAAAGCATACCCAAAACAACATCTCCATCTGAAGCAACAGATACCAGCTGAAAGAGACAAACACCAAGCCAACCCCAATATTAAAGGACACCCCTAGGAATGAAATGGTAGTGTGCTATGATAAACTCTTGAGAGTCTAGGTGGCATCGGTCACATTTATGGCTGTGTTCATGCTCTGGACAGAAGTTAGAAGCCTGCAAGCTTTTACCTCTGACTGATCCTGAAACACAAGCAGAAACTGAGTGAATTTGTGAACTGTTGCCTTGTCGAGTGTAGACTTGGCTCAGCAGGTGCATACAACCTCTTTAGAGACATAAAGAATCTTACCTGCTCCCAGGACTTAAACAAATCTCTACCTACTCGGTAACAACCAAGCACACAATGCACAGGCTTCAGAGCTATATGTAACTAAAAGCAGGGACTTCACAGAATAGTTACGAAAGGGCACTGGACAACCTCACTGAAACAACACGGAGAGAATCATACCCAAGTTTCCTACATGTCAATAAACATGTTCACTCCTCAACAACAGAGAAGAGATGTTCAGAGAATAAAGTTTTGCTGATTCACTGGGAAAAAAAGAGCTGACTCTGGGGAATTCCAAACACTATAGTTACTGGAAACACTCTAAGTCAGCTCCCCAGGCTGACAGGGAACAGCAGCCCAATGTGCGACAAACAACACTTAACTTAAATATCAAAATTCAGTCTAAATAAGAAAAACGTTCATCCATATCATTCATATTATTTCTATGATGGCTCAAATTTCATAATTTTTCATTTTCAGTAGCTGCTAGAGCAATCATACTGGTGCTTTATGTCCATAGACATCATATGCAATTCTTGTTAAAAAGGCAGGTTCTAAAGTCAGAGTCATGGAGTCGGATGTACGGGTTTGTGTTTATATGTCGCTTCCACAGGACAGCATCAAGAACATTCTAGAAAACATAATAGCAGCAGGAAGCTTCACAACTTCAAGACTTGCATGGACACACCCTGAATCTTAATTTGCATTTTCACAGGACCACTAGATGATCCCCTGTGTCTGAGAGACACTTTAACAGGTGGGAGTATTTCAAGTATGTATTAAAGTCTCTGGAAAGCTCATGGCATGGGATACAACAGTTTCCAGAAGAGGAAACTGGAAAATGTTAAAATCTTTGCTTAAGGCCACAGATGGATAATGACCAAGGTGAAGTTTAATAATCTTCTGGTTCCAAATTCTACATGTGTTCTAAGACACTTTTATGCTAGAATTTAAAATTGAAGTGATAACTCAATTTAGGCTAATTGTAGCAAGGTAACCAAAGACAATTTTTATTAAATCACTATCAATTGTATAACAGAGTTGCAGGAGGGGAAAAAACTGAATAAAAATGTTTTATAGGCTATATGCAGCTCCTGTTTCTCATTAATCTCTGAAGTCCTAATCACATTTTTAATGCAGTGAGTCCAGTGTGAAAAGTACAAAGGAATTACAATGCTCTGGGCTGGGGAGATGGTTCAGCAGTTAAGAGATTAGTTCCAAGCACCCATCTGTGGTGCTAACACATGGTGCTAACAACCATCCCTAATTCCAGCTCTACTCTATCCAACAACCTTTTCTAGCCTCTACAGGAACCTGTGTGAACATGTGTGTGTGTGTGTGTGTGTGTGTGTGTGTGTGTACATAAAGATATAAACATATGCAAACAATAAATAAAAGAAAAAATATTAAAAATGGCCTTCAACCCTGTCAGCACTGCAGGCACGAGCATGACACTGTCCCATTTCTTGCCTATGTGACAGACATGACTCCAACAGTTTACAGCTACTACCATTATATATGGCTCTGTCTAGCATTGGGGGGGAATGAACCTTTTCCCTCATCAATGGAATGTTAGCATTTGAAGCTTTGCTGTGTTTTATTATAGTTATGGATTCTTGGTGACATTTAACTAACTAGATGATAAATTTTCTGTCTCCAAGATGAGCTTGTGAGCAGCCAGGGAAAAGCATCTCTGCCGCAGACAGAGTGAGTGACAAAGCCCTACAGATTCAGAATATTCTCTCTTCTGTGCCGGGACATTTTTCTGCCATCTAGTCTGTGGGATGAGCAATGACAGGAGTCTCCTGCAAAGGGACTTTACATTTTATAACGGTAGTGATGACAATGTGTGCCTGCTACTGCATGAACCAGCCGTTTCCTTTCCTCTACCTCTCTACTGGAATGCTAATGCAGATTATCAAGCCCAGACAATGAGGTCCCAGCAGCTGTAATCACCAGCCTCTTACACAGAGTCCAAGTTAACTCTGGAATCACACCAAGCTGCACATTCCAATACTCCCTCTTGGCTCATATCATTTTGTGCAGGTTAAATTAAAAAGCCATATCACAGGCAGTTTTCTGTGTAAGCATTGGCTAAGAATTTAATTTTCCTTTAAAGATACATAGGCGGTATTTTATACACTACCATTTCAAGTCATAGTTCTGCAGCCCATAACCTATACAGCTGCCATTTCCACATCCAAGGATATCCAAAGAGTTATGGCAAGTGTGCATTGTCCTGGAAAAACTACCTAATTATGATATGGGTAATTTCCCCTGTGACCTTTTGCTCTTAACCTCTTGCCCACATCTCCTACCCATGAGAACTGCTATTTTGAGTTTTGTGACTACAATTATACTTTTGATGAAGCTTAATATATAAATGCAATTATAATTGTTCTAGTTTCATTTTGTTGTTGTTGTTGCTGTGCAAAAATATCTCAGCAGAAAGCAATCTGGGGGAAGGGAGTTTTACTGTTTTTTACACAATTCCAAGGTATAGTCCCCATAGCAGGGAAATCTAAGCAGGAGTCATGAGAAACCACATCCCATCCATGGTCCAGAGCAGAGAGAAATGGAGGCAGGCATGATTAATACTCTGCTAGCTTTCTCTGCCGTTAGAGTCCAGGACCCCAGCAAGGGAGCAGTACCACCACTTTCAGGCTGGATCTTCCCACATCAATTATGACAACCCAGAGAGTTCGCCATAGACATATGGCCACAGGACAAGCAGATCTAGACAATCTTCTGTTGAGACTTTTTTCTCAGGTGGTTCTAGGATGTCAGGTTGAACCACAATGGTCTTTTGTGTCCAGGCATCCAACCTTCGTTCCTTCTGGTTCTTAGCATTTCAGTCTATAGATATACTTTACAGATTATTGCTTTTTCTTTTATTCTAACTTTTATTAAATGTGTTCTTTGACATTCTCATATACATATATAACCCATTCTTGTTACTTCTACCTGTGCCCTCTCTAACCACCCACCCACCATTGTCAATCTCTCCTCTTCCCTGTGAGACTCTCACACTCACCTCTGCCTATTTTATTTGTGACCCTCTGAGGTTTATACGTTCTATTTGTGGGGCCATGGTTTTTACTGTCCGCTGGAGCCTGATGGACTCAGCTCTGAGTACTCAACTGAAGACAATGACTGTTTCTCTCCCATGACATCTTGGGGCTGATATTTCAATAGGAAGAAGTGAGGACCTATGAGCTGCAACTTAATCTATAATAGACAGGCTCAGTCTTATGAAAACCCCATGGAGACGACCTTAGCTGTTGTGGAATCATGTCTGCAATTGCTGCCTAAAAGTGCATCTTTTCAGTCCTTCTACTTAGCCTCTGCCTCTCTCATGTTCTCTGTATCCTCCTCATTAACATTCCCCAAGCACTGGAAGGATGATGCAGATGAGGATCTTGCCACGTACCCAGGTTACTTAGGATTTGGGATCACTCTGCTTCTGCCTCTCTGGTGTTGGGTTTGCAGATGTGCACCGCCAGTGTTTATCCCGTATCTGATGGATGTTTGTTATAAACATTTGACTACAAGTCTTATGAACATATTTTCTTTTTGTCTTGGGTATATTATACTTAACATACTTTTATTCTGGGTCCTATGACATATGGGCATATATTCAAGTTTATAAAAACTTGCCTAAGTATTCAAAAAGTTTTATTCTACCAATAAAACCTTTCATTTTGCACATTCATTTTATACTCTGTAGTGGTATCTCATTATTGTTTAATTACTAAAAGTACTAATCAAAAGTGTGTGCTATCTATAATTTTCTGTTACTATTGATAATGATATATCTAGTGATGCTAAAATGGCAATAGTCTCAAAAGAATTTCATATCTTTTTATAATCAGCTGGGTGGTAGGGATTTCATTAGCTTATCAGACAGGAAACTGTCTATTCTATTTTGTTTGATTAGTGTATTGATGGCAATTATACTCTGCTTAAAAATTAAGATACATAGACTAGAAGCTAGAATAAAAATAATGATGATACAACTGGCTGTTCGTGCATCTAAAACCAACCAGAGATACCCTAGTGACCAATCAATAAGGGAACCCGCCCACTCAAGTCATGAGATTTGCATAGCACACCATCATGTGCCTAACATGAACCCATTAGAAACTTCTAAGAGACTGTGAACATTATGAGTTTTTCTTCTCTTTTTGGTTTGTTTATAAGAGAGACAAAGAACATGAAGCTGGGTGGGTGGGGAGGAAGGAGGATCTGGGGGAAGTTGGGAGGTAGGAAACAATATGATAAAAAATACACTGTGTGAAATTCTCAAAGAACACTCTTCTTAAAAGCCACTCACAAAAATAAAATAAAAATTAAAAAAAAGCCACTTACATAGCTATGAGCTTATATATTGTACTGTATCTTTTTATTTAAAGAAAGGCATATTCTCATTTACTGTCGAGTTTCTTATTGGCAGAAGGAGAAAAGGAGATATCATATAACTTTTATGGAACTTTTCCTCAAATTGTAAGCTGAATTTTTATATTTTAAACTTTGAACTCAGATTTTTTTTTTTAACTCAGATGTCTCACCACAGAACTGAAATCTAACTAATACAATGAGGTGCCCAGAATAAGCAGATTCTTGACAACAGACAGTAAAATGGTCCTTTCTAGAAGCCCATGAAGAAGCACATGAGGATTAATGGTTGCTAGGCATAGTGTCTCAGCTTTGCAGGGTAAACAGAACCCTGTAGATGGGTCATGACTACACACCAGTGTGAGAACACACAGTCCTTCTGAGATAGTACTTAAGATAACTGACATGATAAGCATTATATCACATGTGTTTTGACAAAATAAGGACATGAAAAATATAAAGTTATATCATCATTTCATCTTTCAGTGTACTAATATTTTAGACATTGTGGTAAACAAACATAGACAGAGAGAGACACCGCTAATGGCACAGCTCTTGGCTGACAAACACAGGACAATCTTCAGCCTTACAAAGAGGAGTTTGATCAGGCCCTGATGTGTAGAAAATGTCAAGGACCAGGGAACACTTGAAATGCAGGAAGACACACTGTGGGAAAATCCACTGGGCAGTGCCCGAGCTGTCACACAACCGTAATCAGGCCGCAGTGCAGAGGGAAGCAAAGGGGAGGGAAGGTGACCAACAGGATGTCTGGACTTCCACCGTATAACTCCTTACATGGCACGTGTGTGATAAACGTTAAAAACAATGAACTAAAGTATCTTTAAGCTTTTATTTTTGCTGCAGATATATCACACTTTTATGTCTGTTAAATTCTTTAGATGTAATTAATTTCTCTGGATTATTTTTATCAAAATTATGATGCTAACTTATCCTTCTCTCAATATCAGAAAAGAGAAGTTAAGCTAACATGATAGGCGTTGGCTCTCCTGCTCAAAATGTAGAGTGAAAATCTTAGAAATTTCAAAAAGGGAAGAATATCACACTTGGAGGTTAATCTTTCCTTCAAGACTAAATAAAATCTGAGTAAAACTAATTCTAGTGATTGTTTCTTCTTCTAAGTTGCCTATTAGATTCTGAAATGTTCAATTTAGTCATTTTTATAAAACAATAATAGCACCCACAAGTAAAAAGAGAAAACCATCCAGTCACTGAAGAGTGTTAGAACTAAGTGGAGGTAGATTATTATGGGAAATGATTTGAAAAGTTTTATAATCTGAATATTAAAAATTTCTTTGTTTCAATCCTCAAGTGAATAGCATTGTCATGTAAAAAAAATCAAATTTATTTACCACTTGACATCATTACATCTCTCTAAGCTAATAAATACTCATTAACTGAAAATAACATTTTGAATTTTTCTGGCAAATGCACTGGCCTACTAAAGGAACACTTTTTCCAGTTCTTTAGTCTCCTGATTTTCAGCTGATCTACTGATCTGTGAAATTGTTTTATGACTGAGGGCTAATGTGTTGGGGGATGGTTTTATGTACTGTATATTCAGATGCTCATTGCTGTACCCAGAGTTCTGGTCACAGTCTGAATGTTGGCATTGTTGTGATAGGAGCATCTCCTGTCTCAGTGATGTCATTCTTTTTTTTTTATCACCTCTGATTGGTTAATAAAAAACTGATTCGGCCTATAGCTGGACAGAAGAGAATAGGGTGGGACTTCCCATTCTAGTCAGGAGCTCCTAAGCAACTGACTCATGAGAGGAGGAGAAGAAGAGAATTAGGAGGATTTATCGTGAGACGTCGTCAGGGAAGTCACCATGAGAATAAACATGGAGCAGAGTGAGCCAAGGCAAGACTCAGATTCAGGTAAGGGACCACATGGCTATGAATTAGGCAGCCATAAGGGTTAGAATGGATGAGTATCTGCTTAGTGTAGTGCCTGAAGCTTGTTAATAAATTGATTAGGTCTCTGTGTCATATATTCAATAGCTAAACAAGGCTAGAGCAGGCATAGAAACACCCTGTCATTACCTGGGAACAAAAAGGGTGTAGACCCCCCCAACTATATTTACACCAATGTGGAATCATTTTATAATGTTATGTTGAGCAATATGAAGAAAACTCTCTGTTCTCAAAAGAAATATTTTGCAGTTAAAAATAGATTAAATTAATGGAGAAACTATGATTTTACTTCTTTCCTTAGTTTGCTTAAATGAAGATACATTCTCATTTAAGAGCAGAGGCAACTGATTCTTTTCCTGGTGAGGATCCAAGTTAGTCATCCACTTACCCTCCATGATGGTCAAAGGATCTTCCACCTTTGGGCGCAGGATGTTAGGACCAAAGACAGTTGCCAAGTTCTGCGCGCTCATCTTGTTAACTCCTGAGTAGGACTGCACTTCATCCAGGAACCTAGTGGTGACAAGATTACGATTGAAACAGTGAGAATCAATTTCTTAGTGGAATAAAATGGATCATTGGAAAATGTATGAACTGAAATATGTTCAATGATGACTAAGAAGACAAAACTATATGGAAATTCAAATGTCTCTTACTGGAGTGTACAGAAATTACAGTGCAAATGATTGATGAAGCATCAGGCTGCTGGGACTGAATCAAAGACCTGCTTCAGCCTGTTGGGGCTTTGTCCCCATTGTCAATTAAGTGAGTTTGGATGCTACTGTAGATTTTGATAGTCAAGAATATGTGCTCCTGTCTGTTATGATTTACGTGAGTATCGCTCAAAGCTTCATGTGATGCACTGTTGGGAAGCGGTGAAACCTAGTCACAGTCAGCAGGGGTGTGCTCTTGAGGGAGAAATTGAGACTCAGTCCCTAATGGACAGCAGTGAGGAGAGAGAGAGGTAGGAAGGGGGAGCGGAGGAGGAAAGGGAGAGAGAAAGGAGAGGGAGATGGAGAGAGGGAAAGAGGAGGGAGAGAGGGAGAGAGAACAAAATATTGAGAAGGAATGGGGAAGAAATTAGAGGGAAGATATTTGGGGAATGGAATTCATAAAACATATATGTGATTTTCAACTGATTCTCAAACAATACAAAATATCACTATGTTAAAAAAAAGACATCAGTCAGATATAGACAGTCAGATAGATGATAGATAGGTGATAGATATGTATAGATATGTAGATATGTAGATATGTAGATATATAGATATATAGATATATAGATATATAGTTATATAGATATATAGATATATAGATATATAGATACACAGATACACAGATACACAGATATTGTAAAAGGAAGACAAAATATAGAAAATCCTCAGTCCTCATCCCCTGAACAATTGGAGCTGGAGCTGATTTTAAAGACATTTGTGAGGAAACACTAAAGCACCCGGGCACTGCACTAACTGAAGAAAAACAGGCTGATTCAAAACCCAGTGAACAAGGCAGCACATGGCCTTCCAATAAAAGATACTTGACTCTTTAAAACAACCCTGGCCACTAAGCAAATGGTTTCACACATGTTCCTTCCTTGTTATCCTGTCTCACTACAGGTTCAAAGTGACAGGACTATTCACAAATGGACTGACCATCGGATGCTCTGGAATGGACACTAATCAGTCCTCTGTTCTTGAAAATTGATTGGCTTGGAAATGTTGTTACAGAAACAGAAAGATGACCAGCATACTTCCAATGCCTTGGATATTAAGTTTATACACACATTCAGAGAGAGAATGGTACACAAGGCCATCTGGTAAAATCCATGATTCCACACAAGAGGAATCGCTGTCATCGTGGGAATCGATGAGCTCTGATAATCATCTATTAAAGCCTAAGTTCACATGTTATGGGAACTAGCATGTCAATTCTATAGATGAAAAACTGCAAGCATATATATCTCAATTTATTATGTCCTAAAGAATAAATAGCATGAAATAATGCATTCTAGGGACAGTTTTAGTAGAAAAAGTGTTTTGTTTTGAGCACCCACACTGGGTGATTCATAACTATTCCGGTCCCAGGCTACCCACTGTCCTCTGGTCTTTGGTGTCACCAGGTACACACTTGAGACCTATACATAGGGGACATTCACATGTACACATAAGAATTTAGAAAAACAAAACTTAAAAAACCCACTGAAGGGTTTGAGGAGAAGAATTTTTATTGTGTAAAGAGACTTGTGGTAGACTCACACAAGCCTCTATGGATTCAAATTTCTTAGATAGAAGCCTCTGTGCTTTTAAATATGTGTTGGTTAAAATATCCCTTGCTTTTGGAAGGTATGAAGATGAAGGTCCTACCTGTTTCTGAACACATCCATCTCTACAAAGAGATGTGCTGGGGGTTTGGAAACTCCATCTTACTTATGTTTTCTGTGAATGTCACAGTGCCCAGGACCTTAAACCACAGAGCAGCTGTGAGGAGTATCTGTTTTCATCAGTGCTTTTTAGTCCAAAAAAGGTAGAGAACTTGCATGAAGGTGTAGAAGAAAATAGTCCACGATAGAATCCACATTCCTAAGCTGGATTCCTCAGCCCAAGGCCCACATGTGGCTCTTTTAAGAATGTACCCGAGCAACTTTGATGAAAGTTTGATTGCTTAGAGCAATATATTTTTAATGTGCAGGAACAAGGGACATTTTAAAATCATCAAGTCATAAAATCAGGCAGTTTTAGTGCTTAGGAACTCTGAGATAACCTTGTCAAACTTATTAATTTTCTGTAAGACCAACACAGAAGCTCAGGTCCTTTAATTCATTGCCACATGTAAATTAGCATCAAGCTGAATATAATGCTGTCTGGTTTAGCTTTGTGCTTGGGAAAATTCTTACCTGCAAATGTACTTCAGGAGGTTGTAGTTAACCACTGGCAAACTCTTCACCTGTTTCATTAGCTCCTTAACACCCTGAGCACAAACAAGAAGAGACGGAATACATGTTATGTTACATGTTAGTCTTGGAATTCTAGCAAGTAGGAAAGAGCCATGTGGGCTCTGCTGCTGCTGCTGCTGCTGCTGCTATGGTGATTTTAATATACTCTCAGTGAACGATCCTGCCTGAAAATGTTCCACTATCACAACAAACCATTTGGAAATATTTCCAAAAATGCACAGATTCTTTAAATCCAGTCATATATCACTTGATGACGTTTCAATGAAAGACAGTGGCCCAACAGACCATATCATTCAGAGATGCCATGTGGCCTCTGCACAGTAAACCAGCTGCCTAGAGACACAGTCCTCAGAGCTGTTGCGCAATACGAGTGGAGCTATTTGAACTTTAAAAACTTGGTTTGCAGTTGACCTGAAAACAGACAATAGCTTCATTTACAATAAAGCTATCTGCAAAAAAAAAAAAAAAAAAAAAAAAAAAAAAAAAAAAAAAAAAAAAAGCATTGATAATGACCATCCTGCACAATTGAACATACCTGGAATCTAGAGAGATGTACACCTGCTAGCTAATACCTCTCTGCAATGGATTTATCCACATTACATCATTCATTCAGGGAGGAAAAAGTTGGGAGGGCTAACTCAAGAGATTTCACAAAGAATAATTTCTTTGGTTTTGACGATTGTAAAGTGTACTCTAATAGATACAGGTCATTGAAAAGTCACTTGATAATGAGGTCTGACTTAGTATTCCTTTACATGGTAAGGTACTAGATACTTAGGTTTCACTAGGCAGATGGAGTCTGTCACAACTACTCAATTATTTTCTTGTAGACAAAGGAAGCTACAGTGATGCTATTGTAACATAGACAATAAAACAGCGTTTATGAAAATAGGCAGCAGTTCCAGTCTTGAACACCAAGAAAGCCAGTGGTAGAAAGAACACACTTCCCAACCAACAGTGACGAGATGATTGAATGTCTGTGTGCACAAGAACGAGTTGCCTCTTCCTTAGACAACAATGGATTCCTAACAGTTTGCAGATCTCAACCTGAGCACTGAAGTAAAGCCTTGGAACTAAATGTAGATCAAATCAGTATGCTCTTCCAGAAACAAAAACTTCTGCGATGGCAGAAGTAAGACCTATAAAAATGGGCCAGTGAGATTCCACTGAAACTGTAAAACAATTGCTGAAACAAAGGGTTGTTTTTGTTTTTTTTTTTTTTTTTAATAAAATACAGCATCTGGAAAGTGAAGTAGTTGTCTATGGAATGGAAGAAACTATTTGCAAATGGTTTGTATCTAAACTATACATACTTACAGCTCAACAATAACAACACAATTGTAGTTGCCTTCAAGACCTGAAGGTTTAACCAACTATAGATTAAAACCACTACAAAAAGCTACTTCTGTAACAAACATTTCCTAAGCAGCCCTTGAATTACTATTTGTGAGCCAATGTGTTATATTGGCTTCTATACATATCTAGAGTTGACCTAAAATAGACATTGTGCATAGGTTATGCAAGCAATACAAAATTTTATATAAAAGATACAAATATCACAGATTCAGATATGACTATATATTTCTCCAAAGAAAATGCAAAATAATGCAGCAACAGATAAGAAGACAGTCAGGGCAAAGCTTAGTGACCTGTCGTGCGGGAGAGCCTGCGGTATGTGAATGTCAGTTGATGATGGCAGACATGTGGAGAAGCTGGGAACAGCGCTATCTGCTGGTAAGATTTGAACATCACATGGGTTCTTAATATAGAGTTTATTAACCCAGCAATTCTACTTTTCAGATACATAAAAAAGATCCATGTAAAATATGTTGGTGCAAACTTGGTGGGTAAATGGGCATTTATACACAGGGGCATCATTCAATAACCAGATAACAGAAGTGAATGAGCCTCCCTTGCCTGGTGAACAGATGAAAACTGAATATAGTTTGGAATTATAGGAAACAAAATACTGATATGTGTTGTGTATAAATGAACTAAGGAGCAGATGGAGGACAGAATGGAATCACAAAACAAAGAACTCACTGAACAGTAAGATGAAGTGTCTAGAACGGGTAAGTCTGTGAGGGAAGAAAATAGATCAGAAGTTGCATGTGCCAGGAGGAGAATGGGAAAATAAGAAGGGATGAGGTTTGCTACAGTATAATAAAAATGTAAGTACTCTAATGTTAGATTTGGGTCATGCTTGCTCAACTCAGAGAATATACTAAAAGGTACTGAAATATGTACTTTTAGCAGTTGTATCTCAATTTCTCAAAAGTGTTTTAGCGAAACAAGCAGAGGCACCAGTTAGTACACAGGCCATCTTTTATGTTATCTTTTATGGGAAGATGGAGAACGGAGGAAACAGCCCTTCCCGCATCAGAAGGCCTGAGATAGCAGTGCCTTCAGCCATTAGGGGATGAAAAGAAGAGTATTCAACCAACTGTATCCTCATCTTTAATCAGAATGGGTCAAACTCGGGAATATGGCTGTACACGAAGATCCGATGTGATGTCAACACATAGCACAAGATAAAACAATTCGAGGATGGGGAAAAGAAGCTTTCAAACTGAAGACAATAAGCCCCACCCACAGCCCCAATCACGTGTTTCTGCGGACG
The DNA here is from genome assembly GCA_030674055.1 of Rhabdomys pumilio. Classification (NCBI taxonomy): domain Eukaryota; kingdom Metazoa; phylum Chordata; class Mammalia; order Rodentia; family Muridae; genus Rhabdomys; species Rhabdomys pumilio. Next base: position 95,607,414 of record JANHMN010000006.1, read on the forward strand.
TGGTATCGACTTACCGCTTCTTCCTCCTTGCTGAGTAGCGTGGCACAGGACAAAAAGTCTTCATATTTTGCATAAGGAATGACGGGCTCTGGAAGTTCTCGGAGATACAGCTTCAGCAGGGATGCCACAGTGTGGACGTCCGTGTTGCTGCAGGGACAGAAGTTTGGAGACATTCTTTGGGCATGAGTTCTCATGATTCTATTTATTTTTTTCACCATATGTCTATCTAAGAATTGCATCAGAGTTTACAGTTGAATCAGCTGATCCATTTTCAGGAAACACACGCTTCTATAATGCCCAGTAGATGCCACCAGAGGAGCCAGGAGAGGGACACTGAAGGATGCTAAGCCTTCAGTTTGGTTTGAAAACATTTAAAAGGTCGGGCATTTTTCTGACTTGTGTACCTGACAGGAAAAAAATGCACCATTTTTGGAAAACAATAAGAATACATCGGATTGTTAATAAAATGTATACAACTTACATAAAACATGAAGTGTGTGTAAGAGTGAATGCAGATACTATTTCTGGTCTCTCACTTCATCTTTCAAAAGGCTGAACTTATTTTGGGGAAGACAGACAATTAGCGGCAGATGCCTGAAACTTAGCGTGAACTAACTAACTTTTTAAGCATGACTTATTTTGAACGTAATTGATTCTGCATAATTGTTTGTCTAGTATTATGAAGTACTTGTGGGTTCTCAGAGCCCCTAGGAAGGAAAATGCTATGAAGATTTAATATATGACCTTTACATGACTTTCATAATCTTATCTTCAGCTGGATACCAGAATGGCAGGATAATCTGAAGGACCATTAACTTGCATTTTGTTCTTTGTGTCTCTCGTTTCCCATTATTTCATGCAGACAGATTGCTGTGGACACAAGACTGATGCTTGGTAGGCACATATATCCGTGTAATGTAATGTGCGGTGTAATGATGTAATGTTTATATGTGCATCGATGTAAAGGAGGGGGAAGAAGGAAGTGATTTTGAAAGTTTCTTCATCTCTGACCCAGGAGGAGTGAAAGCAAGGCATCAGAGCTTCTGAAAGAAGTCAGCGTTTGCACCTCACTCTCAGGGTGTGGCAGAAACTCCACTGGAGAAAATGGAACACAGGTACTAGGATTTCCTGCCTAGTGAACATTCTCTTATTCCAAAGATGCTGTGTATATAGACTCTTTACAAAACCACAGGAGATAGGAAAATAGGCCACAAGGATCTCGGTTTTAAACCCCTGGGTTAATGTCATCTTGAACTTACTGCCTGTCTACTCCATATTGTGTTTTATATGAAAGACTTTGGAGCTCAAGGAGGAGGCATTATTCTAGCCTGCTCATTATATGCAGATACACAGCAGATACCCCAATCAGAGACTCCAAGATAATAAAAAAATGACCACAAATGCTGCTAAGGATGCTGGGAAAGGACCACTTAAATTCACTGCTAGTGGTAGCAAAACGAGCGGACCTATTCAAACCTCCGGTGTCTGGGAGTTCCATCTGGTTGCAGTGAAGACACAGCGTCAGAGGCTTATCAATTTGCTCTTCCCCCCGACCCCTCTTCTGATGTCTCAACGCCCGTAATCAGCTTGAAGAAGTTAAAGAAGAGTCAGCGCCCCTATTCCCCGGGCTTGGAGACTAAGGTGGTTAATATGGGGCTGTCTCTCTGGGGAACAGTAGTGGTTTTGTTGGAACAGGGAGGATTAGCTAGGATTTATGGCATAGCCATAACCTATTGGTAGAAATCTGTATAATTTAGTATCAAGATGAAGTTATAATTTCTTAAATGGTACAAAATTCACTTGGATTTCAAATTTAAGGTTTTCATTGGTATAAGCTTCTTATCGATATGAAAGTGAAATGAATATAGATACTTTCATGGGCATTGTGCCTGTATAACACATTTAGAAATACAAGGCTTAGACCCAGTCCTTCTTTAACTTTTTTAACTGACTTGGGATGATTAGCCTGTAAGTTAAGGGACTATAGCAAATTCATGACTTTGAGTTTATTGTTAGGGTGTTTTCTATATTTTATTTAGAAATAGCTGAGGGGAGATAACAGACAACAGTCCAGGTTACCTTACATGGATAGTTGGATTTCAAAACGTCAGGAATCCATAGAATTGACGTCACAAATGTTTCTATATTAATGTTCATTTTGATTAGAGACCTGTCTGCTCCTGACAGCTTCCTGTCTTGGATTCTAAGACGAAATTGAGCATCATTGGAGTTACTCCAGTTGTGGTGAGCCAGCCACCAGGCAAGAATTGCCTCTCTCCATCTACAGACAAATTACTGTCCAGAAAAGGACACACTTGCAGAATAGTCGACTGATTATATCTGCCTAGACAGAGTAACCAGCCCTTAATAATTCTGCAGCACTAAAGTCTGTCAGATGAGTTTGGGCCAGAAGGCTGAAGATTTGATGCTCCAACGTTCGGTAGTATAGGGGTTGTCCAGGTGTTCAGCGATCTCTATAAATTGGCTAAGTTCTAGAAGCTATGCTTCGTGCTTCCCATAAATTCAGTTAATTTAGTCATTCTGGATTTCTGACGGCATTGAAGACCTATAGACTCATAGCCAATCCTGGCTATTTACCTTGAGAGAAAAGATCTGAGTGGAGGGTTCTCAGCTGACATTCATTCCAAAGCCAAGAAAAAGCCAGGTTCAAAACTAAGTGTTCTAGTAAAGAGAGACGGCAGAGGTTCTGGCTAGTCAACAAAAGGATGGACTGGGTATTAATACTATCTTGTACCTCACTGGTACAAATAGGAATACTTATGCTCTAATTGTATTCTGAGAGAAAAGCTTTATTTTTAACAGGAAGGGTAATATGTAGGAGGAGCTAAGGGGGAAGGAGCACCGAGAGGAAAAGATGGAGTAAGGAGAGGAGAAGATGAAGTAGATGAGAAGCTCGGTAATGAGAGAGAAAAAGAGAGAGAAAGAGAGAGGGGGCATGGAGGCAGAAGTTCACGTGTCTCCACTAGTCAAAGATAGTTCACATAGCTAGGCTGGGTATTAGGTTACACTTCTGATTGAGCATTACCATACTTACAAAGCCCTTGATTAACATTTAAAAAAATTGTATAAAAGCCAAATGGAAAAGGGGGGCATGGGATAGGGGTTTTCTGGGGAAGGGAAATGGGGAAAGGGATTGGCATCTGAAATGTAAATAAAATATCCAATAAAATATATATATATATATATATAATTCACTGCTAGTGGTACAGACACTACAGAAATCAGCGTGGAGGATCTTCACAAATCTAGAAAGAGATTTACCGCATGACCCAGCGATACCACTCTAGTGGCTATACCAAGAGGACTCTATATCACACTCCAGAGATAGTTGCTCATGCAAGTTCTCATTCTACTCACCATAGCCAGGAAATGAAAAACCGCCTAGATGTTCAACTTAGTCATGGATGAGGAGGATGGACTATATTTACACAATTAGATAGTTTTCAGCTGTTAAGGAACAAGCGAGTAAATAGATGGAGCTGGAAACAATTATTTTAAATACTGCTTTTTTTCTGTAAGTAGCAGCATTGAGAATGTTTGAACAGCAGATGGCGCAAGGGCAAAGTAAGATTCAGGGGTTGGCCTGTAAAGGATTAAAAGCTGGTTCTACCAGCGGATTGTACAGGTCCAGAGCTGTGAATGCCCCAGAGAGTAGAAATACTTGAGCTGTGAGTAAGGAGGCTGAAGTGGAGTGGGACCGATATTTGATGCCTTCTCTGAGTGAGATTACCATTAACTGTCTAGTACTATGGCACATATGCACAGCACTAGTTATATAGGAATGATTAAGACAAAAATGGCCAAGTATATTTGCTCTTCATTCAGTTGGTGACAAGTTGTTAAACTTTATGTTTAAAGCCTAAACCTTAAAGTACATGACTGGTTTGTGGCCTTCTTAGGCTTCAGACTCTTTGTAGACCCAAAGGCTTCTGCATTTTTTGAGCATCCTTGGTTTGGACGTCTCCTCTGCTACTGAATAGAAGAACACAGTCAGGGGTGGACAGGTTCCATCATGCTTTGCTCTGATTTACCTCATGGAGCTTTCAGTTACTCTGCCACTGCTACCTGGCTACCTAAAGCAGTGGGAGGCTGGGGCTTCTCTGAATACTGTCTTAAAAAAAAAAAAGCATCCTTTGTATCTTTGTACCTCTGTACTGTACTGACTCTCCAGCCTCAACTCTTTCAATGAAAAATCTACTGCTGCTCCTAATTGACATTTACTTCAATATATGCAACCAATTAAATATCAATATTATGCAGCATACCTCAGTGTTCCCCAACGTGAAGTGAGATGAACTGTCATACAAAACCTATAACAGAGAATACCTCCCCCCGCCCCCCTACCACATGCTTAACTGACAGCAGGGACACCTGTACACATCCAACTTTCACTGTAGGACAGTAAGGAGCTTCTGTGACAATATGACTCCTGAAGTCCCCAAACAGGACCCTGCAGAGACAGAAATTCTTCCTAGCTACTCCCTCAGAGCTGAGCTACCTCCAAGTCAAACTGTTTGGTAGGAGCATCAAATTATTTGCCTACGTGTCATCACACAAGCTCAGGTTTCTCAGTGGTAGAGTCCATGCAGAAATTAAGATAATCATAGCCACTATATATCCATAGAAAGCAGGAAAGCAGACAGAGATAGTTCAAAGACCCTGGTGGAAAAAGAGCTCTCAGAACAGGAGAAGCTGTATAACAGCCTCCATGACTGACCAGTACTCATGTCTCATATCCACAGCCCTCCCCCGCCTCCCCCGCCCCCACCGGCCCCCGGTGGGTTTCACTTCTCAGTCTGATCTTACTGCATGAAGCACTTCAAGAACTCTCTCCCTCAGGCTTTCTGTGACTGAGCTTTCATATATTCTTGTGGATCATCTTTCATTCATCATGGGGTCATTCGCTCACTGACTTGCTCCTGAATGTATGGTGTACACTACCCAGTGCTGTTTGCTAGAAAGAACAGAGATCGGTAGCACAGATCCTTTTGTCTCCTGTGGGCTTTCGTACCCAACTGGACATCTCCAACACTTCTTACCACACCTCCTTATGTTCTGACTCATAATATTCTCTGACATTCTTATGTGTCAGGTTGTGATTTAAAGGATGATCTCTGGACTTCTTGCCTTGTGCATATTTTATGCACAATATAGAACTGTTAGTCACAGAAACAGAGATACAGCAGGAATCCTTGCTCAGCCTCTAACCCTCAGTGCACGCACACAAACACACACACACACACACACACACACACACACACACACACACACGTTCATATATTCAAATGCCACAATAATTACAAGTAAAATCCTATGCAGACAAAACTTTGTAAGGTTTAAGCCTCAAAATTAGACATGGGAATTTCTTCAGTCTGTATACTACATCCAGAACACAGTATAATCAATCCTTTGTTTAACCCAATATGATGAGTTCCCAAGGTAGTTGCAAAGGTAGCTGATATTATAGGTATTGTGAACTCATCCGTAGGAAGCACAACAGAAGGACATAAAACTCCCTCAAAATTAAGAAATAATAACGCCACATCCATCAGACCCCAAGAAAATTCAAATGAGACTGAAGACATCCAGTGGCAACACATGTAACCAGTGGCTCTAGACTGCCATGTTGTAGAAGTGACTTTCTCTGCCCCAGTTTATCAAGACACAGGGGAGCCAGTTCAAGGAAAATGGCTGCTTCAATCCAAGCCAAGCATCTCTTTGTAAAAGTTTGCTATTTTTCAAATGTATTTTTTATTACTTGTCAAAACTGGTGCTGTCTTTAGCAGTGAAACCTAAATCTAATTACATCACTTTGTGCAAACCCACAAGAGTGTCACCATGAATTCTACACAGAAATTAAAGGAGCCTTTCCCCTCCAGGCAAAGTCCAAACTAGACTGAGTATAACTTGTTCTGATTTCCTTCTTCTGATTTAATGGTTGTGAGGCAGAGAACTACATCATGACCTGAACAATTCTCTCTGTTGCCATGGGATGCCTTGGCACCTAGCATGAGGGTATTTGAGGTGAGGCTGTGGAGATGTCATTAGGCATTGTTTTGTGTAGGAGGAGCTAAGGTGGGAGGAGTAAGGAGAGGAAGAGGAGGAGAAGGAAGAGGAGAAGTTAGGAGGGAAACAAGAGAGAGGAACATGAAGGCAGATGTTCACGTGTCTCCTGAAGTCAAAGATAGTTGGTATATCTAGGTTGGGTATTGGGTTACACCTCTGATTGAGTGGGCATCTTGTTATTGATCATTCTCAAATATATAAGCTTTTGGATAATCTAAGTATTAGAGTCTCATTTGTACAGAGCCCATGTGGCAGAGCCATCTCCCATGCTGACATCTCATGGGTGGCAGGGCTGGTGTTTCTGGCTGGCTGTTTCTAGCTGCGGTGCACATGTGGCCTCTGGCCACGGAACATGGCAGCTTAGCTAGGCAGAGCCACTGCAGCTTAGATAGTTGGTTTGACCAGTGGCTGTATTAAATAATTACTTCAACAGTTTTGTTGTTTTGAAGTGTGTTGTTTTGAAATTACTGAACACAACATCCTGTGAAATTTGTTTCCATTATATATGAGGAAACTACATGCTTTGAGAAGCAAATGGGTAGCCCTCAACGTTAACATGGACAGTGGACAGTGGGCACACACTTCAGTTCCTTGCTACCTGTCACATCATGACCAAGAAGCAAGATGGGGAGGAAGGGTTTATTCAGCTTACACTTCCACATTGCTGTTCATCACCAAAGGAAGTCAGGACTGGAACTCAAGCAGGTCAGGAAGCAGGAACTGATGTAGAGGCCGTGGAGGGATGTTACTTACTGGCTTGCTTCTCCTCACTTGCTCAGCTTGGTTTCTTACCCAGTACCTGCCCAGAGATGGTACTACCCACAAGGGGCCCTCCCTCCTTGATCTTTTGATCAATTGAGAAACTGCTTTACAGTTGGATCTCATGGAGACATTTTCTCACCTGAAGCTCCTTTCTCTGTGATAACTCCAGCTTGTGTAAAGTTAACACACAAAACCAGCCAGGACAACCACATTCTTCTATGTAGGCAAACATAAATGGATAAATATGCCAAAAATTCCAAAACTTCTTCAGGCGTTTTTTATTCACAGACCTGATGGACATTAGCAGAAGCCAATTCTGCAAAGATGAGTCTATAGGAAAGTGAGACTTTTGCCCCCAGCATGGGCCCACAGGGGCACTGAGCACACAGCAAGGAAGCACAGCACCACAGAAACCAGACATCTGTGTAGTTACAACCTTTGCCACATAACACATCCAGTGAGTTCATGTTTTTTTTCCACAAAAGATGACGGTTCCTCTTAAAGCCCGTTAATTTTTCAGACCTTGCTATATTCATAAAAGGGCTTCATGCAACCCTGCATGACCTAACTAATGTTCAAATTGCAGAGTGATTTGATTGTTTCCCCAGAACGTGGGCTCATCCAAGTAGTGCCACATGGTCACAAGAAAAGATACTGACATCAGCTTGCATGGAGGAACATTAGGCTTTGCTACTCTCTCACCTTGTGATCCCATCAAAAAGGAAGTTCCACATTGTAACATGTTCCCATCACCATATTATCAATTAAACAGAAATGCATAGGGGCTAAGTCTTTGGAGCAGCTGTAGCCAGGGCTGGTTTAGTGACAGGATCCTCTAGTGACATCCTTGGGAGAGTGAATGGATTACAATGAAAGCAAAGATACAAAAGCTTCCCACTCAAAAAGTTTGCATAAAATCTATAATGTTTAAAAAACAGCAATATTCTCAGTAGGGGTGTTACACAGATAAGTTTAAAATTAGGGGTTGAGCTGGCTCATCATTTAAGAGCACTTGCTGCTCTTCCAGAGTCTGGTTCCCAGCATGCATATTGGGCAGCAAGCAAAAACTGCTTCTAACTCTAGCTCCAGGGTTCTGGTACCCTCTTCTGGCCTCTACAGGCACCCACACACACATGACACACACGTGACACACATATCTCAAACTAAAAAACTATATAAAATGTATACTGAGATCATGATGGTATGTGAATAGCAAAATGTAGAAACACTCAAGGTCAACACTTATGATATCTTGTCACACCATGGCACCTATAAATGGTGTGACATGAAAAGACCTAAGAGAGAGGCATGCCAAGAGTCACCAGGGCTAAGCAGCCATCTATTCAGGACTTAGAGGGCTGGTCTGCCTTGATTCAAGGTTCTGGTGCCTTCAGCGCTGACACTAGGCAGTCGGTTTCCCATGTGCATATTCAGGGCTTCCTGTAGGCCAACCATGGGACTGTTCTCAGCCTCCTGAGCCCTTTAGATTTGTGACTGCAGCAATTTTCCTTATGCATACTCCCTCCAGGTACACTCGCCTTCTCCACCTCCCTCATCAAACCCCATCCTCAGACCTCTGATTCACACTCAGATACAAAGGTTTCCTAACTGTAGATTTTGCTACTGAGCCAGAGTGTTTGAGCCTTCCCTGGAAATAAAGCAGAAATGTGCTTTTTGTGTCCCTTCTATGCTGTCCTCCAAATTCAGGTTCATTAGAGCACGGGGAATTATGTAGTTTTGCAGCAGCTCTGCACTTCATAAAGTAACTAATATTTCACATTTAACCTAGTCAGAAATAGTGTACAGTTCCCAGGGGTGTTAATTTCCCTCAACTTCTTTAAAACAAACTAAGGCTTTATTATGCTGCTTGTGATCAAAGATATTTCCTATACTATTACAGCCTATGTTTAAGTTAGCATTTACCAGGTTATGATTTTAGGACCATACACCTGAAAAAAAAAATCACCTGAAGAGTTATTTAAAATGCAGAGTCTTGGGCACCCTTCAATGTTTGTATTAGAAGAGTGAATCTTAATACATACTTGCAAATTATTCTTGTGAAAAATGATGTACGGGAGTTGCTTTCCCATCTGCATGGCCCTCGATTTTTAAGATCATGTTTTATAGTTCAGAGCAGTGAAGCCAAGAGCTCTCTATTGTTTTCCAGGGGACTCGATTTTAAAATTGTCTCTCTGTTCTGTCTTCTAACTTTTGAATTTTAAAATATCTCTGCTGAGGTATAGTAAGTCTCTCTCTCTCTCTCTCTCTCTCTCTCTCTCTCTCTCTCTTCTCTCTCTCTTTCTCTCTCTCTTTCTCCCCCCTCTCTCTTATCAAAATAATTAAAAAACAATAAGAATGAAGAGGGGAGAGGGGAAGGAAGGATGAAAGAATCCTGAACATAGTATGTGGGAAAATGGCTGGCATACTTAGGGCAGCAGCTGCTTTGCTGGACCCTGGGGCAGATGTGTAATGCCCCCAGCTGCAGGCAACCTCTGCCCTGTCCTGAGCAGTGTTGCAAGTGTGCAGCTATTAAGTGCTAAGCAATTAATCATAGGACGGTGACACCTACCCTGTCTAACCCTTGACCCCACCTCCCGGCACTTCCAGAATGTACTGTTACAGCTGACACCATCTGGAGTGCTTTGGAAACAACAACAGACCTCTAATTTGGTTTTGCACCTCCTTTATTTCTGCTGCTTTTAAGTGGTAGGGGAGTTTAATACAAAATGTGACATATTGGTTTGTTATCATTCCTAAGGAGCAAGAGAAAAACAAGACTGCTGGGAAACTATGACAGCTATTTGTTTGTTTGCTTTTTTTTAAGTGCCGGGGGTCATTCATCAAATACCAGTTCTTTCAGGTCAGTGAGAAGACCCTTTATCTCAATTTTTTTTTTTGGTCTAGGAAGCCATAGGAATACATCACAACTATAGAAACATAACGCTACACGTGAATGCTAGTCTCAAACCTGAACTTTAGAACTGGACAAACAGCTTGGCTGGGGCTCGGGGTAATGGCTCGAGTTTGATCCCAGCATACAACAGCAAATGAACAGAATCACAAAGATAGCTTTAGGTGCAAAGCAAACCAGTAAAGGTGTGGTTTTTATGAAAGCTGTCCCATCCACTTTCAGCCCCTCTCAATTCAAACAGTCCATGCTTTAAGTGTCTTTTAAAACAAATAGAACTTTTTTTTTTTTTAAAGCATGTCTCTTTTGCCTCTATTTGACAGAACACTTCTCGATGGAGGTGAAAGATAATCCTGCAGACACTAATCAGATTCACAGCTTCACAAACCCAGGAGCACTGTCATGAGGACAGAAACCACCAGCATAGGATCAGGGAACATCCGGCATGGAAAACAGCGTGGGCTGAAGAATCCGTGTTACTGAGATAAGGAATTGCTGTGTAGTCACTGAGATTATGTTTTGAAAATCACATAGTGACAAACCAAAGTGTTCACAGTGCCTTGTTGCAAAGTTTCAAAAACTGTGATTCCAGTGCTGTACTTATCTAAATCCTGATGGTCCGTATTTGTAAGTCTGAGTGTCTGCTGAAGCTGTATGCTAGCTGTACCAAGAGATCATTGGATTATTGAATTTTGCATTATTAATCTCCCCTTTATTCGTTTATATTCTAAATCTTAGGCAAAATGCTGTGAGGTAAATATAACTTTAACTGCATTTAAATTAAAATTTGATAACATTTCATGCTGTCTAAATGTTAATGTTTTAACTGTCATTAGAAAAGCTACCTTAAAAATCAAATGTCAGGGTTTAACAGTAGAGTTTTAATATAATGAGTAGAGATTATTGGTGAAGAGTAACTTTCAGACCTCCTTCTAATTTTAGCAAATATATCTTTACTGACCAAGGTGGAAACTAAATTCTATTAATTCTGTTAAAAGCAATAATAATTATAACAACCAGAGAAAGACATTTATTTAGTTAGTTTTAAAATATTAATTTAATATCCTGCCATGATGGCAAATCTTGGTCATCAACCTAACTGAATCTGGAAAGAATTAAATCCTGAGCTGCTGTGCTGTCCAGTGAGGGGCTTCATCAATCGAATTGTTTGAAGCAGGAAGAGCCACACCCAAACCCAAGCAGCTTCTGGTGGAAGCCAATTAAAAGGAGATAGAAGGAAACTTTGCCTGCTAGTCTTCAGTCTTACAGGTAAGCCCATCTACTCTGTTGCTGTATCAGTCCTTTACTGATCTTAGAAGCAACTTCTTCAAGATTCCAAGGTAGACTAAAGGCTGGCAGCTCTCTGGGAATCCTTCAGGCTGTTGTGTCAGACTGGGACTGCTGAGATACCCAGCCTCAGTGACTGAACAACTACAAGATCCTCAGTTTCTCAAGTGTGAGATAGCCATAGCAAACTACCTAGACCTCAATTTGTAATAAATCTAATTAAATAAATAAATAAATAATAATCTAATAAATCCCCTTAATACATATTCATTATATTGATGCTGTTCCTTTAGAGAACCCTGATGAACACAGGTTAAGTTTCTGCAGTTTTCATCTCATTCTCTTATTTGCTGAATACATTACAAGAAAGGTTTTCAAACAAAAGCCTGCATACAAGCACACACACACCCTTACCCTGTTATCATTTTCTGGGGAAAAAAAATTGGAATAGAGTAACTTTAAATTATACATATTCCCAGACAAGTCTCTTCAACTCTTAATGCAATCTGTAAAGACTTCTAAATGTAAAATACCAGAAACAACCAGTTAACTTCAAGTGTCAATGAGGCAGAACACTCAACTTGAAAAACAATCTCTATCTATAAGTGACATCCTTCCGGCCCTTGTGGAACTCTGTTTCCCTAGCAAGGCAGCTCACAATCACGTTTGTCACACACGCGTTGTACATGTTATTTCCTGTCCAGAACACAGATTTAGGAATTCCTCCCCGATTCTAAAATTGGCTGCATCCATAAATCTTCATATATATGAGCCACCATATCCTCACCACCATTTGTTAAGTATATACATATTTGTTGTGTATTGATCATCATTCACCACTAGAAATGAAAACTCCAGAAGAGGATGGACCCTGGCTGTTGTTTCGGCCTAGGACAGGGTCTAAGACAGAAGGCATCCAGAGATACCTGGTAAATGAATGATTATTTTACACTGTCTCCCAAGGTGACTGTGAATAATAGATCCTACATCTATATTTCCATGCTTCTATCAAGAGGTAAATTCATTATTTTCAATTTCTTTTCATCTGAGTAGACCTTGATTCGCTTCTGCCTGTCAGTGGATATTACTCTGTCTAATTATAGGCCTTATCCTTGTGGTTTACCCAAGACCTAAGCTGTCATGAGAAGAGTCCCAGCACTGGCTAAAGGGAGAAGCTCTGAGGATACAGGAGCAGGCATGTCATTCCACCAGCCAGCAATGATTCTCCACAGATCATCTTAGGCATCTGACTTTATTTATTAAAGCTCTCATGTACCACAGCTACACTAAATTGCAACTAATACCATGTGAATGGGAGATGCGATAACTCTGACAAGCATTGGCCAAAAGGAGAATCTGAAGACATTGGTGTTTTAACATCTCTCTCCCACCACCAAGTTCAGCATGGTGTGTCATGTAACTTGGAATACTGTGAGCCACCCATCATGGTACCTGAAATTTGGTACCATGTGGGCAAAATTATGCAACAAAATTGAACTCAAAATGTCACCCGTGGCTTTAAGCGTCCTGGCTAAAACTAAAGATTTTGTAATACACAGATCCTCTTGGCAACACAAATAGTGTCTCATATCTTTTTTCAGTCTTCTAACATGTGATGTGTTTCAAAATAATAAATACATTTTGCCTAAGTTTTTTTTTCATATAAATGTTATACAGATTTTCACTATAAGTCAATAGTTGGTGAAAAATTAGTTTGGAGATCACTTGCTACAGGGAACATCCATTCTTTACAGGTGTGCCCTAGAACATACAGAAGATCCCCTCAGTTTCCCATATTAGCAAGGATTTAGAGTAAGGACTAATGGACAAAAGCCCATAGCATTAGATATTCGGCTGCAAGAAAAGACCCAATGAATCAAACTAGAGAAGGATTTATTTTGCCTCACAGTTGGAGGGTGCAGCCATTGGCTCATAGTTGGAGGGTGCAGCCTTTAGCTCACGGTTGGAGGGTGCAGTCATTGGCTAAATGTTGTCCGTATAAGAGTTGCCTTGGTCACGGTGTCTGGTCACAGCAGTAAAACCCTAACTAAGACAGTACCATTGAGGAAATTCTGTCTTCAAATATGTTGGAATAAAGGGGCATATTTCCACTTTCAGAATGTAAAAGTTTCTGCCACATAATGATAGTAAGGTAAAAGATTATTTTTCCAGTAAATTTTAAGGTGAAAAAATGAGACCATTCACAAAGTATCAGCAACGAAGGGCTCTCAAGAGATCTTCAACAAAATATCAACAATGAAGGGTTCTCAGGGATACTTAATAGTTTCATGTTTGAAAGTTCTACTGTTTTTCAAATTTCACAATATTGTACTCCTTGTGACTTTATGAATAAGTTCCAGACTAAGGCAGAGATGCATTCTTAAATATACTATTGTTAAAATTATTTAAATTACATTGCCAACACCTGTACCTCCACTTATAGCTTTTTTGAAGTACTGAAAAAAAAAAACTTTCTAAAGGATATACAAGAGATTTATTTTCCCCAAACAAAAGGTCAGTCAAGACTGAATAGTAGCTTTAAGATGAGGCAAAGCCAATGGCTGGGACCAACACGGAAATTGCTACAATTTTTCCTCTGTTACTTAGTAAAATTAATTCAAAATCATGTTGCCAAATCTAATAATCTAAGCTCTGCATATCTACCACATCAGTCGTCAGACACTCAGCCCACGGCATCCCTTTGCCCAGGCTGTCTCATGCCACGGCCTGTCCAACATACCTGTCGAAGGAGGGCTTCTCTCCACAGTCGAATGCATCCTGGAGCTCCTTGACGAGGTTTGCCTGGCCAGGCAGCCGGAAGAGGCCCTCTTCCTTCAGCCCCCGCTGTCGAATGAAGTCCACACACTGCTCCACCAGCATGGGTGCCAGCCGGTTCCCATATCTCTTCTCATATCGGACTGTGTCTTCCAGTTTCTGTCCAAAAATACCTGGAAAAAAGAGATCACAGAAAAAAACTTTTTTACTCATTCATTGCTGTTTTCTTTTCAAACTCATTGTAAAGGACCCAAGTTGGAATGGTGGCGAGTATCTGCTGTTTGCCATTTCCTGCTGATGTACAGCCAGACTCACAGCACACACTCATCCAGTGGGTCCCCTGGTTTCCTTCTGCTGCCCCTTGCTGGGATATTATAGACTTAGATAAAAAGGAAACTGGAAACCTGAGTTTCCTAAAGATGAAAGAAAAGAAAATGTTACGTGTAGAAATTGTGTAAGGCTCAAGAAGTCTTACTCAGCAGCCATTACCTCAAAGATCGGATAATAAGAACACATGGCTTTGCTCCCATCTGTTAGATAATTTATTTGTGGATTCATAGCACAGAGTCATCACATTCCAAATGATAAAACATCTTGCTCTTGAGGAGTGTATTCTTAGCCCCGATAGAAATAGCGCCAATACACAAAGCAATTCTATATGTGATACCAAACCTAGCACAAATGGAGTTCACATATACTCGTTTTAGAAAAACAGGAAGTGGCATTTTCAGGAGCAGTGGAGATGGCAGCAGGTGATGGGGCAGGGAGCTTCCTTTGTAGAATTTAGAACGAGCAGTTCCTGGATAATGGTGTGGCAAACACTGTTTAATAATTCAGCAACAATTCACACGCCTGCTTTCTCTTGACATTTGGAAGCCAGGAAATAAAATGCTTCTCCCACTTGATGCTCACATCCCATACTGCAGCCTGGGAAGAGTTGCAAAGCTCTTCTGGATATGTTTTTATTTTTGAGAAGAATCCTAGCTAGTCATCTCAGTTAACTCGTTCCTTCCTTTGGCTTGTCTAAGGAGCTGGAAGTGAAGAAGGATCAGGCAGAGCTATCAAAAGAAGGTAACCAGCACTGGGTAGCAGCTGGTATTGACCACAAGAAGCAATGAGTTACAACTACCATGGGATCAAGAATTACCAGTAACGACTACAGGAAGTGGAGAGATAGGATCTGGTTCTCTCCTTAGACATTAAAGACATCAATGGATTTTTAAAAATTAATATTAAGCTGATAAACATGTAGAAGAGTATGCATATTTAAGGGGCACTATATATTTCAACACATGCATACACTATTCAATGTTTAAATAAAATGTATACATTCTTTTAAACACTTGTCATGCTTTATGATGAAAACATTAAATCCTTTCTTGTTTTTTTTGTTTGTTTTTCTTCTCTTTCCTTGGTACTCACAATGTAGACCAGGCTGTCCTTCAACTCAGAGAGTATCTGCCTCTCCTCCCAAGTGCTGGGATTAAAAGCTGGTTCCACCAGGTTAGCTCATTCTGGTTTTCCCTAGGTGACTGCCACCTATGATCACTGGCATAGCAGATGTCTTGCTCCTACCTGACCATCACTCAGTGCAGTTTATCAGCCTCTCCAACACTTCCTCTTGTCCAGTCTTCTCAGCCTCTGGGACCCACCACTCTACCCTTTAAGTCTAAGAGAGCAACATTTCTGCATTTTATACATGAAAGATAGCATGTGACATTGGATTGTCTGTGTGGTGTTGTTTCACTTAACATAATTATTTCCAGTTCCATCCAGTCAGCTTTTTGCAAAGGGCAGGATTTTATGTTTTATGGCTGAACAGCATTCTTTTCAATGTGTATCACTTTTGTTACTAACTAGTTGATGGTCATTGGAGGCTTTACTACCGTATAAAGTACTACAATAAACATGGGCATGCTAACATGCTAATTACTTTGTGTATATATATCTACATACATATCTATGTAGATATATATGTGTGTATATATGTATATATTTGTACATATATGTATATGTATGTATATATATTTATGAATATATATATATATATATATATATATATATATTTGACAGAGCATATGGTGGTTTTATTTTTAACTTTTTGAGAAAATCCAGGATTATCATAATGTCCTGTGCAAGGGTTACGCTTTTCCTCCATTTTGGCCAGCATGCACTTATCCCCTTCTAGACCTTTGATACAACCATTCTTAGTGGACTGAAGCTATAGCCCATTGTGGTTTTGCTTTGCATTCTCCTGATGACTAACGATATTGAGCCTTTTTACAAATACCCATTGGTAACTCAGGCCTCTTTTTAGAACTATCTCTATGGGACTATAACACATTTTAAAAGTCCAATGATTTATTTTGCAATGCAATTTTCTGGGTATGTGTATGCTTTTTCAAATGCATCATTTGCAAATCTTCCCTCCCACCCTTCCATCTCCTCTTGTCACTCTGCTGTTTTTCTTCTACATAAATCTTCGTAGTTTGATGCACCTGCATTTTTCTATCTTTTGGGCTTGTTCTCTGTGCTTAAAAATATCTTAAACAGAAAAGAAATATTTCCCTTCTAATGTCCTGAAGTGTTTTCCTGTGGGTTTTGTGTGTGTGTGTGTGTGTGTGTGTGTGTGTGTGTGTAGTTTCACAAATTACAGTACTAGATTTAAGTCTTTAGTTCAGTCTGTGATAATTTTTGTAGCTAGTTAGAGGTAAGGATCTGGTTTCATTCCTCTGGATACTTGAACATCCAACTTTGCCAGTCAATACCTTTCTCTTTTGATTACTATGGGCTTGATCTGAAGCTGAGTTGTGTAAACCTTGTTTATGATGGCTACTGAGAGTCGAGGTTTTGCTGTTGTTTGGTGGCTCAGTATAAATGTTAGAATTGGCTTCTTTTTCATTCTGGGAAGAAACTGAATGGGTTGCATGGTCTCCAGATCATTTTAGGACCATGGAGATTTCTGTGTTAATTCTACTGATCCATGAACAGGCACTGTCTTTCTGTTTGTCTTTAAAACTTTCCTCATTATTTTTCAGTTTTCATTGTGGAGATCCATCACCTCTCTGGATAAATTTAATGCTAACTTCTTTACCTGTTACTGCTGTCAATGGAACACCATTTCTGTCTTAAAGTGGATATTATACCTTAGCATTCTATCTAAACTCCACCCCACAATTACATGGCAACAGCTAGGTATGCTCCTCCCCACAGTTACCTGGCAACAGTCAGGTAGGTCTGGCCCACTATAAAAGGGGCTGCTTGCCCCCTCCTCTCTCCCTCTTATTCTTGTTCATTTGCTTCTCTCTTGCTCTTCCCTTCCCCCCTCTCTCTTCATTCCCTCCCTACCCCTCTTCTCCACATGCTTTTGGCTGGCCTCTACTTCTCTACTCTCTCCCTCTCTCTGCCTTTCTCTGCCTCTACTACCCTCTTAACTCCCTTCCCCATGTCCTGAATAAACTCTATTCTATATGATACTGTTCCCTCAGGGGGGAAGGGATGCCTTGGCATGGCCTGCAGAGGCACCCCTTCCCCCATACCTCACCACACGCCCATAGAACATATTCTTTTCTCTCTATCTTTTATAAACACATCAATACCAGTCTTTGGAAGAGTTGGCTCTGATCACTGGGCATAATTACAGGGCCTGGGCTGAATGAATAACAGAGACGCTGGGGGTGAAGTACTAAATCTCACACACCAGCAGGACCTTCCTCCAGGAAGAGTTTAAATATGAGAAAAACAAGTCTCCCCTTGTTAAAGGACAATTAAACCATTAGCCTGGCACTTTTATAAGTTGCAACACAACAGACTTTTAGCCCATTGGCCTGATCACCTGAGAGACAGTCTAATGCATTAAAGACAAGGTTTGCAGATTGTTCATGTGTGGAAAACATGGTCTCTTTGTGGCTTCTTTGAAAATAAAGGTTAAGTTTGATGCTTTGATGCTATCCTGTCAAAACTCCAAAAACAAAGTTTCCAGGTACTGCTAGGTCATTTCAATACAAAGTGTCAATATTGAAGAATAAACTTGGTGTCTGTGAGGTTTTACTCTGATCATTAGATACAGAGCGGTAAATAGATGACAGAGGCTTTCTTTCCAAACCCAGCAGAAACCCCAAGAAAGCCTCTTTCCCGCAGCTCTTATGTGCACCACACAGTGAACCACACTCTTAGGAGAGAGTTGTGTTCAGCAGTAGAGTAAATTCACATCTTCAAGTTCTCAGAACTTCTTTCTGACAATGGTTCAGGAGATGCTAAAGGGAGATCTGGTCTGTCTTGACTGTGTGTCACCTTCGGGTGTTTGAGCATAAAGCCTTGTCTTTACATTAAAATAAGAGTTTCCTTAGAAAGCACAGCAATATATACTAAGTCCCCAGCAAGCATTCTTCCCTTTCCATATGATATGCTGAGCAGCTACTATATCTATTTATATATGAGGAAACTGTCTCAGAGAGATCCAGTAACTTGTTTGGGTCAGAGCTCCTGTGACAGAAGGTAAGTGTGCCTCTCTCCAGAGCATTCTCTGTAAACCTTCTCTCATGCCCAGGTAGCAGAAAGCTCCCTTATCATACTTCTCATGAGTTTTCATTTTCTGATAATTTAAAGTATTAGAAAATCCTTCCAGTGAGCCCAGTAGCCTGCTCTAAAGAGTGATAATATGCAAGTCCTGTATGCCAGGAATTTTACCAGGCATTTATCTACATTCTCATTTAATCTCACAAGACCCGGGAGGCAGGCACCACCTCCACTGCTGTTTTCCGGATGACTTACCAAGGAACTTGTCAAAAGGTAACAAAGCTAGTAAACAGGGAAGCCAATCTGTTCGCAGCTGAGGAATCTCAGAGTCACACGGGCTCAGTTGCTTATACAATAATTCTTAGTGTGGAGAATAGCCACAAAGAGTGTGGGAAAAGAAACCCTCCATTTCCTAGCTAACATATCTCAGCCCTTCACCTTGTGACAAGGAGAGAGAGGTTCAGAACACCAAGAATATATAAATCAGAGGAAAAATAGAGAAAGACCTCTGTCATTTCAGAGAGGACGTTGCCCAGAGATTTCATTTCTGTCACAAGAAACTTATACACTTGGCAACAAACCATATAAAAGAGATAAAACATGAAGACACTGTCCATGTGATGTGTAATCTCTGCAGGAAAATGCTAGTTTTCTGTGGTGGAACTGGTCTTGCAAAGGAGAGTAAAGACTGCCAACAGGTACTAACTACACCGCAGTTCTAGAATACAGTGGACCTACTATCTCTGGCTTCCTATGGTAGGTATGAGGTACCTCCTGCATAAGATTGAACTTGGAAGAGAAATCACTGATGAAAAAAGACATTAATAATAATAATAATAATAATAATAATAACAATAACAACAACACTGGCTGATTTAAAATTTTGTTTGCAGAGCAATGTAATTTCAAATATTAAAATTAACAAAAAAGGAGCAAACTCAGGTGTGCCCTTGCATCACTAATTATAAGATTAACAACAAGAATCTTTTCTGTGTGTGAATCATGCAAAGAGTCCTAGGAATGGTCACCTTAGAGTCTCAGTGAGAATTCACTCCCCAACAGTACTGCCCCTGGCCCGTCTGAGTGACACTGGTGTGTTCTCTTTACTCCCTGGGATCCTCTCTCAGGACCTGACTCTTCCCTGGACTGATAAAGCAGCTCATACAGATGAACTTAACTCTGCGTCAGGAAGGCGTGTCTGCGGCACTGTGAGACTGCCCCCTTCCTTCAGACGGGGTTTATGGTTGAGGAGTGAGAACCAGCTATCCGCAGAGAGCGTGATCAGATAATGATAGTCAGACTGCACCCATGTGAAACCTTAGGAAACTTAAACTGCACTCTGTGTCCTGCAGCTGCCCCCTTTCCCCCTGATTCCTTCTGTGGTGTAACTAGTTTCATCATCACCTCTGTCCACATTGAAGTGATTGCCATTTGATATCTGCCCTGTCACTGTATAAAGCTTTTGTTGTCCTATACTTCACAACACTTTCTAAGTCACTAGATATTTGCCATCTTTGTTTGGTTTTCGTGTCGATCTGTGTCTCGTTCTGTCCTTTTTAAAATTTGCAGCCCCATTCTTCCTCCTGGCCCTTTTAGTCTCAGACTTTTGACCTCTCAGAAGTCCCTATGTTTCCTGTGACCCTTTCCCATAATGCAGTGCTTGTCTGAATGTTGCTCTCAGCTGTACTCATTTCACTGCCTATATCTCCTCTATTGGTCCCGGTGTGGTTCTGCAGGTGCCACCCCTTCCTGGGTTTCTATCTCAGGTTGGGCTATTCAACATGCTCTGACATATTGTAAGTGACTATTTGACCCTTCAACACCAACATCTCTAAACCTTTTCATGCCCCTCCCCTTCTTCTGAGATAAGATCTTGCTATGAAACCCAGGCTGGCCTCGAATCTGTGGTCTTCTTACCTCACTCTTTCCATCTCTCTACACCCAACCCACTTCTGACTAAAAAGCTTGCAAGCATGAACTAACTGTAACCAGCCACAAATCTGACAAATTTAAAGGGAGCTAAACCAATTTCTCTTTCAAAGTTCTTTGACTCCCATAATCTTAATTTTATCTCCTGGTCAGAACTATCTTTCTATTTCACTGAGGTTTGATCTGGGAGTCAACTGAGTTTCTTCATCTCTTTACATATTTAATGCTCATATTGTTTACCTCCAAGCTCCTGGCTGCTACATTAGATGAGACACTGTTTCTTGCATGTGTTTTTGAAGACCTGAGTTGCTAACCCATGAACACACTGTCAGAGTGATTGTTTCTTGATTTTTTTTTCTGAGGTGACAACATAAAACATATGGTCACTGGCAACAATCCAAATTAACTCCTACAGTTGCTTACAGGAGTGGACTGGGGTACTCACAGGATCATGAACAACGCAGAAGCCCTGCATCACCAAAGGCCCACTCAGCATGGGTGACAACTCACAAAAGCTCCAGCTCTACACCTCCCTGACTAACTGCAGGCACCCGCTTAGATCAGCCTCTTTCCCAAGATGGATCTCATGAGTTTCATAACTTCCTGAGCTCTGAGATTTAACCTTAAACATTCCTGTTGCCTCTGAGTCTCCAGAGCCTCTTCTCTCATTCTGGAGCAAATGTTTCTGCTCCTAGACACAGCTGCATGATGAAGAGACCTGCAGTTTGTAAATCACATCTCAGTGGTGTCCTGCTACTTGCCTTCCAGTGGTTTTATCTGGCCCCGGTTTGTTAACAAATTCTTCCACACAATGAAGTCTCCAGAAGCTGACTTTTGCCTGCTCACAACAATTGTTTGCATAGTAGCCACGAAGCCACAGCATCAGACTCACTCTTGCATCTGGTACTTCCTCAAGATGTGAACTTAAATAACACTAATTACAGGTTGCTCCCGAAATAAACATGAAGTGTGTATAACATCATATCTGTTTTCTAAGACGGCATCTTCTGTGTACATATACCTCTAGTCTTTAAAGTTCACAGGAGAGCTGCAGGGAGATGTCAGCAGGTTTCAGATGGTGGCTAACAGGCAAGGACAGAGCTCTTCTCAGCTCTAGATACCTCAAGGTTCATAGAGATTGAGTGTCCCTTGCCTGAAATGTTTGAACCTGCGTGGTCCCAATTTCAGATATTTTTTAGATTGCAGTGGTATCCCCTGGCCCAGATTCATTAACAAATTTTTCCATGCACTGATATCTCCAGAACGTCACTTTTACCTCTTCACAACAACTGTTTGCACAGTACCCACGGAGCCAAGGGATCAGATTCACTTTTGCTTCTAGTACTTCCTCGAGATTATCTTGCATATATAATGAGATATTTTAGCAATGGCTTCCAAGGTTAAACGTAGAGTTTGCCAGTGTTTCAATACATGTCTACACATAAGCTGAGGTTCATTTTATATAGCATTACAAGTGATTTTGTGCTTAAGAGAGTTCTATGGTATGGAAGTTTCTATTGAGGAATCATGTCGCCACTAAAACATTTCAGATTTGGAATTTTCAGATTGTGATGTTGAGCACATAGGCCATCATCCTCATGGGACATCTGCTGCTTCAGATCCCTGGAGCGTAACATCAACACAGATGAGGCAACAGTTCTCTACAAACTTTTGCAAAATTAACCACACATGCATAAAACTAGGACATGTCATCTTCTAAATTAGACAAAACAAATGAATAGTTTTATAAAACAAAATGAGGTATGCTGCTAATTTCTATGAAAATAAAACAGTCCTTGTTTTCCGATAAAACAAGTCAAAATTCCTAATTGTCGCTCCAGGTCTCTTTTGTTGGTTTATTGTAGAGTTTCCGTCCCATCTGGTTGCCAGATCACATGCTCATCAAAGAGTAAAAAAAAATGTTTCTGGTTCCTCTGCTGACTACAGCTCTGCTAGCAGACAAATTCTGGTATCATCAGGACTGTGAAAACTTTCAATAAACATTCACCCTTCGTAAATGGAGAAGTCAAAATAAAATGGCTGTTTTATTACAAAACAAAGATGGCCAGCTTCTGTCTGTCACCAGCTTCCTAGTGTAAGAATCTCTCACACAGAGCTTTAAATATAAGAGCTAAGATCCATCGCAATTAACAGTGGGTATCAATGTCTGTCAGAATGAGGGACAGAAAGGGAGATAAAGATGTGGAAAAAGAAGGAAAGTATCCTACGTGAGGACTCTGACATAGTGGCCTCGCCTCAAATCAGAACAACAATTACAGACATCATCATTTACTTCCAGGAACCTCGTCAGATGACTTTCATGTACTTCAAGGATGTTCTTCAATGGACTCAATCTTCTGCAAACAGATAAATAAAAGATGCCAAGTAACCTGTCCCAGGATGCACAAAGATACCCACATATGTTACAAATACAGGTACGGATGCTTTTGAACGTCTTTTTGCCAGTCTATTTTATTAATTCAACTCTGGTGAGGTTGGTTTTTTTTTTTCCAAGAATGCTGCATGGTTTCTTAAGATTAGAGACAAGAAAACTCAAACTTACCTAGGTTAAGTCATTCTCTGCCTTTCCAGATATGCTACAAAGCCAGCCTTTTGTTCACCAGCACCTGTGTCTCTATACAACTTAGTACTGTGCTTGTCACAGATTGGTAACCATGTATTTCTTTGTCCCCAAGTAGTCTACAAAGTCACAACATGGAGAACCTGTTCTGTCTTTCTTCCATCCCCCGCACTGCTTCGTGGAGACTCCAAAATACCACTCACTGACAAATAACGCAGTTTAAAATTATTCGTACTTGGACAATAGTATTTTGGTTGGACAAATCAATTTCAAAAAAAAAAAAAAACAAAAACAAAAAAAAAAACATGATTATAACATAAACAGCATTCATTTTCTGGAGATGATTTTGGCTGAATCCCCATAAATATGAAGTCACTGTATTTTTACTCAAATTGCTTACAGACCAGCAGGAAAATACAGAAAGCACTGTGGTGATGTTCTATTTATAAATACCAGGCTATAGACAACCACTTGACCAGTTTACCACTCATTTTGAATATTAACTGATCAGGCCTGTCACTATAGTTCACTGTATACAGAAATAAAGCAGTAGGTGTATGTACTACCAATGTGTTGCTTAAGGAGTCTGTGGGATGCAGAGCTGGATGGAAAGAAGTGAGAACCACCCATGTCTTGAACAAAGAGCCATATTTTGATGGAGAGGAGACCCCTGTAGAAAAAGGCATGAAGTGAAAAAGCAAGAAGTGGTGTGGAGTGTGTGCTTCCTGGGAAGAAATGGGTTAGCTTGGGAAACTGGGGGCTTTCTCTAGGTAACTGGGAGAACTGGTTAGAGTGTTTTGATAATTAGGCAAAGTAGGTTTTTTATCTCTGTGGGCAGTACGGCTTCAGGGAACAGGGTCTGAGCTGTGCAACAGGGTTTGAGAGCTTGTTGTGGACACAGAGATCAGATGTGCCTCATAGAATGAACTGTCATGTTGGAATTTATAAAAAATGTGACAGACATGGATGACTGTCATTGTGGAGAACAGCTACTTAGTGACAGGGAATTGCAGGCTTAGGCAAGAGACCAAAGGTGGGGCTCAGGTACCCCAGGGCAAGCCCTCAATGTTCTAAGAGGTTATATACAATATATGCCACCATCTATGAATAGCTGCTGGGCAACTGGGGACTTAAAGTCAGTCGTTAAAACTTTAGCTTTTAATCACAGAAAAAATAGTCCTTAATATCAAGCTTACAGTCATGATGAAATTTTCAACTTTAAAAATAAACAGGATACAACTACATCATAAACTTTCTTTTACCAGTGTACAAACCCAGAAGACCACAATGCCCATCTTCCAGCCTAATCTCTGTCTTAGTTCCTAGGTTTCTAAAACCCCATGGAGGAAACCTTTCCAGTGGCCTTAATTAGTACTCAGATAAATAAAGGAGCTGTGAGGGCAGTGAAGGCCAGGCCAGGTCTGAAGAAAAGCCTGAGAGAAATGACTGCCAGCACTGCCACCTGGGAATGTCCCTCACTCGACCCTTTATCCTGGCACTGTTCCTAACGCTGCTGAAATTCAGAGTTTCTTATTCTTGTGGTCTACCCTTGGGAACAGCTGGAAAACAGCCCTTTCAACACTCTTTCTTTGTTTCATCTGGGTGCTTTCTTAGCTTTACACACTCTGCTCAGTCCTCTGCAGAAATGACAAGTGGAAACGGAAGGAGTCCAGAAACAGGGGTCCACTGTAGGAAACACCAGAGTCAGAAAAGTTCAAACCACAACCCACACTTTTCCTAAGGTGGCATTGTTTGGAGGCCGGGATTGAGAGGGAAGTCATTCTTATTTTTAAGCATCAAACTTCAAAGGTATGCAGTCCCCACACTTTATGCAATAATGCAGGGGTGACAGATGCATAAGGGGTGACAGATGCATGAATGTAGCCCAGCAGATTGGCAACAGCGCAGCTGCTGGGGACCTTCTTTCCTGCATCCCACTGCAGAACCGCAGTTCTGCAGCCAGAGGATCAGACATGAGAGGCTGCGTGCTCCCTGTACCTCCTCCCTCTCTGCTTCCAACAGAAATCAGAAAATAGCAGTTTGTGAGTGGAATATCACTTAGTCCTTGACTCAAATATTGAACATCCCGCAGATCAGTAAGAGTCTGTGAGGAAAAGGCAAGTAAGAAGAGTCACTAGGGAGCCTTCCTCTGCCTGCCATGCCAGCCTGGGGGGGGGGGGACGACTTTTCTCCTGCTGCCTTTCCTTTGGTATTTAAGAAAAGAGAGGGGAACAGAAAGGAACGTGAAGGCATAACAGCAGGCTTTGGGCATTCCTAGCCATCTACTGTACACTCTCAGCACTGGAGGAAGGGAGGGAGAAATGGAGGAAACTGCCCTGCTTTGTCAGAGGTGCAGAAATAATACTCCAAACATCTCGTTACTTGTAAAGGGCCAGAAAGCTCTAAGCAAATGTCCTTATCCTTTACATCTTTGTCTTAGGGCCTTTCTCAATTTCTCCCTCTGATATTTTCTCTATCAATGATGGGATCTGGCAGTGGCCATGAGATGCTCAAAGTTGTAAAAAAAAAAAAAAAAAAAGTCTGAGAGCTGATATTATGTGTTTCTCATTTAATTTCTTTGTAGGTAAAATCTGAACGTGAGCGAACACCTTGTTGATTACAGGTGATCATGGTCGTAGCTTTTCAAGGCTCAAGTTCCCACTGTATTTGAATTTCATATTTTCTCATTTGTTGGTTGATTGCTAAGTAGGGGGTTATAACTAAGGGGTGGCAGACCCCGAAGACGAGAAGGTAACATCCCTGGATGCTGTTCCACTCATCAGCTGTGTAACTTTTCTAATTACTCACCTTTGTACAGTTTTTTTCTACTCTATCACTACCGATTTAAGGCAAAAGGAACGTAAAAAAATTACACATAACCCTTGTCTGGAAACATTTAATTCACTAATGCCATACCCTTTAACTCCCTGAGAACAATTCAATTCAGAAATGCCTTAGTTTGTTTTGTAGATGATAAGTCGTTTGTCCTTTCCCAATAATACGTATGGAAAGTCAAGGGGATTCTTACTTAAGCCAATGTCAGGAGGGACAGGGGCTGCCACAGAGAACCTAATTATCAAAATTTTCCAGGTGGGGTAGAGAGATTGCAGGAGGCTGCATTTGTACAAAGAAAAAGGAGACACTGAACAGTGATTTGCAAGGGACCTGTTTCAGGGGTCAGAACAAGGACGCAGGATCTGAGTGTGGGAAAAACTCAAGAGTGAGTACTCCAGCCTCTCCTTTCAGACTTGCTTAGTTCCCTGTCAGTCAAGGATCCTCATAGAACAACCATTCTTAAGCCCCACCTACCCTCACAGGCAGCAATACACAGATCAATATGAACCATGAAAAAAAAAAAAAGTCTAGACAAGCAACATCTTACACAGTGCTAAGCCCTCCGTTTCCAAACCCCCATTCTGTCTGAGCCCAACGGGTCTGAATGCTTCCACGATGGGCCGACATTCAGACACTCCTTTAGAAGGACATTTAGGATACCGTCTACCGACCTTTCCGGAAACTAAAGCACCGTTTGATTCTTCTGTATGTAGTTTTGGGGATGAAAGGACTCGATGCTAAGGCACCTGAGGGGCGTCCCCCCGAATTTCGATCTTCAGGCATCATGCAGGCCCCAAGGTTTGTGAAACCAGCTCAGGCTTCCTTAAAACCTGCCTCTGTGTGGAAGCCCACAGGCGCTTCTCCTCATGTTTGTTTATGAGAAGTGCTGATTCCTAGAACTCCAGGGGTTTTGATCATCCAAGTCCTGAGTTAAGGTAACATCTCATTTACTCCTCTTTGGCAAGAAACAAAACAAATTGCTCTCCTTCTTTTTCTTTTGCCTAATTCAGTGAGTTTTGAGGATTGTTTTGTTGTTGTTATTGCTGCTGCTGCTGCTGCTGCCACTGTTGTCTGCTTTGTTTTGTTTTTAAGTTTCTGCAGACATTCCAAAATGTCACAGGAAAAGAATTGCAGCTAGCAAGCTGCGACTACCTTCTCAAGGCAGGAACGGTTTCGTTTATTAAGAACTGTCTTCTCAGCTAGACAGAAAGTCCTCTAGAAATGTCAGCAAATGACCCTGTACAAAGGGGAGGAGGAAGAAGGACTAAAAGGCCCCTTGGGAGTACTTCTGGACGGTCCTGGCTGGCTCCTTGAATCTGAGAGAAAGGCGAAGGAATCCTTGGCACCTTCTCCAGAACGCATTCCAGTGCACGATAGATAATCCCTTGCAAAGGACTCCCCTGCTCCTTTTATGGTACCCCCTCAGCCTCTGATGCTCTCTGCAGGCTTCTCCCTTTTCCCTTCAGTCTTCCAGTTCCCCACGGAGCCGCCACGTAAGAAGAGTCCAGTGCCCATTCTCGGAGTCTCCTTGGCTGTTCCGGAGGCGGCTTTGCAGGGAGCTCTCCTCCCCCTCCTGCTCTGGTTCCCTTTTCTCAATGAGAGCTGGGCGGGAGCTGGCAGGGCTGCTGCTGCCTAGTCACAGCTGCGGCTGCTGCAGCCTCCAGTGCCTGCTGGTCAGACTAGGCAGGTGCAGTAGCATCAGGAGGGGAGGGAGGGAGGATGCCTTCTGCCCCGTGAAGCCCCTTTAATGTTTTTTTCTGACTCTGCACTGATCAAACAACTCTTTATCTGACTCAGCACCTTCTCTGCTGCCTGGCTCAGCCCCTCCAGAAAACAGGACCAAACCAACCCTTGGATTGTGAGTGTGTGTGTGTGTGTGTGTGTGTGTGTGTACACGCGCGTGCATATGCTCTGAATGCTCATTCTCACATTTATTTTCTTCCCACACAAGATTCACATGTTTTCCTTCCAGATCTTGTGTGGTTGAATCTATTTTTGGATGCTAAGGTAATATGCATATTTTTATGTCACATATTACTACATATCTAAAGGTTTTTAATGTGTCTATATAAATTAATTCTGGCAGCAGTAAAGTCTACAGGTGCAACTGTAAAACAAATCAGCTCATGCGAAATGGAAATGTATCCTCTTCTCTGGTCTGAAAGCCAGCTCCTGTGAGCTTTCCCTCCTCAGCCCTTGTCCTCTAAACCTTCCAGTCCTGTTCACTGAATTATTTACTGATTTGGGTTAATCATTTATCCACCTGGCTGCTCCCTAAGCAGATCTGGAATGCTGGCACTTTAACCCTAGCTGACTCCATGGCCTCTTTCCTCCCCAGCCCTTCAGCAGGAGCATCCCTAAACCCTAAGTTGTATGCCTATGGTACCCTTCACAACAGCATGGTTCCCCAGTGTGGTTTAGCCTTTGTCACAGCCAGGCAGATAACAGTGTGTGTGTGTGTGTGTGTGTGTGTGTGTGTGTGTTCACTCTAGGTGACTGAAAACCACCAAGCAGACTAGCATTGGATTGGCCACCTCCATGATCACTGTCTCAAAGTCAACGGGAACAAAATTCAATTTACAGAACAAGCCAGGGTCTAAAGAGTTAGCTCTGGGGTTAAAAGTACATGCTGCTCTTACAGAGGACAAGAGTTTGGTCCCCAGCACCTGTGCTGGACAGTTTATAACATCTTGTAGCTATAGCTTTAGGGTTATCTGGTACCGCTAGTCTCTAGAAACCTGGAACCTCTAGGAAAAATATATATATTTAAAACAGCTACACTGCATAAGCACAATTAAAAATAAAATAAAAAACAAACAAGAATGAAACAACTAAAACTAAACATTTCCAGGGTTGAACACTTTAACAAGCCAACTTTGGCTGGATTTTATTAAATTTCGTTGTGAGAATTTTGTATATGAAGACTCTGTATAATTTCCTCTCCACCTCATTCCAACTCCTGTGTACCACTTCCTCTCAGATTAGTGATGCTTTTTCTTTATTCACACACACACACACACACACACACACACACACACACACACACACAC